>OZ025257.1:38815242-38995242 GCA_964019135.1 Arenicola marina | reverse complement strand
ACAATATCACGCCATATAATATCACAGGTGTGATATAAGATAACTGTATTAGAGATCATGATGTTGCCTCATAAACGGCAATTTCGCATTGCTATTCTCGTATATGGGACAGCAATACGTCAACTCAATGGTACGAAATTGTCGGACGTTTAGACAGGCATATCTGGCATACGAGTCCAGAATGTTGTCCTGTTTTTGCCATGAATAAGACTGATCTAATAAAGAAAATAAGTCCTAAGCCGCCAAAAATGCCCATACATCTTCATAACAAGTATCGTGCCATATACACAAAACGCTAAAGGCCAAACAGATAATCTCCTAAGTAGGTCAAAGATATTTCTGAAATGACATAAGTAGGCCTAAGATAATGTTAAAATGACATAGATAGGCCAGAGATCATTCTGAAATGACATAAGTAGGCATGAGTGCATCTCATGTGCAAAAGTGTGTCTTTCTTGCGCACATTAGGGCAGTTCGTTACCTTTTAACATGTGACGATACATGTATTTCTCACGGGGCTAACATTTACAGTGGGACAATGTATCCAGAGCGGTTTTCGAAAATATTTCGAAAATGATGTCACAAGTGAAAAATTGCTGCGGGAGCAGCCTAAGTTAATACAAAATCAAAGAGCATAATTGCTAAGAGACCAACGAATGCCAAAATAGTCGCACTAATCAATCCAAACCAAACGCCGTGATTCATAAAAGGGAAAAGGGAAAATATACTACTCCCCTCAGAGATTCGAAGAAATTCCATATGATCAATTGTCCAAATCACGAATGGCCTCATTACGTCATGAAGACGTGAAGTACATTATTTTTTGATAAAAGACGATACTCTCTCAAGGCAGTAATTGTTTATGCCCAAATGACTCATTACCACACGATCAAAGAGATACGCGTCTCGAGTGAGGACGAAAAAACCCTTAAAAAACACTTCTAAGGACCAAAGAGAAACTTGCTAAAGGCCCAAAATAATAATACAAGATCAGAGAAACAACCCATCTGAAGAAAAAAAAAGCCAAGCGCTCAAGGCCAAAATGAACAATAATAAAGCCGTGACTGACCGCAAAAATAACACTCAAGAATCATTGAGACTACATTCTGTAAGCCGTCATGAAGCATCATAGAGAGCAACCTAGAAAACGCGCTATCCTCTGAAAGGTCAAAAGACTTGATCGGGGTTTAGTGATGATAACTTCTGACGGTAAATGCTTCCTTTGCTCATCATCTTAATCACATAGGTTGCGAAGAGTTCCCAGTCCTTCAACGGATGCCAGCCTTGCCCCATGACCACGTTGAGCCATTGTTGTATTTGCGTTCGAGTGGTGGCGCAGATGCAATTTGCGAGCCGTTTATCGAAAGCAAAGTGCTCTTTGGCCGAGTAAAAAGGTTTCGGGTTGTGCCGGTGTGGAGAGGAGATTTCTAAGAGCCACCGACTCTCACACGCAGCGGTAGATAAGCCTTCCACGAAGATAACAACTGCTGTTGGTGGAGGATTGGGGGGGTCGGGGAGGCTGGGGGTGGGGGAGAGGGAGGAAGGGGGGGGGGGCATTGGCGCACGGAGAATGCTTAACTGATCTGTCGCTTCGCACGTCACGTGGCGCCAACTTTTGGCATGATCAAGCGACGGGGTTGGTCGCCAGACCTTAGATACTTGATGATTCGGGGAAGCGTGGATCAGGCTTCCTCTTTGTGGGGTTGGCTTTAAGGAAACAGATGTCAGAGGGTGCAGCGGTGTCACCGAGTACGGAGGAGACCGAGGGTGCACTGCTTATATATATCCCCCCCCCTTTCACCGTGCCGTCCGCCACCCTTATAGCTCTCTTGGCTTTATCCCCAACACCCGCGCTCTTCCCGCTCCCCCACTTCGTAGTCTTATCGCCTCCGCCCTGTACCTCTCCCACACGCCCCCTCTACTTCCCCACTCTACTTACCCGACACCCCCCCCCCCTCGTCCTCCTGACCACCCCCCCCCCCAGCCCCCGCCTCCCGGGGGTCTCTGGGTCGCCGTGCTCCCTCCCCGTCAACAACCGAGTGGCAATCAATCGATCCGTGGCCAGCCACCGACACGAGCCCGTGCCTGCCGCCCGCCCACCCTTCATCGTGCCGGCCGCCCGCCCACCACCCCCAAGCCCCCTCCAGCCGAACCGCTACTGTCCATCCCCCACCCGCCCACCCGCCCGTCCTTGCAGCCGCCGCCGCCGCTGCCGGCGCTGGCTGCCCCACCTCCAGAGCAACCACCAGCGCAGCCTGGCCTCCCGGTCCACCAGAGGAGCGGCCCCTGGTAGGAGGCAGGTGATGGCAGGATGACGTGGGGGGTGGGATCGCATAGGGGAGCCGCGACCCCCGTTATAAAGACATGTCGTGGTCGGCACCTCCTTCCAGTTGGCCACTCACAGATCGGGAGGGTAATAATTGTACCTCGCCGCGACGGGAAAAATAAGGAGTCTTTGATAAACCACGTGGTGTGGGTTTCAACGACGTCCGGGCGGGGTGGTTCTTCAACCCTCCGCTTGGGGTTCCAAAGAGGCTGGCGCCGCTGGTTGGTTCGCAAGGACGCGCCGTCATCACATCTCGCTGAGCGCGCGTCGCTCCCAGCTGAGCTCACCCCGCCGCGCCGCTCACACATGCATTGGAACAATGTCTGGCTGTGCATGAAGTTAACCACTGAAGGACGAGCGCGGTGAACACGTGGCGCAGGCAAAGGGAGAGTGATCTTATCGCGGCGTGATATATACCGCTGTCCCGCAGATAACACAGGTCATCGCCTGGTTCTCCGCGCCAGGCTGTTATATTATATATATATTTACACTGGAGTGCTGGTTGGCCGGGTTTCATGTGTGCCTTATCCCACGTCTAACTTTCTGAAGCGACTGTGGTTCTCAGTCAGCTGGGGGAAAGACGTGCCTCGGGCAGTGGTCACCTGGTGTCGTGACTTCCGGCGCGGTGAAAGCGATCAGGTGGAATATCCGGCTTCCCCAGCGGTCGGTGGTCACAGCCGCGGTAGCTCCGCGAGATGTCTAACGTAGATGAGTTCGAGGAGTATCGTTCACGGGCGTACAGTGCCGGGCACTACGACATGCCGCGCGGCCACGGCGCCCACAGCCTGCCCTCCACGCCCAAGCTGCCCAAAAACAACGGCCAACTGGGGGCGTCCTTCAAGTCGGAAGGGTCGTACAGGGCGTACCGGGCCGCGCACCTGTTAGCGCAGAAGCTGGCCGAGGTGCGGCTGGCGGCGGCCTGTGACTCGGCACCGGAAGTAACGGAGGTCGCCACGCAACGCCAACCGCACTTAATGGAACGCTTCGGCAGCGCGAGCGATGACGGCGACGAGGAAGACTCCCCCAGCCCGGAAATGGAACAACTCGGCGCGCGCATGCTCCTTAACCCGCTCCGCCATCCGCAGCATCCGCCGTTGGGGAGGCTCAGCAACAGTCCAGCGGGACTCAGCGCTCACTATGGCAACGCCGCCACCCCTTCCCCGCCTCCGGTAGCGGGCACCCCGACCAGTCACCATCATCGGTCGCTCTCGTGCCGCCAGCGCGTGCAGCGCCCACGTGACCTCACGCTACAGGAAATGACACAAGAGCCGCGCAGGCGCACGTACAGCATGCCGACGCGCAATAAGTACCGGCGGCCGCGCCTCCATCCGCCCCCCGAGGATTCCTCAAACATGCAGCCTTCGACGGCGGAGGGTGACGAATTTTACCGTCTGCGCACCTTCTCCACGTCCAAACAAGGCATCGTCAACCGCGGTGACTCTTTCAAGCGGAAGACGCTGTCGGCGCAGTCGTCGGCCGACCCCTTTCGGCCGCGAACCTGGAGCAACACGTCACAGGGTTCCAGCGTGGGGAGCGTGGCCTCCTCGGTGCCCGATAGTCCCGTCCTCCGCAAGTGCCTCGTCATCGGCAGCTCGGGCGTCGGCAAGACGTCACTCGTCCAGCAGTTCATGACGTCAGAGTGCATGGGCAACACGGATAGCCCGTTTGGTAAGTATTTTGAAACGAGCAGGTGAAGCCGCGGGTGTGTTATGATATCTCCTCACTCGCACTTGGTTGGTTTTCTAATCACGACGCTTTAGCCACTTTTGGTCATATCACGGCAATGGGAGAAGGAAGGGAGAGTGGAGCCGGGGGGTAATTCCCGATTCTTGGCGAAGAGGGACTAGGGATCTTTATCCTGGGACCACACAGAGATGGCCACAGCGGGGATCGAATCATCGAGTCGCGCTCACTTGGCTGCGGCTTATTGTGACGCCAGGCCCGCTATGATTGTCACCTACCAGGGTTGCCTACGATACGCTTATCTCAGCAAACATCTCCTATCTTAGTAGCGCTTAACAGGCTCGGACAGGATATGGGTTGGTCGTATATTCAGGACGCTGTAACCCCTTTTGGTCATATCGTGTCAATGGAAGAAGGAAGGGAGAGTGCAGCCATGTCCCCCGGGGGTACCCCCTACTCTTTGCGAAGAAGGACATGGGATCTTTATCGTCAGACCACACAGATAGGACCACAGCGGGGCGCAAACCACCTATCCACGTGCCGGGTCCAGGTGGCCAGAGCATGGACAGGATATGGGAGATGTGTGCCCATAAGATAAGCCCATCTCTCACTCACTCGAACCAATGCAATATGCGTAACATCTCTACATTATCCCACCATATCAAACGCCATTTCATAGACCACCAATACATCCCAGTTTCGCCATAGTCAAATTCTTCCCAATTTCCCCCATTTCTTTATGCATCGTCGCCAGTTTCTTTTGCGCGCTGCTTTCATCCCCATCTCCCCTCTTTACAGCCATCCTCTGGTCATCGTCTTTCGGGCGTTCGTGTTCCTCGCTCCGTAATTTCCTCACAGGTCCCCGCCCCCCAAGGCGACTAATTTCCTCCTCCGCTCGCTGCCCTCAGCCCCTCTCCCAACGGCACCAAATATTTCCACTACCCATTCGCTCGTCGCTGTCTAGCGTTACACACACCATTTGCTTTGACTTCGACATTCGCGACTGTAATTTCCGCTAATTTTATTCCATTCCTAGTTTAACCTTCTTTAATCCGGGGTTGGCACATTCCACTGTCTTCTCCGCCCATCGCTTGATTTCCCCTACTGCCGGATGCTTCCCAATACTGCGCACGCTCTCTACTTCACCTTCCGTCCTTGGCGCCCCACGTCGTCTTTGTATAATCGCTGTCTTCCATCTTAGGGCCAACCATTGTTGCAGCATAGCTCTCCTGCGGTCCTCACCTACCCCTCCCTTATTTTGCCGTTTGCTTCCCACTGACTTCCCCTTCCCTCGCTCTCCTGTGTGCAGACTCTCTCCGCTCTCATCTACACTCCATTTACTTCACTGTATCTTACTCAGTTGTGAGCGAGGCATATTCTGTCTTTGAGACGTACAGTTTGACGATGTCTTGGATACCTGTGCACTCACCCCAAAAGCGTCGAAGACATTTAAGTCTGACTAGGTTTTGGAAAGATTTGAGCGTAATATATTTGTGTTGGACACGTTTGGGCTAAGCACAGTATGTGTTGAATACATTTGGCCGGAATATATGTTGGACACGTTTGGGCTGAGTATGTCTGATATATTTGGGCTGAGTATGTGGTTCATACATGTGGGCTAAATATGTGTTTGATACATTTGGGCTGAATATGTGTTGGCTACCATTGGTCTGAGTATGTGTTGGATATATTTGGCCTGAGTATATGTTGCGTGCATTTAGTTTGAGTATGTCTTGGATATATTTGGCCTGAGTATGTCATGACTACATTTAGGCCGAGTATGTTTTCGATACATTTTTGCTCTGTATGTGTTGGATACATTTGGTCTGAGTATGTCTTGGATGCGTTTAGGTTGGCACTGTACTGTTGACGTACTACTAACAAAGAGTCGGGTACAAAAAGAAGCGTCGGTGGGGATTTAGCAGAAAAATTGTCATTTAATAAGATCTAATTCCACTTGTGATTACAATGACGACACTGTTGGTGTTTCTTGACGGTAAATGAACGGAATGACGGCGTTCAATGCCTTCGAGGGAAAGATTAATCTGTAACCGGGAAAGAAAAGACATCTGTTTTCCTTATTAAGCTGATACTGCGTCGTATTAGGAGAGTTCTCCCTCTCCAACGTTGCCTTGGTAACCCCCATCACCTCCATTTAACATGCCTATTTTGCGTCTGTGACTGAAGGACCTTATTCTGTCTGGTTAAAGCCCCACAAAATATCATTAGGAAATGGTTTGGCACACTCCCTACGTAGCCAGTGGGCATCAGGTTTTGATTAAGCAAGTCTGTCAGAGCGCATGCACACGCGAAATAGCAGACGTGTGGACGATGTTCCTTCCCCCGCCGCCAGCACCACCAGTGCAGGGCAGCAGTAGCAGCGACAGCGGCAGCGGCAGCCTAAGCGGCAGCAGCAGCAGCAACAGTACTCGCCCCTTCCATGTATACCATTCACCAAGTTCTCTTCTAACTGCTCCGAGGTTTTGTCGCGTTCCGACTTCTGACGGGTGTGTTTTAACTGTTTCAGAGGATCTATAAGGGAGTTAAGTTTTCGTACAGGTATCGGGGCGGACACGAGTCAGCGGTGGGTGAGTGGGTGGCTGGGTGGGTCTTTGGGTGGCTGGGTGGGTATGGTGAGTGGACGGACGGGACCGCTGGGCGCGTAACGAACGTGCCGCGAGATTTTTCCTGAAGTAATTCGATGATACGCCCTGGCGCGGGAAAAACGCTTTCGTCTAGAGGTCATGGGCTTGTCCGCGGTGTCCTGCGAGAGGATCAGTGAGTGAGGGGGGGGGGGGGGGGGGCAGAGCATGGACAGGATATGGGAGATGTGTGCTAAGATAAGCCCATCTCTCACTCACTCGAACCAATGCAATATCGGTAACATCTCTACATTATCCCACCATATCAAACGCCATTTCATAGACCACTAATACATCCCAGTTTCGCCATGGTCAAATTCTTCCCAATTTCCCCTATTTCTTTATGCATCGTCGCCAGTTTCTTTTGCGCGCTGCTTTCATCCCCATCTCCCCTCTTTACAGCCATCCTCTGGTCATCGTCTTTCGGGCGTTCGTGTTCCTCGCTCCGTAATTTCCTCACAGGTCCCCGCCCTCCCAAGGCGACTAATTTCCTCCTCCGCTCGCTGCCCTCAGCCCCTCTCCCAACGACACCAAAGATACCCAATACCCATTCGCTCGTCGCTGTCTAGCGTTACACACACCATTTGCTTTGACTTCGACATTCGCGACTGTAATTTCCGCTAATTTTATTCCATTCCTAGTTTAACCTTCTTTAATCCGGGGTTGGCACATTCCACTGTCTTCTCCGCCCATCGCTTGATTTCCCCTGCTGCCGGTTGCTTCCTAATACTGCACACGCTCTCTACTTCACCTTCCGTCCTTGGCGCCCCGCATCGTCTTTGTATAATCGCTGTCTTCCATCTTAGGGCCAACCATTGTTGCAGCATAGCTCTCCTGCGGTCCTCACCTACCCCTCTCTTCTTTTGCCGTTTGCTTCCCACTGACTTCCCCTTCTCTCGCTCTCCTGTGTGCAGACTCTCTCCGCTCTCGTCTACACCCCATTTACTTCACTGTATCTTACTCAGTTGTGAGCGAGGCATATTCTGTCTTTGAGACGTACAGTTTGACGATGTCTTGGATACCTGTGCACTCACCCCAAAAGCGTCGAAGACATTTAAGTCTGACTAGGTTTTGGAAAGATTTGAGCGTAATATATTTGTGTTGGACACGTTTGGGCTAAGCACAGTATGTGTTGGATACATTTGGCCGGAATATGTGTTGGACACATTTGGGCTGAGTATGTCTGATATATTTGGGCTGAGTATGTGGTTGAAACATGTGGGCTAAATATGTGTTTGATACATTTGGGCTAAATATGTGTTGGCTACCATTGGTCTGAGTATGTGTTGGATATATTTGGCCTGAGTATATGTTGCGTCCATTTAGTCTGAGTATGTATTGGATATATTTGGCCTGAGTATGTCATGGATACATTTAGGCCGAGTATGTTTTCGATACATTTTTGCTCTGTATGTGTTGGATACATTTGGTCTGAGTATGTCTTGGATGCGTTTAGGTTGGCACTGTACTGTTGACGTACTACTAATAAAGAGTCGGGTACAAGACGAAGCGTCGGAGGGGATTTAGCAGAAAAATTGTCATTTAATAAGATCTAATTCCACTTGTGATTACAATGACGACACTGTTGGTGTTTCTTAACGGTAAATGAACGGGATGACGGCGTTCAATGCCTTTAGGGGAAAGATTAATCTGTAACCGGGAAAGAAAAGACACCTGTTTTCCTTATTAAGCTGATACTGCGTCGTATTAGGAGAGTTCTCCCTCTCCAACGTTGCCTTGGTAACCCCCATCACCTCCATTTAACACGCCTATTTTGCGTCTGTGACTGAAGGACCTTTTTCTGTCTGGTTAAAGCCCCACAAAATATCATTAGGAAATGGTTTGGCACACTCCCTACGTAGCCAGCGGGCATCAGGTTTTGATTAAGCAAGTCTGTCAGAGCGCATGCACAAGCGAAATAGCAGACGTGTGGACGATGTTCCTTCCCCCGCCGCCAGCACCACCAGTGCAGGGCAGCAGTAGCAGCGACAGCGGCAGCGGCAGCCTAAGCGGCAGCAGTAGCAGCGACAGCAGCAGCTGCAGCCTAAGCCGCAGCAGCAGCAGCAACAGTACCTGCCCCTTCCATGTATACCATTCACCAAGTTCTCTTCCAACTGCTCCGAGGTTTTGTCGCGTTCCGACTTCTGACGGGTGTGTTTTAAGGTAAGCCACCCATAATGAGCCTCGGCGATTTTGAGCAGACCTCGGTAAACATCGGCAAACATCGGCGGGCTGTAGCCCTGATATTTTACCCCGTCTGGATGAAACAAAGCACGAATAAAACACAGCAAAAGAAGTGGTGACATAGGTAAAATAAATAGAGCATCGTATAATAAGCTTCGGCGATTTAGAGAAGACCTCGGTAAACATCGACAAACATCGGCGGGTGTCAGTGAAAGGGGAATCCATAACTCGTTACGTCATTCACAGGGAATCCCCACTTTGTGACGTCATTCACAGGGTATTTTCCCGAGAATGGCTCTTCGTGATAAATTCCGAATATTCAATAAAAAAACATGGCGAAAACGTGTAAATAGTTCAGAAAACATTCGCGTAGATCATAATTATATCGGAGACCATTATATATAACCAAATTTATTAAAATGTGAACACAAAGCCTAAATTACTGATAATTGGTGTGAAATAAGCTGCTTCAAAAAAATTCTGAAATAACATTTTCAAACTTCAGGACGTGTTTCTCGGGCAATTTGCACGGCTACCTATATTTTTCTTTATGTTTACTACATGAACTATGTTTGTAGAAGTTTTTAAACGTGGTTTGGTGTCCAGATTTTTATTTTTGATGAAATTGTAGCCAATTTTGTGAAGGTGGTGATTTCGAATTTTGGCAAAAACGGTCCTGTTTTTGCATAACTGCACTTTATTATTACCATTCTGTTATTTTTTGTGGCTACTATTTACATTTTTGAATATCATTCCTGTATTGCACTAGGTTTAAGCTTTCCAAAGAGCTATTGCTGATGATAATGACTTAATATTGAGCTGAATTGTAGCAAAAGTACCTATTCGTGGTAGGTGTCAAGTTTTGGTCATTTTGTGAAATGGGGGTATACTTGGAAAATGGAGAATATCTTTTTAACGGGACGGTAAAGTATCCTAAAAATTCACCAGAAGGTGTGTAATTGGGTATACTTTCATAAAATAATCCCAAATACAGAGTTCTTTTACCTTGCTATTATGGGTGACTTATCTTAACTGTTTCAGAGAATCTATTAGGGAGTTAAGTTTTCGTACAGGTATCGGGGCGGACACAAGTCAGCGGTTGGTGAGTGGGTGGCTGGGTGGGTCGGTGGGTGGCTGGGTGGGTATGGTGAGTAGACGGACGGGACCGCTGGGCGCGGAACGAGCGTGCCACGAGATTTTTCCTGAAATGATTATCTCGATGATACGTCCTTGCGCGGGCAAAAACGCTTTCGTCTGGAGGTCATGGGCTTGTCCGCGGTGTCCTGCGAGAGGAGCAGTTAGTGAGGGGAGGGATGGGGGAGGGGTAGGGGTCAGGGCTCAGGGTAGAGGAGGAGGCTGCATACATGACATGGCGGGTCTCATGGGAAGTCAAGATGAGGCTACTGCAGATTAAACCGGGCTTAATCCCATCGTCGCGTGGGACATGGGATAATAGCTATGAGTTTATCATTAGACTACCTCTTATCTCCCCCACGGCCTTTATACCCGCTTAACCCCCCCCCCCCCACCCTCCTACCTAATGGCCCACCCCACGCTGGCTATGCCGAATGGGTTGTCACACAGGCAAGTACCGGCTGAAATGATGTCCCCGCCCCCGTTCCCTCTCCTGCCCCCACCCCTTCTCGCCCATCCTCTCGTCTCAGTCTCGCTCTCTCTCCCGAGTGACCCAATCGCACCCGGTTGTGTGACGGGGTGGGGGGGAGGGGTCGGGGGTGCGCGGGGTTGCTCACTGACCGTTTAGGTTTTGCGTGTTTGACGCGAGTTGGAGGGGGCGTGGGGCGGGGGCGAGGTCTGGGGGAAGGGGGCTGGGGTAAGGATAATTAAAAAATCCACATCACGTGATGCGGCAGCTAAAGACGCTCATTGGAACCATTGACCACGCCAAGCTTGTTCGTCGCAATCAAGAGACGCGGTATGTCTGTATGTTTGTCTGTCTGTCCGTCGCCAACGGAGCGGTTCCTATCGGCCCAGACAGACGTGCGTGCGCATCTGTCTCTGGAGAAGACCGATCATGTCCCCTGGGTCCACCCCTCCCCCTCCCACATCCGTACCTCCACC
This sequence comes from Arenicola marina, assembly GCA_964019135.1. NCBI lineage: Eukaryota > Metazoa > Annelida > Polychaeta > Arenicolidae > Arenicola > Arenicola marina. Next base: position 38,984,328 of record OZ025257.1, on the reverse strand, counting down.
TTCCCCCCACGTGTCCTGTCCACCCATCCGCCCACCCCCACCGGTTCCTCCCCCACATCCGTTTATCCACCCCTCCGCACGCCCCCACCAACTTCTCACCGACATCCGTCCCGTCCACCTCTCCGCCCGCGCCAACCAGATCCTCCTCCGCATCCGCCCCTCGACCTCTCCGCCCGCCCCCACCGGCTCCTCCCCCCCATCCGTCCAGTCCACCCCTTCTGCTCCACATCTCGTCTGCCGGGCTTACCATAGAAGCTGATCCAGCTGTCGGATCTCCGGCAACCGAGGACGGGCTTCCTCTAAAACCCGGTATCCATTGTATCGACCGGAATAGTCTATATAATGGTCGCACAGATGGACGACGAAACGATGGAGATCACGCGGGAAATGAGACGTTACTGCCATGTCCCACCGCGGCGCCGAGAGCAAGCAACGGAAACACCTCCGGTTTCAGTAAATCGATTCTTAATTGACTGGGCATGATGTAAGAACCGATCGTATGTCGCCACCAAAGTCTGGGGCATTGGGTGACTACCAGGACATATACAGCTCCGAGGTTCTTAGTATCACACGTAAATCTAGACAGTATCACTTTCCCGACGGCTCACTCACGCATGCGATTATATTGAGCACAGCTATGCCGAAAATACGTCATGTCTGGCTTACTTACGGGTCTAATTTCATTCATTTACCATTATAAAGGGGGCTATAATATAATAAAAAAAATCATGGATTAAAAATCTTATGCGATCGCCACAAGATGCCGCAAAATAATTCCATAAATCGGGCGATCACCTTTTCATCGATGGCGATAATTGGGGATTTTGACGTTCTCTTTTTCTCGCTCACGGCGCCACGTGCTCTGCTCATGGTGTGCATGCCATCCGCGGCATGACTTCCGGTTTATGTGTGTAAAAATGTCAGGAAATGAAAATGATAATCTTTGGACGGATGTTCTAGGTTTGCGAGTTGAAATTGCCTTTCAATTACAATTACATCTTTAGTTTTGACATTTTTCAGAAGGCAGATGTCCGTTAAAATAAGATGTATTACCGGAGACTAAAACCGCGTACATCGTCGAGAACCCAAGTCGAACTCCTGGGCAACATAGTCCAGGTATTAAATATGAAACCTTCGAAGCGGATTTTTATTAATGGCGTGCGTAGGAAGCCTGGACGATCCACCGCCGGGGAGGGGCATGTCGTTACTACGCCGCTGGGAGCCATCGGAGAGAGGGCGGCCGTGGGAGTAGCAGCCTCCAGGGGAATGGTTCAGCTCGCTACATATGGCAGCTCCAGTGCCAGTGTGATTTTGATATACATTAGTGGCGCATTGCAATAAGGACACCAGCCTGTCGTGATCGATAAAAAGAAGATCCAATCCATTAAAGAACTGGCTTATCTGTACTTCGCGTCTCTTTTGCCTCTGGATAACAGGATGTATGTTGCTCTGAACATGCCTGCTTCCATCTCGTTAGACCCCTATTACTCCCACGTTAAACATTAAAATATAACTATGTATTTTTTAAACATAACCCCGGAGTCCTCGGGTGCGGCATTAGATGGCTTGCAGCCACTCTTAAGGGGCGCTGTGATCTTGTCAGTGCGTGGAGGTGAAGAGGTCCTGCCTCACCCATTCACTGAGGAAGTCGTCTCGAGTTGAACGGCTTGGTGTACTGGTCCACTTGGCTGGAGAGCGACGAGGTGGCGATGGTTGTGGCGGCCAGAGCAAGGCCATTGCCGCCACCGACCCGTGTCCCCACCATCAGTCTTCTCACTGCGCTGATCAATAGGACTTTGCTGGGTAGACCCAGCACACCCGCTGTCATCTATGCTCGGTATTGTATCGGTCTGCTGTGGTATTTAATTACGTGAAAGCGATTGCGCCATTAATTGAACTGCGGCACTGGGGAAAAGAAAGGAGGTGGAATGGGTTTGGGAAGGAAGTAATCTGGCTGCCACAGCAATGGGTGAGACATAGTGTGGGTGCCGCAAATGAGACACAGGTTATAATACAGCCCGAGTGCATTGACAATATGATATAGTTAACATCGGAGGGAGACACGATATGACCTGAGTGCAACAAAAGAGAGATACGATATGACGCGAGGACAACAGGAGGGAGATACGATATGAGATGAGTTCAACAAGAGGGAGATACGATGTGACCCGAGGACAACAAGAGGGATGTAGGATATGACATGAGTACAACAGGAGGGAGATACGATATGACATGAGTACAACAGGAGAGAGATACGATATGACATGAGTACGACAGTACTTACCCCTCCGCCCGCCCCCACCGGCTTCTGCCCCACATCCGTCCCGTCCACCCCTTCTGCTCCACATCCCGTCTCCCGGGCTTACCATAGAAGCTGATCCAGCTGTCGGATCTCCGGCAACCGGAGACGGGCTCCCTCTAAAACCCGGTATCCATTGCATCGATGAGACGTTACTGTCATGTCTCACCGCGGCGCCGAGAGCAAGCAACGGAAACACCCCCGGTTACAGTAAATCGGTTCTTAATTGACTGGGCATGATGTAAGAACCGATCGTATGTCGCCACCAAAGTCTGGGGCATTGGGTGACTACCAGGACATATACAGCTCCGAGGTTCTTAGTATCACACGTAAAACTAGACAGTATCACTTACGCGACGGCTCACTCACGCATGCGATTATATTGAGCGCAGCTATGCCGAAAATACGTCATGTCTGGCTTACGTACGGGTCTAATTTCATTCATTTACCATTATAAAGGGGGCTATAATATAATACAAAAATCATGGATTAAACATCTTATGTGATCGCCACAAGATGCCGCAAAATAATTCCAGAAATCGGGCGATCACCTTTTCGTCGATGGCGATAATTGGGGATTTTGACGTTCTCTTTTTCTCGCTCACGGCGCCACTACTCTGCTCACGGTGTGCATGCCATCCGCGGCATGACTTCCGGTTCATGTGTGTAAAAATGCCAGGAAATAAAAATGAAAGTCTTTGGACGGATGTTCTAGCTTTGCGAGTTGAAATTGCCTTTCAATTACAATTACATCGTTAGTTTTGACATTTTTCTCGCATCGTCGAGAACCCAAGTCGAACTTCTGGGCAACATAGCCCAGGTATTAAATATGAAACCTTCGAAGTGGATTTTTATTAATGGCGTGCGTGGGAAGCCTGAACGGTCCACCGCCTGGGAGGGGCATGTCGGTACTACGCCGGGGGCCATCGGACAGGGCGGTCGGTGGGAGTAACAGCCTACAGGGGAGTGGTTCAGCTCGCTACTTATGGCAGCTCCAGTGCCAGTGTGATTGTGATATCCATTAGTGGCGCATTGCAATAAGGACACCAGCCTGTCGTGATCGATAAAAAGAAGATCCAATCCATTAAAGAACTGACTTATATGTATTTCGCGTCTCCTTTGCGTCTCGATAACAGGATGTCTGTTACTCTGAACATGCCTGCTTCCATCTCGTTGGACCCCTATTTCTCCCACATGAAACATTAAAATAATATGTCATAGGTGCTACCTAACCTGAGCGAGTGCGTTAAACTGAAAAAATACACTGAAAAATACATACAATATATTATTGTGATATAGATCTATTATCATATAGCATACCTCTGCAAAGGCCAAAGCGGCAAACTGTTTTTGTCAGCTATAATGAATACCACAATATGGCATTTAGGGATAATTTGGTGATTATGGTTGGTGATCCTCCCCCTCTCAGAGGTATCCTATATACGTAGGATAAATCAGTAGGGTCTCATGGGCTAGGGGCAGTGGTTAGTCTGAATGTTGGAGTCGGTTTCATAAGAGGTTCGTTAATTAATTTAGTATTATCTCAAGCGTGCATTAAGCGTTTGTTTGCAAAAATATGTCTTTAGCTTATTTATTAGCCAACATTTGTGATCAATGGAGCTTCATCATGTGCAATAATATTACGAGAAGAATAGATTGCCACATAAAGGAAAGTATGATAGGGCTATAAAGTCTCGTTCGCTTAGACTTCCGGTTTACTCATTTTGGGGCGAAACAAAGGAAGCACGTGTTCGGAACGAGTTTAGAAGCTCTGCGCACACTGGTATCCTGACTATCTGTGACGTAGGCGTGACGTGTATGTTACGCAAAGAGAGAGACCGGAAACCAGACTACCTGCGCAAAAGCCAGGCGTCGAGGGGTGGGTCCATTGCGGAAGGCCTAGCGATATGATTAAGAATATTTAAGAAATATAGCTTCACAAAACGGATAGACGACATATTTTTTATTCGTTTGCGCCATCACAATGACGAATATTTGTTACGACGGGACAATACGACTGAAAAACTAACGTTTTTTTTGCATTTCCTACAAAAACGAGGCATTATGACGTCACACGGATTCTCCCCGGTGACAACGTTGGCGCAACGCTTCAAACAGAAAACTTACAGAAATGAAGAAACTTGGTCTTTTCGTGATCCAAAAGTGATACGAAAACATCCAACTGGTCTTGTTTTATCTTTACCATGTGGTTTAATGATGCATCCGTGTGCTGTTACTCTATGCACTGCACATTTTGACAGCGGAATGGTTAAGTTGATCACTTGCTCTCGCCATTTTTGTTACCGCGGAGGCACGCGAAACTCTGTGACGTCACTCGCTGTTTGGGGAACTTGCGAAAGCCCGGGTGCAGGGCTAAATTTAGAACGTTATTTTTAACTGTTGAGTGCTTTGAAGACGGATTTTTCCTTGTATATTCCCAAAGTTCTGCGCTTCATCGCCTCCAAATATTTTAACGTATATCTCTCATAGCCATGTTTAGTGAAATGGTACTCATATTCTTTAGAATAAATCGTGAACGAAATTGACGTATAGCTGCCTATACTTCAACATGTAGCACGTGTGTTTGTTTGTGCCCAAAACTGAAGTCTCGCGGCCTGATCGCGAGAACTGTATAGCCCTATTGAATTGATTGGGTCTGTGGGTCCTGCAGCGTGCAATTTTTTTTTGAGTGTTCACTTAAATTTTAGTGAAGATATCGGCCAAAACATCTGTAAGCGGTAATAATGAATTTAACTTGATTACATCTATGCCGCTGGATATTTGTTGATAAGATGTATTATTTTATCACACACTCTAGGTCTAATATTATGAGGAATATATCCTTTACCGTTAATTATGCTTAAATGGGAAGCCCGTTCTGGTCGTAAGGGCAGTGACAAAATTGAGAATAAAGTCTACAGATATGTTTCCTGAAAACAAAATTATAACTACGACTGAATGAGAGAATAATACTTCAAGGATTAAAAACCGCTATTATCGCCCTGACAAGAACACTATTCGGGTCACTATGATGCCTTACATGTGCACGTAAATACAAGCCAGGTATAGGGAAAGGTTTTATAGTTCTATGGTGAATGCAGCTGTGGAATGCATATGTGGTGTTGTGAACTGTTTAATGCCTTCGTCATCGCCCATATTGGGTAACGAGTTTTGGAGTGTCGACTGACTAACGATCTAAAATTACGTTAGGAACATTAAACTAATGACTGGGTTTTGATGGTGTGTGTGCCTGTGTGTGTGCCTGTGTGTGTGTGGTAGGGGAGGTGGGGGGGGGGGGGCATAGTTACCGACCAAGCCCTAATTGAGACCTAGTGATCGACTGGCTGCAACAATGGGCAGGCCAGGTGGGAAATGTCGGTTTAAATTTCTGTGTCTTGTCTACCAGGCTGGGGTTGCGCGTGGTGGAGAGGGTCTGCATCGCCCGCGGGGTGGCCCCGGCTCGGGGAATGCGAAGTAGGAAGGGGCAGCGGAGATGCCCCGGTTTGCTAGGGATGTCCACGATGTGAAATACGTCACCCTACGCGACCTCGCGGCCTATGCCACCCTGCTGCCACCGTCCTTACCCACGGCCAGAGCTACCCCGCGGCCCCCGTCCGGTATGTACGACCCCACGCAACCGTACACGACTTTGCGGCCGGGGCCATCCCGCTGCACATCCAAACTACGCAAGTCCCCAGCCGGGGCCACCCCGCAACCCAGCAGTCCTTCTCCACTACGTTCGATCCCGGCCGGGGACCCCCCGCTACCCCTCCCTACTACGCAAGCCCCGCTGACCACCGCGGCTCGAGTTGGGGCGAAAAAGCCGTGAGCGAAAAGCCTGCACGCCTTGGTTAGCACCTTCCAGAGGGTGAAAAGTCCAGTTATGCCTACCACCCAGAACTTGTAGGCCACTAAAAACAAAGCTAGATAACAACAGTCTTTTAAAATCAATTTAAAATTATAAGTTTAATTACGGATTCGCAGAGAAAAAAATGCAAAGATAAAACTTACAATGATAGTCATGATTTAAGAAAAGGAAAACCCGCGTTTAAATATATTAGAAAATGAATGCTGGCGCAGAGAGGATAGGTTTGTCGTCTGTCTGCATTCGGATCGTGCGCCACCTAGCGAATGCTATACATGTCACCACTTTCGAAAATAAAACGTATCCAAGTAGTCCTTGGAAACAAGAACGTTTTTTGTAACCTTGGCAACAACATTCAGACCATGACGTCACAATACATTTTAGTCTCGCTTCGCTAGACCTTTATCAATAAATTTCAAACAATTGTTATGTCTAAACGAAGAATACTAATTCTTTCTTCAGATAAATATGCTAATTTTCAAGTAAAACACTTCATATGACAACAACAAACGTTTTATCGAAATTAAGGCGTAAAAAACGGCCGTAGATATCGCAAACTGGTGATGCCAAAAAGTAGCCCATAGTTGGGGACCGGAAGTCAACACTGACAACAGAAACCGAGAGAGAACAGAGACATGAAAGTCGCACGCTATAACTGTATTTATGTTTTACACATAACCCCGGAGTCCTCGGGGTGCGCCATCAGATGGCTTGCAGCCACTCTTAAGGGGCGATGTGATCTTGTCAGTGCGTGGAGGTGAAGAGGTCCTGCCTCACCCACTCACTGAGGAAGTCGTCTCGGGTTGAACGGCTTGGTGTACTGGTCCACTTGGCTGGAGAGCGACGAGGTGGCGATGGTTGTGGCGGCCGGACCTGGCCAGACCCGTGTCCCCACCATCCGTCTTCTCACTGCGCCGATCAATAGCGCTTTACTGGGTAGACCCAGCACACCCGCTGTCATCTATGCTCGGTATTTTATCGGTCTGCTATGTTATTTAATTACGTGAAAGCGATTGCGCCATTAATTGAACTGCGGCACTGGGGAAAAGAAAGGAGGTGGAATGGGTTTGGGAAGGAAGTAATCTGGCTGCCACAGCTGGTGAGACATAGTGTGGGTGCCGCAAATGAGACACAGGTTATAATACAGCACGAGTGCATTGACAATATGATCTAGTTAACATCGGAGGGAGACACGATATGACCTGAGTGCAACAAAAGAGACATACGATATGACCCGAGGACAGCAAGAGGGTGGTACGATATGACCTAAGTACAACTGGAATGGATGCACCGATAAGATATGGGTATCACTAGAATGATTAGAAGGATATTACGCGGGCAGAATCCAAGATATCTGTCACATGACCTGGTTACGAATACGAGCTCGTTGAGGTGGTGCGCTTAGTCAAAAAATCATATTCAATATACGTTTTTCTTCATTAAGAAATCGACCCCTTGGTATGATTTATGAACACGAACCCTGGATGCTAGCATGTTATATGAAGCTGGCGCATCGATTACGTATTTTAATATTGAAATAAGATACAGATTGGAGATGACATAATAGCCACACCACCTGCAGAGCTATCGACTTATCGTGTCTGTTTCTCCGAGGGCTAACGGGTATGTATGTTAAATGTAGTTGAAACCAATAGCGAGATAACCTGCTATGCGTAGTAACGCGTATGTTAAATTAAATTAAAATACAGTTCTAAAAACTACTAGTGCATTTAATTATCTAATCGCATGAGGACAATTACAGATATAATTGCCAAAACTAAGCCCAACGTGATATATGATAACAGGCATATATATTTCAAACGGCGTTTTAAAGCCGACAGTAACAGGTTCAGTGGTACGTTGGATCGATAACATTGTCGAAGAGAGCCCCAGACAATAGGATCGACAAACTATGAACCGCGATGAAGGTTATGGATACTTTCCTGGTCTCAGTTGCCTGGTAAAACAAATTCACGGTTGTTACTTGTCTGCTAAGAACCGTAGCGTCTATGTCACTATATACTCTACGTACGCGTATCGATTGCCTACGGCATGTCCTGGGATCGTGTGATCTACAGAATTACGTCAAATGACTTCCAACTTGGTGATCTACAGGGCTATAGTAGGGGATCGGGGTCAAAATTGCAAGTCCTATATTCTTAATCTGATGTTCTTAATGCCTGATTCTAAATGCTCCATTATTAACGTTATTTTGTTATGCCTTATTTTAAGGGGTTCATTCCTAAATGGTACCTACCTAATCCTTCATTCAAATTGATTCATGTGCTTCATGTTATATTCTTACAGTGTTTGTGTCACGATTTTGTTTAGCTCAGAGTTAACTGTTTAAGGAAAACGAACAAATAAGAATTTGTATTAATGGGAGTTAACAGTTTTTATTCCACGATATATATAAACGTGTTCGTCAAAGTAACAAAATTGAAGTCAGGCGGGTTTATTTCTGTGAGCATTGGGTTTCCACACTTCCTCCTTAAAATGCATACCTGTATCTCTGTCACTACATGTGGTATCCATGGCGTCCTTCGTGTCTGTGACCACTTCCAGGTTGAATTTCCCTCCAAAATCGTCAGCCGGCGGTTTCGGGTAAACAGACCCTCTCATTGGCTGATGACTGCTGAGGAGCAGCGGTCGGGCATTCAGGTATCCATGGCGCTTGGTGCGACGCCGTACAGGGTGTACATGGCGTGTGTGACTACGCTTGAAGTTGTTGTCTATCGCACCGCTTGACGTTGCCAGTTACTTACGAGACAAACTGTAATAATTTACCGGGGGTATCACTAGATCTGCTCATATCTGTTATTTGTTGGACGGCTTAACAACCAAGCCATTGCGACTCCCAGCATTTGCTAAAAGTGTCATTGTTTTAAACTGAATGCGACATAGTATAAACGTCACATTAAATTGTCATACTCATGGAAACTTTATTTAATGAGTGTTTTTGCTAATATCATAGCATTGATATATATGTAATTCCAAGAACGTAAACGCTCCATGTAGGTAAGTGAAACATGGTACTAACATATAACCGGTGCGCTACAGCCTTGGAGGGCGCCGCTGACTGGTCTGACAGGTCTGGTAAACCAATTAAGTGGTACGTCGGGTGGGATGGAGAAGGCGGGTGTCTTCAGTGTCTTCGGGTCTGGTCAGGCGCTATCAGCTACAACATCCAAGGCAAGAGCCCAGCGTGCTAGCCAGCTCGTGCGCGTCTCTTATCTGATCGCGGTCTTATGTCTTTATGTGCATACCTCACACATTACTGCGTACACTGGTATATCACAAAAACATCTGGACCCTGCATGGTACCTACCGTCTCACAACGCTCACATATTGTTTAGTCTCCTGAAAGATGGTTTATTACTTTATTACTTTAGCAGTCCTAAGACTATATTATTACATATCTTGCATTTATGCGACCTTACAATGTGTATCAGTCCACTGTCAGCCTCGATCTGACGTCTTTTAAAATTGAAGATACAGATAAGCCACTCATATATTCCTGCACAGCTGCTTATTTTCTTGTCACTTGCATTTATAACAGTACGATTACTTTCACGCAAACGACTTCTCCATTATTATCCCTAATCATCCGGGCAGCCTGTGCTGAATCAGGTGTCAACCCGCAACAAATTGCAATAATAATCAAACCTACTTTTTCACATTCCTTAGAATGGGGAATGTAATTTCCAAAATCTAACAACACCCATTGAGTGGAACATATAGTTTACTGAGGTGGCCCGTAGTAATAGTAATTTTTATATTAGCAATCCCTTCTCCGTGTCAAATAAGTATATTCTGTCTTGAATTTAAGTCCTGAAAACCTGTGCTATCCAGACAGAAGCAAATTTGTTTTTTTCATGGGCTGAATATAGCTATGACCAAGTGTCCCCTTAGATTAGCATAGGATGGCCGATCCACATGGGTTAAGGAAAAAGAAGGGTGTTATCAAGGGTAAAATTATGCGTCCTCGCTAATATTTGACCGAAGCATACTGGAATCAGGAGGTCTGACTGAAGTATGCAATTGAATACTGAAGTTATATCAACATGTTAATAATAATATATTTTTTATTAATGTTGATGTATTTATAATATGTCTATACCACGGTCGATAAAGACTAAATCGTGCCTTTAGCCAACACATATACATATTTTTATTTATATAGATAGTTATATTGATACTTATATGTCGTTAGTCTCGCTTAAATTTAATGCGGTCATAAGCATGTGTATACTACACTGCGCCATAATAATGAGTACTGAATGATAATGACGGACTGATCATCGACGCATATTTCATGGTACAGGGGCGGATCCAGGGGGGTGGGGGGCGGCCCCGGCCCTCCCTTTGAGGACCGAAATTTATATAATTTATACCATTTAACTTATAAAAGCCAAAACCGGCCCCCTCTGGATCCGACCCTGAAACCGTCAACCCTCCCCCCCCCCCCCTATTCAGATTTTCTGGATCCACCCCTGTGGTATTCAACTACCATGCATGCACTTTAGCGAACATTTCACCAGTTTCCCGCCCTCTGCACTGGCTGACCTGCGTCCGATGTCCGTCTTATCTGGATAGAAAGGTGGCGGCCGGGGGCAGACGCGCCAGACGGAGAATACGCTACATGACACAGGGGTTGCGCTCCGTGCCTGAAGCACTTTCTTTACTCCCTGCGCGGCGGCGTTGAGACTATTATAGCGTGTGTATGGAATCAGGCGAAGGAGGGATGCGGGAGTTGCGGGTGGGAAGGGCTTTTTCCAAACTGGGGCGGGGTTGGAGGGGGCAAAAACAGCGTCTGGAATATGTTTCCTCTGACCTGGGTGTCAGGCGTCAGGGTGTCAGGATTAAACTACTACTGGAGTCAGTGCATCAACCTTGAAAGAAGAGGTCATAAGCCACACGGTCTGGGCCTCCAAGATCCTGGTGACCTTGAACCCAAGTCAGATTTTATTACACCCCTGGATCTGTATACACTTTGCCACCGGACACACTGAGCACGCTTTGCACACACTCACATTGGTACTTACTACGTCACTACTACACCCCATTTAAAAAGAAACATGAATTTTACCTTGACCCGCGACAGGGAAGGAATCATCAGGATATATCGACTCACTTGTCGCCTTGACATACGTTTAAACTACGTGGGTGTGTGTGTGGCCAGGTCGAGGCTCAATGATTAGGTGGCACTTAAATATTAAGTGGACGGTCGGGCACGCTGGAATAATTAACAGTGGGGGGCCCAGGCGATTACATATTGGGTTATCAGTTTCTTTAATTGGATATTCATTAGCTGCACGTGCTTTTGGTCTTACGAATGTAGGCTACCTTCTCTCGATCTACATTATGTTTGACAACCTTTATACTCTGTCCACAACGTCGATCTTTACATTATAGTACAGTGCACTTCGGTTAAATGCAAATTCCGTTTGTCAGCAATTAAGTTGCGATTATCCGAAGTCGGCGATTTTGACGGGTCAGTCCGGACTACATGTTCATGTTTGTACACGTATGGGGTTTATATGCACATCAGATACAAAAGTGTACGCTAAACATTTGTTTAAAAAAATGAGATTTGAGATTTTCATTATTAATGTATTCAGATACAGAAGCTGTTTGAGGATTTTGGGTCTTAATCGATTTAAGGAATTTCACATATTAAGCAACATCTCCAGTTCTATCATCTCCATAATCGAAGGGAGGACCCGAACAGTTTACAGGTTGAAGGGCAATGAGATGAGGCACACTTCTTTGATTATAAACATGATCGCACTCATCACGTCTCTTGTTCAAACATGCCACACGTTGCTCAATGCCAATCACCCGAAGACAAAGAGACCAAAAGAATAAAGCATGTGGCTTGTGTTTGTTGGTGCAACCTGTTAATCCGGCTATAACAACAAAGCTAGAAAGGTGTTAAGTGTCAGCTGATAGCGCGTTGTCTCTACATGCCCGCTAACAACACCTCGGTTTGACCTCAAATGTTGCAATGATCCGAAATTCCCGCGCATTTTCAGGTAAATTGGTGTTGCGATTAACCGAAGTTGTGGGAATGTATAGGAAATGGCCTTTGGATTTGAAATTTGTTGCGATTAAACGGAAGTTGTGATAAACCGAAGTGCGATTAAGTGGAGCGCACTGTATATGTGGCATATGATACCCCAGAAATCGTCACATTTTCATTTACAGTTATTGCTGCACTCCGTTAAGTATTCTTCATTGTCATTTATCACTTAGGTATAGTAGGCAATAAATGTTCCTAGAAAAGCACATAGTTTCTCCTTTCTGAGGTGTCTCAAAATTAAGGGCCTTTTATTCGCTCACATCAATAACACCCATTTCAGTCGTTTCCAGCGTCGAGTGTCGCACGTCTTAAACTTGGGGAAGATCGAAAAGTTACGTAACATAGAAGTCCCCTATAAATAGCCACAGCCCCCTTAATATTGCTGGTAGAGACTTTATGTTACTTTTACCACTCTTGCCATGTTCTAACACTATACAATGTTTATAATAGAATTCCCCATTGTCATTTATCACTTACGTAAAGTAGGCAACAACTGTTCGTAGAAAAGACACATATTTTCTCTTTTCTGAGGGGCCAAATACGTTCAAATGAGCCAAAAAAAATCCGGCAAGGCATTAAATTGGTAAGAAGGTAATGTCTACTATAATAATCGACGAAAACATTTGCAAAAATATCTTTAATGTAGCTATAAATAGCAAAGACGCTAATTTCCCGCCCAAAATCAAGGTTTGGGCGGGAAAATGGAAAGTCTTGATTTTAAGTCTTTTTCTCGCACTTTTGGGTTGTACCCTTTTGGCAGTTACATAGTACGCTTTCTGAGCGTTCTGTTCATGCATATATATTACTCAGACGACTATTATTTCCTATCAAACCGATCGAAAACATACTACTGATTTCTGAAGATTGGTCCATTTTTCACTTCCCAAGGTCAAATCGTGTCCGATTCCTATAGATATTGTTCTGATCGATATTGATTCATCCACGGAAGTCAATTAGGCATAGATTTCAATCAACCCTGTCCAAAACGAGGCGTTCATAGTGGCGAACTGAAACATTTCATAGACCAGGGGGGGTCAAAATTGCTCATAGCATCAAACAAATTCCATTTTTGGGAAAATAATTCCCAGCTGGGTATGACCTTCATCTTCAGGTATGTTATTAACCTTGACCTATTATATGACATACTAGAAGGATCACCGTCAAGGTCAATGGCAAGGGTAAGAAAACATTGCAAAAAGTCGTTTATTGTGCATATTGGGACCCAATGTTCTACATTTGACTGTGACATCATTTGTTATAGGAAAAGGGTTGAACTACTCACATTGGGTGGTCAGACAGTATTATTGAACATACTGTGAACATACTTGTTGAACTGGTTGCTTTAGCTACCATAACGCATTTTCCATTAACAAAATTGACTTTCTTTGGACCATTTTCAATGACAAAATTTGGCTCTTTGACTTTTCATCTTTCATCAAACCTCATATTTTCCGAATGGGAACATTGAAAGACAGTGTTCAGAACATGAAAAGGAATAATGAAAAGGTAACTGTGTTACCCTCAAAATTACGGGTTTTTTACTCCCGAAGATCCACAACACCTATTTTCATCATTTAGAGTGTCACACGGCTTAAAACATGGGGAAAATCGAAAATTTACATAACAAAGGGGGTCCCCTGTGAATAGCCACAGCGCCCTTAATAATGCTGGTAGAGACTTCATGTTACTTGTACCCTCTTGCCATGTTCTGACTCTATAAAATGTTTTAATAGTATTCCTCATTGTCACTTAACACATAATATGTAAAGTAGGCAATCAATGTTCGTAGAAAAAGACATAATTATGTTCCCCTTTCCGAGGGATCAATACGTTCAAATGAGCCAAAAAGACATCCGGAAAGGCATTAAATTGGTAAGAAGGTAATGTCTACTATAATAATCGACGAAAACATTTGCGAAAACATCTTTAATATAGCTATAAATAGTAAAGACGCTACTTTCCCGCCCAAAATCAAGGTTTGGGCGGGAAAAAGGAAAGTCTTGATTTTAAGTCTTTTCTTCGCACTTTTGGGTTGTACCCTTTTAGCAGTTACATAGTACGCCTTCTGAGCGTTCTGTTCATGCATATATATTACTCAGACGACTATTATTTCCTATCGAACGGATCGAAAACATACTACTGATTTCTGAATATTGGTCCATTTTTCACTTCCCAATGTCAAATCGTGTCCGATTCCTATAGATATTGCTCTGATCGATATTGATTCATCCACGGAAGTCAATTAGGCATAGATTTCAATCAAACCCTGTCCAAAACGAGGCGTTCATAGTGGCGAACTGATACATTTCATAAACCAGGGGGGGTCAAAATTGCTCATAGCATCAAACAAATTCCATTTTTGGGAAAATAATTCCCAGCTGGGTATGACCTTCATCTTCAGGTATGTTATTAACCTTGACCTATTACATGACATAGAAGAAGGATAAGCACCAAGGTCAATGACAAGGGTAAGAAAACATTGCAACATAGGCCTATCGTTTTTTGTGCATATTGAGGCCCCATTTTCTACATTTTACTGTTACAGTAACCTCATTTGGTCTAGGATAAGGGGTCCCAAATACACACATGTATGACATGGTCAGAAAGTATTATTAAACATAATGTAAAAAAATCTTTTTTTTTCAAGATAATGGGAAAATCTCTGCTAGGACTGCTAGATCCAGACATATATGTTGTGGATGGAGGGGGGGAGCGGGCGGGGGTGTTGGAGGGGTATATATGAAGACGCGGCTGCCAGATGCCCTGATGCCCCCTTGGTGAGCTTGATTTAAGACATGAGGTAGGGTAGATAGATAATAATTAACTCTGACATGGGGTGTGGAGGTGTCTGGTGGTTGGGGAGGGCGACGGGGGGGGGGGGGGGAGGCATGTGCGCTTTGGCAGCGCTTTAACCTGGCTGCCGATTAAGTTGGCCGCGGAGGAGTGTGGCGGGGTAATCGTGCATTTTGTTACTAGTGTAATATATAGTTTTCATATCATCTCTTTGTTGCCTTGAAAGTTAAGCCGCTTAACACCATCTCTAGCGACGTCAAACGATTTCGCCGGCTGAAGTCTTCTGAGACAATGTACTAAACGCCACATGGAATTATTTTTCTGGCGTGATTCCCAACCATACGATTATTGCACTGTCGCCTCAAGTACTTATGTAGGCCAACCTGTTGTAAATGTTTTTGCAGGGGGAGATGTAGCATTAGAGTAAGTAACGCTGAACTAGTTATGCCTTGCTTCTTCAACGATCTCTATGTGTTGAAAAGTTAGCAGGTAATTTGTTTCTAAATCGTCCTAACTTCCTTAATACTCATCGTAGATCACCCAAATTAAGCTTAGCACCAATATGTTTCTCTTGACCTGATCTTTAGCGTGGTATTTACATGGCTCCCTGCCATGTCGATCGGCGACCACCGCGATCGATTGTTAAACCGCTTAACTGGAAACACTCAACACTCAATCGCCCGACCAACCAACTGACCAAGCCCCCGCAAAAACACACCCACCCGCCGCCCCCGCCACCCACAGCCCTCACACAAACACCCCCACCCGCCGCCCCCGCCACCCACAGCCCTCACACAAACACCCCCACCCGCCGCCCCCGCCATCCACCCCCTCCTCCACTGCTCTCCTCCAGCCGCCAACTTTATCGTACACCGACGGGGGGCGGGGCGGAAGGGGTGGTGGTACTTAATCTAATAGGCTGATAGCGACAGGTCACCTGCTGAGAGGTGAAGTGGCTCGGGCTGGCTGGGGCTGGATACATTGTGGCTCCGATACGCATCTCGATCCACGGACCCGGGCTTTGATATCAAGGCCCGGGTCGCGGTTCTTACAGCTTTCCTGAAGACTCACGCCGACCCGGGCCTTGATATCAAGGCCCGGGTCTCAAATAATATGAAAAACCTAATGAAAATAAGTGACACGGGCCCGATTTGAAACCATGATGACATTTCATTCAAATCCCAATTGCTTAAGAAATCCCACTTGAAATAATAAGGAGTTCTGAGCGTTATCTAGAAATTCCTCAATGATGTCTCAAGTTTGACAGGTGAGCTTTTCTGCAATGCGTAGGCATCTGTTGTCGAGGGCGGTATTGTTCTTATGGTTGAGTGCTTTTCGTTGAGTTCAAGCCAATGAGCAGAGCGAATCTGAGTCTAAAAGTAAATGCACATGTGTTTGTATTCCCCTTTGAAGTCATTTTCCTCGCTCACAGAATTTATATTGGTTGGTGCGAAAACAAGTGGGAAAAGTATTCCCTTCTACTATTTGGGGCATTATCGCTCGCTAATATCAGCGAGGAAACACAGAAGATTGATATGTGCAATACAGGAATGATATTCAAAAATGTAAACAGTAGCGACAAAAAATTACAGAATGGTAATAATAAAGTGCAATTATGCGAAACTAGGACAGTTTTTGCCAAAATTTGAAATCACCACCTTCACACAATTGACTATAATTTCATAAAAAATAAAAATCTTGACACGAAACCACTTTAAAAACTATTAAAAACATCGTTCTTGCAACAAAAATAAGAAAAATATAGAATGACGTCACGAATTGGGGATTCCCCTGTGAATGATGTAACGAGTTAGGAATTCCCCTTTCACTGGTATCCGCCGATGTTTGTCGATGATTACCGAGGTCTTTTCAAAATCGCCGAAGCTTATTATACGATGCTCTATTCATTTTACCGATGTCACCTTTTCTTTTGCTGTGTTTTATTCGTGCTTTGTTTTATTAAGACTGCGTCAAATTTCAGGGCTGCAGCCCGCCGATGTTTGCCGATATTTACCGTGGTCTGCTCAAAATCGCCGAGGTTTAATATGGGTAGCTTACCTTAATACTCCCCAGCTTCCCTGGTTTGCTCAGCCCCAAACTGATCAACGCATTCGAATAACTCATGCGTCACACACGCGGCATAGCTTTCTGTTGCCTTGTTCCGCGCCCCCAACTTCGCTTGTGTACTTATACCAACTTAGGGGTTCTGATATTGGGGCTTGTAGAATTGGAGACGAGCAAGCGACCGGCTATATTAGCAAGCGACTCGATTGTCTAAACCAGAAATATACGAGTTTGAATAATAAAATCTGGCCTTCATTTCATGGAATGTGTTCTTAGACAGAATAATTTGGTGCTGCCAGTCAGAACTATTTCCTCTCGCGGATATATCTTACCCGGTGATTATGACGTCGTTATTCAAACAGCAAGTATTTAGAAGAAAGCGCGGAGGAAGCGGCGGCAGTTTAATCTGGATTTTATACCTAACTTCACCGTGCCTATCGATGACACTTTTTGGCAGTGCCTATATACTATACCTGCTTGTAAATAAAAAATAGTTATATTGCTCTCGTAGTGACATTTATAACATTTGGGTGTGGAACCAGCAAGCTCAAGTCTAGGAGACCCCAACTGGGGGTCTCGATTAGTGAAGTGCTGCCACCTTGTGGGGTCTCTTGGAGAAAGCCAGTTTCCTGTGTCGCTCACCCCATCAACATGCTCAAGGGTGAAACGCGACAGTCGGCCAGCTATGAATCTGGACCACAGATTTGGGGGGGGGGGGGGGGGGGGGGGGGGGTGGAACGGGGACAATGGGCAGCGTCTTTGAGAACGGTGGAGAAGCCAAGGCAAAAGGCCCGGATTAATAAACGCTACATATTGTGATGCGTGTCGCCCGCTGGAAATGTGTTGGACGAAATGAGTGCATGCTTGAGGCTGGAGTGCAACAAAGCGAATAGCATGTTATGCAATTTGCATACACGAAGTATTCCGTCACATGAATTTTGTTGTATCGGGGGCTCCGCGCGGCCCCGGGGGCACCATCAATACGAAGAAGCAGGAGCAGAAGCAGAAACCCAGAAGGAGATCTGCCTATTTCTTCCAAACCCCAAAAGACCATTAAACATACATTTTCTTGCGGATTTTTGTTTTTTTTCACCCGATAGAAAAACACAACAACCGTGACTGGTTGGTGCATGGTCCCAGGGAACGTTTCTCAATCTCCAAAACTACAGTGCCATCTAGCGTTATGATTTAGCACTTGGAATAAAAGTGACATCAATCTGCTTAGTTCCCGGTTCTCCTTGCTTTATACTCAGTTCCCAGTTCTTCATACTTCATGCCTAGTTCTCAGTTCATTGTACTTTCTGCTTCATGCTCAGTTTTATGTTCATCATGCCTATTTCCCCATAATTGTTATTTGATTTAAGATTTGGCTAATTTTCCATGACATTTGGATCAATAGAATAACACTCGCCGGGTTACCCACGCAAACAAGGCAATGTAACCAAGTAACTTAGAAGTGATAATTATGAATATATCGCTTGGCATGCAGCGTTTAGAAGGAATTTTTAAGTGCTTAGACTCAGGCAGATAAGAATGTATTACTTAGAATAAAGTACTAAGAGCATAGCATTAAGAACATAGGTCCTGGAATTTTGAGCCCCGATCCCCTTCCACACAGAACAATAACTACCGGATGTGGTCAGGGAACATGCCACAACTATTGGATGTCATTGGCTCTTGTGCTCAGAGGAAATGCCACAATGACTATTGGATGTCATTAGATCGTGTGTTCAGAGGAAATGCGGCAAGAACTACTGAATGTCTTTGGCTCTTGTGCTCAAGGGGAACTGCGACAACATAACCACTCGGTTGGGGTCAGGAGAAATGCGACAACTATTGGATGGCCTTGGATCTTGTGACCTAAGGTAATGTGACAAGAGCCTTAGGAATGGCCTTGCACTGTGTATGCTTCTCTAACCTTGCAAGGGATGGTCACTTGACCTGGCCATGGTACCTGTACAACACCTAGCTGGGGGCCTAATGGACGCCTAATCAGTTTACGCCAGGAGAGGGCCTTTAATGGCAACAATAATACAGTACATTGCAGAAATGCATTGAGCGAGCGAGCGATCGTCCGTCAAAGGATTCTTTCCGTAATCATGAGCCGTGCCTGGCGTCCCCACGATACTGAGCAGTACGGTGCCGCCTGGTCGCTGGTTGTTGACAGGAAGGCATCGCTATCTGGAAAACTACCTCAGGTGCCCCCGTCACCGTCACCACCATCGACAGAGAACAGGCCATCAAGGCGAGGACGAGACAGCGAGACAGCGGCACCAAGCCCCCCCCCCTCCCTCCGCCCCCCCCCCCACCTGTGACCGACTGCGCCTGAGTCTCCCGCTACCGCCCACCATGAGAGGGCAAAGGAGACAGCTGGCCCCACACGCTTCCCGCAATACCCCCTGGCACTCCCCTTTCGCCGTGAAGCCCCCAACCCCCACCTGGGGGAGTGGGCGTTCCAAAATGGGGATTTCCTCCAGCAATTACCGGTCAATTACAGTCCTCCGCCCAACTACAGTCGCGCGCCCCAGTCTGTGGCGCTCCCATGCGGATTTATTTTTACCCGCAGGTGTTTTTTAGGAGGGGGAAGTGGGGAGGGGCGTTGGTTGCGAACCTGGATCCTGGCACTCAATATCATCCACTGAAACTGATCTAAAGATATTCATTAGTTCCTGTCGCCGTCCCTGTGGAAATGTCACCTGGTAATAAATGGCATTGCCTTTAATACCCACTTCAATCAGCCTGAGAAAACCCCCTTTTTAGTCGTCCGGTACCCGGATCACCCCGTAGACCGTCGCTGAATTACTTATTGACGGTGCTCCGGTACAGACATGACATCCCACAATAACGTTCCGGCATCCAGCGCTAAAATCATTGTAATGTCTAAAAGGATCAATGGTGGCGGAAAGTGTTGACGCCACTCTTTTATTATTAAAGCTGAGAAACTGTTGACGCCACTCTTTTATTATTAAAGCTGAGTCTGCTACAAATATAGATGTGGTGATGGTTTGATATGGCAGCTCTTCTTGATACAATGACAACGATCGAAAGTCTTCATCAAGCTGTGTGCCATTTTCATCACGTCTGGCTGTGCATTGGAAATAGCGCTATACTTCAACATTCCCCCTATGACGTCACAATAAAAAAAGGCATCCTCGCCTCTTAGCTGATCACTCTTCTATTGAGTTTAAGTCCATGAGCCATGGTTTTGAACCAGAACGTGATAGAACATGGGTTTGTAACTCATTTGACTTCACTTTTGAACGGCCATGTATAAACACACGAAACCTAAATCAAATCAAGCTTAACTATGCCGATATACACGCAATGATTATGCTGCAGCAAAAGGATGATACATACGGTATTTGGCACATTGTCTCCCTCTCTAGCTCAGTTTTGAGCTGCAGATCAACAGGTGGTGGGTACGACCCATGGTACCTGCCGCAAGTTTCATCTAAGTATCCAATTAAACCCGCTTTAAAGGCTCACTTTAACGGCCGAAAAGCACCGAGACTTTCCATGTCATGGCGTGTGTATCTTTTTCCAGTAACCTATGGAGAAGTATGGATTTAATGATGCAGTTAGTAATGAATGCAGCCATTTCTTTCCACTTTCGTTCGGATTCCACGCCGTTATCTTTGTCCGCAACGAGTCCGGATGGGGCGGGTGGTGGGGTTATGCACAGGGGAAGACCCCTCTCCCCTAAACGGATCAGAACAGGGTTGCGGTTCCCTTAGAATGGAACGTAACATGACCCGCTTTGGTTGATGAAATAAGACGTGGGCTGCGGATAAAATGAACGTTCCAATTCCAGGATGGGTGGGCAAATGGGATTTGTACAAAACCAGGATTATGTTCCCATCCTCCTTCCCCTAAGCCCGAATTCTGGCTAGCGTTTCGTTAAGGGGAGATGACTAGCTCTGTTCTTCTCCAAAATAATTTCTAGTAGTGTCAGCTGCCCCCTTTTTAAAATGTATCAAAGCGTCATGGTTACTGTAGTTATCCATTGTCCATGATTACTGTCGTTGCAGAAAAATACGCTGCGATTGGTGCTTCATTGGTACTACAAAACCAAAAGAATTAAGCCCATATTAGGCTAAATCCGTGCATCAGACGGAGTTTCGTTCCTTTTAAGCTGCTATATTCGTAGAACCGCCCTTGCCCGATGACAAAGTAGGCAGGTTCAGGCCCCAGGAGGCCGGGCGTCAGAGTACCCTAGAACTGCCGGGGCGCGACCCCCAAGTGGCTCTGCAAATATCTCCTACGTGTACACCGCATAATCTCGCAACGGCGGTTTTGGTACTTTTCCAGTAACACTACCCCAGTATCAACTATGCTGAAATATGGACCAAAGTTTTCGTGCGTAAAAAGGACCCAAAACATGGAAAATAGCTGTAAACATAATACTTATTTTCGTCTGAGCATATGCGCTGACACGTACCCTCTGTGTGCCTAGAGACGCATTGTCCAGGCCCCCACTTCTCATCCTCCGCCTCGCAAGCTCCTCAGTCTGGAGGGTGGAGGGTGGGGTACTAATGCATAATTGGCAGCCAAACTAAGACAAAGATAGATATCAAAGAGAGGCTCCGGACTATTGCCCCAGTGACGGCACTATCGACCTCTTGGCTTTAGGGAAAGAGAACAGGGGGACCGTGAGGATAGACATACACTGATGTAATCACAATCTGACCTCGCTCAGGCAGTCGGGTTCCTAAGTAGGCCTCTGAGAGACCCCCCCCCCCCCCATCTCCCCCTCCTTCGTCGCCCTTATCCAACACCTCAGCCCCCGTCCCCCTCATCCTCTTAGTTTGGCGGCAGGGCCGTCGGGTTTCAAGCAGGCCTCTGGGAGACGCCCCACCTCCCACTCCGTCACCCTCATCAAACTTCCTCCCCCGTGTCCTGACCCCTTCATACGCCCTCCCCATCCACAACCCCCTCACCCCCGTCCCACTCATCTACCCCTCCACCTCCACAGGCCCCCTCCGCAGAAGCTGACACTCGAGGTGATGTTTGCGCAGTCGGGATTGGACCGCTGTCCAAACACATCACCACTGCTGCCATCCGGCCGAAGGCGACACATAGGCGTCCCCGGTGGACCTTTTTTTCTGTGTAGCGGGCCCCGAGGTTGTGATAGGCACAATTAACCATGTGGACCCTTTAACCCATTGGCTTCTAGGCCACAAACCTCTGTTGGAATAACAATGATTGATTGACCTTTATTTTTAGTATTCGACAAGTTAATTGAGCGTTAACGAGTTTGATGTCATCAATAAAACATTGATTTATGTTGTGAACAGTGTGTCTGATGTAAGTGAATTATCAAAAAAATACGACTTTTCTATTTATTCACTATCAAACTAAGCGACCTAATCAATGTTGGCGACATTTAAATGGCTTGATTCATATATAATGCATCAACCGTTTCTCATATGGCCTCAACCCATTTGATGACTCTCCGCCATATTTGAAAACATTATCATGGACAAATAATTGCCATAGTATATCTTATAACAAGAAATATCCTCGTGTTATCAATGCAATGTTTAATAAAGAGTAACAGAGATGACGCCTGTTCTGTAAAATGTTGAACTCTTTAACGCCATGTTTTGTTAGCATCCTTTTGACGGTGTCGTATTCGTTACATGATCGCATAGCTCTATTATAGACACTCAGGACTTTGTTTAAATTCCAGTTTTACCGATATGCTGGCAAATGCTTTGACACTGTATGGCACAGTGAATGGTGGAGTAATGGATATTGTATTCGCACACTTGTCTGTCGATCGACGCTGACCCTAGCGGCCTGCTGGCCAGCCTGAGCTGATCATATGACGGTCGATCGTTGCAGTAATGTGAGGCCCCGTGTCACTTATCAGCGCTTGGAAAGGTCCAGCCCCATAGGCCCTAAGTGTTACTTGTCCCGGTATGAAAATTGCGCCCAACCGCTCACTACTTTTTCCTGCCCTAGAAGGGTCATATTTCCCTCCCTTCTGCCACGTGTCACTTGTGAGTGTCTGAGGGACGTCTAGCCCCACCCCCTCACCCGAACCTGCCGTATCACTGCCTGAAGAGGTCGCACCCGCCTGACCTCCCCCCCCCCCCAAGCTCCCTGACTGATACCTACCATATCACTGCCCGTACAGACCCGCCCCGCTCACGCCTCCGCCGCCTCATTCCAATCTGTCACTCATCACCACGTAATCCATCCACCTATCATTACATCCAGCCCCCGTTCCCGCCTCTTGCCCGCCCGCTTTACCCCAATTGCTTGCAAAGTCTCGCCCCTTCCCCTTCCCGCTTCACCCCCCACCCCTTGCCCCCCGCTCCCACACCAAATTGTCACTACTTGTGGTCGCCCTATACCCTGCCCCCCCCTCACCCTCTCCGCCTTTCACACTGAAAACTGAAACTTATTTAACACTGCTTGCAAATTCCCACCCCACTCCCTGCTTCCTGCCCCGCCCCTTACTTCTATGTGCCACGTATCAGACTGCGAAGTCCCGCCCCCACTCCATGTGTCATGTCTCGCCCCTCACTTCTACGTGTCACGTATCACTTTCTGCAAAGTCCCGCCCCCACCCACGTGACCCCGCCCCCTCACTCCTACTTGTCACGAAGTCTCACCCCCAATCTGTCACTGATCACTGCCTATGAAGTCCCCTCCCCCAATCTGGCACTGATCACTGCCTATGAAGTCCCCTCCCCCAATCTGGCACTGATCACTGCCTATGAAGTCCGCGCACCCCGATCTGTAACTGATCACTGCCTATAAAGTCTGCGCACCCCGATCTGTCACTGATCACTGCCTATGAAGTCCGCGCACCCCGATCTGTAACTGATCACTGCCTATAAAGTCTGCGCACCCCAATCTGTCACTGATCACTGCTTATGAAGTCCGCACTTCCCAATCTGTCACTGATCACTGCTTATGAAGTCCGCACTTCCCAATCTGTCACTGATCACTGCCTATGAAGTCCGCACTTCCCAATCTGCAACTGATCACTGCCTGTCAAGTCCGCGCACCCCAATCTGCCACTGATCACTGCCTATGAAGTCCGCGCACCCCGATCTGGCACTGATCACTGCCTATGAAGTCCGCGCACCCCAATCTGTCACTGATCACTGCCTATGAAGTCCGCGCACCCCAATCTGGCACTGATCACTGCCTATGAAGTCCGCGCACCCCGATCTGGCACTGATCACTGCCTATGAAGTCCGCGCACCCCAATCTGTAACTGATCACTGCCTATGAAGTCCGCGCACCGCAATCTGTCACTGATCACTGCCTATGAAGTCCGCACTTCCCAATCTGTCACTGATCACTGCCTATGAAGTCCGCACTTCCCAATCTGCAACTGATCACTGCCTGTCAAGTCCGCGCACCCCAATCTGCCACTGATCACTGCCTATGAA
This sequence comes from Arenicola marina, assembly GCA_964019135.1. Classification (NCBI taxonomy): domain Eukaryota; kingdom Metazoa; phylum Annelida; class Polychaeta; family Arenicolidae; genus Arenicola; species Arenicola marina. The sequence continues at coordinate 38,959,816 of OZ025257.1, read as the reverse complement.
GTCCGCGCACCCCGATCTGGCACTGATCACTGCCTATGAAGTCCGCGCACCCCAATCTGTCACTGATCACTGCCTATGAAGTCCGCGCACCCCGATCTGGCACTGATCACTGCCTATGAAGTCCGCGCACCCCGATCTGGCACTGATCACTGCCTATGAAGTCTGCGCACCCCAATCTGTAACTGATCACTGCCTATGAAGTCCGCGCACCCCAATCTGTCACTGATCACTGCCTATGAAGTCCGCGCACCCCGATCTGCCACTGATCACTGCCTATGAAGTCCGCGCACCCCGATCTGTCACTGATCACTGCTTATGAAGTCCGCGCACCCCAATCTGTCACTGATCACTGCCTATGAAGTCCGCGCACCCCGATCTGTCACTGATCACTGCCTATGAAGTCCGCGCACCCCAATCTGTCACTGATCACTGCCTATGAAGTCCGCGCACCCCGATCTGTAACTGATCACTGCCTATAAAGTCTGCGCACCCCAATCTGTCACTGATCACTGCTTATGAAGTCCGCACTTCCCAATCTGTCACTGATCACTGCCTATGAAGTCCGCACTTCCCAATCTGCAACTGATCACTGCCTGTCAAGTCCGCGCACCCCAATCTGCCACTGATCACTGCCTATGAAGTCCGCGCACCCCGATCTGGCACTGATCACTGCCTATGAAGTCCGCGCACCCCAATCTGTCACTGATCACTGCCTATGAAGTCCGCGCACCCCAATCTGGCACTGATCACTGCCTATGAAGTCCGCGCACCCCGATCTGGCACTGATCACTGCCTATGAAGTCCGCGCACCCCAATCTGTAACTGATCACTGCCTATGAAGTCCGCGCACCCCAATCTGTCACTGATCACTGCCTATGAAGTCCGCGCACCCCGATCTGCCACTGATCACTGCCTATGAAGTCCGCGCACCCCGATCTGTCACTGATCACTGCTTATGAAGTCCGCGCACCCCAATCTGTCACTGATCACTGCCTATGAAGTCCGCGCACCCCAATCTGTCACTGATCACTGCCTATGAAGTCCGCGCACCCCGATCTGTAACTGATCACTGCCTATAAAGTCTGCGCACCCCAATCTGTCACTGATCACTGCTTATGAAGTCCGCACTTCCCAATCTGTCACTGATCACTGCCTATGAAGTCCGCACTTCCCAATCTGCAACTGATCACTGCCTGTCAAGTCCGCGCACCCCAATCTGCCACTGATCACTGCCTATGAAGTCCGCACTTCCCAATCTGCAACTGATCACTGCCTGTCAAGTCCGCGCACCCCAATCTGCCACTGATCACTGCCTATGAAGTCCGCGCACCCCGATCTGGCACTGATCACTGCCTATGAAGTCCGCGCACCCCAATCTGTCACTGATCACTGCCTATGAAGTCCGCGCACCCCAATCTGGCACTGATCACTGCCTATGAAGTCCGCGCACCCCGATCTGGCACTGATCACTGCCTATGAAGTCCGCGCACCCCAATCTGTAAGTGATCACTGCCTATGAAGTCCGCGCACCCCAATCTGTCACTGATCACTGCCTATGAAGTCCGCGCACCCCGATCTGCCACTGATCACTGCCTATGAAGTCCGCGCACCCCGATCTGTCACTGATCACTGCCTATGAAGTCCGCGCACCCCGATCTGTAACTGATCACTGCCTATAAAGTCTGCGCACCCCGATCTGTCACTGATCACTGCCTATGAAGTCCGCGCACCCCGATCTGTAACTGATCACTGCCTATAAAGTCTGCGCACCCCAATCTGTCACTGATCACTGCTTATGAAGTCCGCACTTCCCAATCTGTCACTGATCACTGCTTATGAAGTCCGCACTTCCCAATCTGTCACTGATCACTGCCTATGAAGTCCGCACTTCCCAATCTGCAACTGATCACTGCCTGTCAAGTCCGCGCACCCCAATCTGCCACTGATCACTGCCTATGAAGTCCGCGCACCCCGATCTGGCACTGATCACTGCCTATGAAGTCCGCGCACCCCAATCTGTCACTGATCACTGCCTATGAAGTCCGCGCACCCCAATCTGGCACTGATCACTGCCTATGAAGTCCGCGCACCCCGATCTGGCACTGATCACTGCCTATGAAGTCCGCGCACCCCAATCTGTAACTGATCACTGCCTATGAAGTCCGCGCACCGCAATCTGTCACTGATCACTGCCTATGAAGTCCGCACTTCCCAATCTGTCACTGATCACTGCCTATGAAGTCCGCACTTCCCAATCTGCAACTGATCACTGCCTGTCAAGTCCGCGCACCCCAATCTGCCACTGATCACTGCCTATGAAGTCCGCGCACCCCGATCTGGCACTGATCACTGCCTATGAAGTCCGCGCACCCCAATCTGTCACTGATCACTGCCTATGAAGTCCGCGCACCCCGATCTGGCACTGATCACTGCCTATGAAGTCCGCGCACCCCGATCTGGCACTGATCACTGCCTATGAAGTCTGCGCACCCCCATCTGTAACTGATCACTGCCTATGAAGTCCGCGCACCCCAATCTGTCACTGATCACTGCCTATGAAGTCCGCGCACCCCGATCTGCCACTGATCACTGCCTATGAAGTCCGCGCACCCCGATCTGTCACTGATCACTGCTTATGAAGTCCGCGCACCCCAATCTGTCACTGATCACTGCCTATGAAGTCCGCGCACCCCGATCTGTCACTGATCACTGCCTATGAAGTCCGCGCACCCCAATCTGTCACTGATCACTGCCTATGAAGTCCGCGCACCCCGATCTGTAACTGATCACTGCCTATAAAGTCTGCGCACCCCAATCTGTCACTGATCACTGCTTATGAAGTCCGCACTTCCCAATCTGTCACTGATCACTGCCTATGAAGTCCGCACTTCCCAATCTGCAACTGATCACTGCCTGTCAAGTCCGCGCACCCCAATCTGCCACTGATCACTGCCTATGAAGTCCGCGCACCCCGATCTGGCACTGATCACTGCCTATGAAGTCCGCGCACCCCAATCTGTCACTGATCACTGCCTATGAAGTCCGCGCACCCCAATCTGGCACTGATCACTGCCTATGAAGTCCGCGCACCCCGATCTGGCACTGATCACTGCCTATGAAGTCCGCGCACCCCAATCTGTAACTGATCACTGCCTATGAAGTCCGCGCACCCCAATCTGTCACTGATCACTGCCTATGAAGTCCGCGCACCCCGATCTGCCACTGATCACTGCCTATGAAGTCCGCGCACCCCGATCTGTCACTGATCACTGCTTATGAAGTCCGCGCACCCCAATCTGTCACTGATCACTGCCTATGAAGTCCGCGCACCCCAATCTGTCACTGATCACTGCCTATGAAGTCCGCGCACCCCGATCTGTAACTGATCACTGCCTATAAAGTCTGCGCACCCCAATCTGTCACTGATCACTGCTTATGAAGTCCGCACTTCCCAATCTGTCACTGATCACTGCCTATGAAGTCCGCACTTCCCAATCTGCAACTGATCACTGCCTGTCAAGTCCGCGCACCCCAATCTGCCACTGATCACTGCCTATGAAGTCCGCACTTCCCAATCTGCAACTGATCACTGCCTGTCAAGTCCGCGCACCCCAATCTGCCACTGATCACTGCCTATGAAGTCCGCGCACCCCGATCTGGCACTGATCACTGCCTATGAAGTCCGCGCACCCCAATCTGTCACTGATCACTGCCTATGAAGTCCGCGCACCCCAATCTGGCACTGATCACTGCCTATGAAGTCCGCGCACCCCGATCTGGCACTGATCACTGCCTATGAAGTCCGCGCACCCCAATCTGTAAGTGATCACTGCCTATGAAGTCCGCGCACCCCAATCTGTCACTGATCACTGCCTATGAAGTCCGCGCACCCCGATCTGCCACTGATCACTGCCTATGAAGTCCGCGCACCCCGATCTGTCACTGATCACTGCTTATGAAGTCCGCGCACCCCAATCTGTCACTGATCACTGCCTATGAAGTCCGCGCACCCCGATCTGTCACTGATCACTGCCTATGAAGTCCGCGCACCCCAATCTGCCACTGATCACTGCCTATAAAGTCCGCGCACCCCGATCTGTAACTGATCACTGCCTATGAAGTCCGCGCACCCCAATCTGTCACTGATCACTGCCTATGAAGTCCGCGCACCCCGATCTGTCACTGATCACTGCCTATGAAGTCCGCGCACCCCAATCTGTCACTGATCACTGCCTATGAAGTCCGCGCACCCCAATCTGCCACTGATCACTGCCTATGAAGTCCGCGCACCCCGATCTGTCACTGATCACTGCTTATGAAGTCCGCGCACCCCAATCTGTCACTGATCATTGCCTATGAAGTCCGCGCACCCGAATCTGTCACTGATCACTGCATATGAAGTCCGCGCACCCCAATCTGTCACTGATCATTGCCTATGAAGTCCGCGCACCCCAATCTGTAACTGATCACTGCCTATGAAGTCCGCGCACCCCAATCTGTCACTGATCACTGCATATGAAGTCCGCGCAGCCCGATCTGTAACTGGTCACTGCCTATAAAGTCTGCGCACCCCAATCTGTCACTGATCACTGCTTATGAAGTCCGCACTTCCCAATCTGTCACTGATCACTGCTTATGAAGTCCGCACTTCCCAATCTGTCACTGATCACTGCCTATGAAGTCCGCACTTCCCAATCTGCAACTGATCACTGCCTGTCAAGTCCGCGCACCCCAATCTGCCACTGATCACTGCCTATGAAGTCCGCGCACCCCGATCTGGCACTGATCACTGCCTATGAAGTCCGCGCACCCCAATCTGTCACTGATCACTGCCTATGAAGTCCGCGCACCCCGATCTGTCACTGATCACTGCCTATGAAGTCCGCGCACCCCAATCTGCCACTGATCACTGCCTATGAAGTCCGCGCACCCCGATCTGTCACTGATCACTGCTTATGAAGTCCGCGCACCCCAATCTGTCACTGATCACTGCTTATGAAGTCCGCGCACCCCAATCTGTCACTGATCACTGCCTATGAAGTCCGCGCACCCCAATCTGCCACTGATCACTGCCTATGAAGTCCCCGCACCCCAATCTGTCACTGATCACTGCTTATGAAGTCCGCGCACCCCAATCTGTCACTGATCACTGCTTATGAAGTCCGCGCACCCCAATCTGTCACTGATCACTGCCTATGAAGTCCGCGCACCCCAATCTGCCACTGATCACTGCCTATGAAGTCCGCGCACCCCGATCTGTAACTGATCACTGCCTATGATGTCCGCGCACCCCAATCTGTCACTGATCACTGCCTATGAAGTCCCCTCCCCACGTTCCATCGCTTTTACATACCCCTAACCACTGCCGGCGAATCGTTCCACTCCGCCCTCGCACCCTCACCCCAACTGGTCACCCACGTCTCAGCCGCCCCGCCCCGCATCGCCCCTCCCCCTCACCCCTACGTGCCACTTCTCACTGCAATGGTTCTCGCCCGCCCACCTCCCCCAACAAGCCACCGCCAAGTCATCTCTAACAATCACCTGGGAAGGAAGTCCCCCCTCAATCCTAGGCATCACTTATCACTACCTGCGAAGTGCCCTCTCACCCCTAACCATCACATATCACTATCTACAAAGTCCCCCCCCATCCCAAACCATCACTTATCACTGCCTGCGAAGTCCCCCCTCAACCTAACCATCACTTATCACTACCTGCGAAGTTCCCCCTCACCCCTAACCATCATTTATCACTACCTGTGAAGTCCCCCCTCACCCCCAACCATCACTTATCACTACCTGCGAAGTCCCCCATCAACCTAACCCTCACTTATCACTACCTGCGAAGTACCACCCCCATCCCAAACCATCACTTATCACTACCTGCGAAGTCCCCCCTCAACCTAACCATCACTTATCACTACCTGCGAAGTTCCCCCTCACCCCTAACCATCATTTATCACTACCTGTGAAGTCCCCCTTCACCCCTAACCATCATTTATCACTACCTGCGAATTCCCCCCTAACCCCTAACCATCACTTATCACTACCTGCGAAGTTCCCCCTCACCCTAACCATCCCTTATCACTACCTGTGAAGTCCCCCCTCACCCCCAACCATCACTTATCACTACCTGCGAAGTCCCCCCTCAACCTAACCATCACTTATCACTACCTGCAAAGTTCCCCCTCACCCCTAACCATCATTTATCACTACCTGTGAAGTCCCCCCTCACCCCCAACCATCACTTATCACTACCTGCGAAGTCCCCCCTCAACCTAACCATCACTTATCACTACCTGCGAAGTCCCCCCTCACCCCTAACCATCATTTATCACTACCTGCGAAGTACCCCCCCCCATCCCAAACCATCACTTATCACTGCCTGCGAAGTCCCCCCTCAACCTAACCATCACTTATCACTACCTGCGAAGTCCCCCCCCCATCCCAAACCATCACTTATGACTGCCTGCGAAGTCGCCCCTCAACCTAACCATCATTTATCACTACCTGCGAAGTTCCCCCTCACACCTAACCATCACTTATCACTACCTGCGAAGTTCCCCCTCACACCTAACCATCACTTATCACTACCTGCGAAGTCCCCCCCCCATCCCAAACCATCACTTATCACTGCCTGCGAAGTCCCCCCTCAACCTAACCATCATTTATCACTACCTGCGAAGTTCCCCCTCACACCTAACCATCATTTATCACTACCTGCGAAGTCCCCCCTCACCCCTAACCATCATTTATCACTACCTGCGAAGTACCCCCCCCATCCCAAACCATCACTTATCACTGCCTGCGAAGTCCCCCCTCAACCTAACCATCACTTATCACTACCTGCGAAGTCCCCCCCCCATCCCAAACCATCACTTATCACTGCCTGCGAAGTCCCCCCTCAACCTAACCATCATTTATCACTACCTGCGAAGTTCCCCCTCACACCTAACCATCACTTATCACTACCTGCGAAGTTCCCCCTCACACCTAACCATCACTTATCACTACCTGCGAAGTCCCCCCCATCCCAAACCATCACTTATCACTGCCTGCGAAGTCCCCCCTCAACCTAACCATCATTTATCACTACCTGCGAAGTTCCCCCTCACACCTAACCATCACTTATCACTACCTGCGAAGTTCCCCCTCACACCTAACCATCACTTATCACTACCTGCGAAGTTCCCCCTCACCCCTAACCATCACTTATCACTACCTGCGAAGTTCCCCCTCACCCCTAACCATCACTTATCACTACCTGCAAAGTACCCCCTCACACCTAACCATCACTTATCACTACCTGCGAAGTTCCCCCTCACCCCTAACCATCACTTATCACTACCTGCGAAGTTCCCGCTCACCCCTAACCATCACTTATCACTACCTGCGAAGTTCCCCCTCACCCCTAACCATCACTTATCACTACCTGCAAAGTACCCTCCTCACCCCTAACCATCACTTATCACTACCTGCGAAGTACCCCCTCACCCTAACCATCACTTATCACTACCTGCGAAGTTCCCGCTCACCCCTAACCATCACTTATCACTACCTGCGAAGTTCCCGCTCACCCCAACCATCACGTATCACTACCTGCGAAGTTCCCGCTCACCCCTAACCATCACTTACCACTACCTGCGAAGTGATCCGCCTCTGTATAGCCCCCACACCCGTAAGTGCCACTCATCACTGCCAGGCAATGGGCCCGCACTCCCCCTCCCCCCGCGTCCGCCCCCTCACCCCCTAATCATCACTTGCCACTCGGCCCACGCACCCCTACGTCACTGCATGGGCAAGCCCCTGGATTGCCGCTCGCCCTACACGGACAATACCTTCCACCCTAGACCCCGGAACTATAAACCAGACCGGGAACCCCTGGGGTCAATATTCCCGTTCGTCCCTTAATGAGAGACATCCAGGGTATTTTTTTTGCTTTGACGGACATAATACCTACGACATGTGGTCCTCAGACAGTTTATGTGGCGAGCCTCGGTGGAGGGAGAGGTCGTAACGCTGGCGATAAGACGGTCGTGGCGCGAAGTACGCGGCGGTATTATGATGAGGGTATGGGAACACCCCCAGGCGAGCTGATGGGGGACACCCCAGGCGAGCTGCCTGGGAGGAGGGGAAAGGGGGGGGGCACATGTGGTCGTCAGGATGTTAGTGTTTGTGAAGGCCGTAAGGCGGATACGGTTAGGCGAGGCGGAGGGAGGTGGGGAGGGGGAGTTCTCATCTTTGTGGAGGGGGTACTACGAACGGCGATTGATGGGGAGGGGGGTGGGTGCGATATGGGGGAATTAGATCACTCAGGAGGGTACTACAAAGATGGATTAGGAGGGATGGGGAGGGGTGGCGAAAGGGGTGTTACATCACTCAGGGGGGTACCAAAACGGTGGATGGGGAGGGAGGGAGAGGGGTGGGGGAGGGCTGTTACATCACTCAGGGGGGTACCAAAACGGTGGATGGGGAGGGAGGGAGAGGGGTGGGGGAGGGGTGTTACATCACATCAACGATTGATCGAAATGGAACAGAGAGGGGATAAATACCTCAGTAGCGGGGATAGTAGCTGGAGTGATGTTAGGGCTTGAGGGGGGAGGGGAGGGGTACATCAAGCGCGGTGTATAGGGGGGGGGGGGCGGCGGTGCACAGTGGGGGTGAAGCAGGGGGTGGGGATAACTGCACTGGATACAGATGAGTCCTAAGTGAAAATACCCACTTTGTGTCGTGACGAACCTTGCGTGTCCACACAAGAACAAAGACAAGGACGACGTATCATAGACATTAGGCATGATATGAAGATTAAGTGTTACAGCCGTTATTAATCTCAGTATTTACTGCTCGCGCCTGGCCCTCGGACAATTGAATACCAGGCGGGACCAATGATGGCAACAAATATTATGATATTGCCTCGTTCCCACTGCCTATCCCATCCATCCACCCCCCCCAAGTCCAAGACAAATGTTCCCTCGTTTCCTGTCACGAATATGAAAGATTCTCAGTCATGTGTGGGGTGTGTGTCGGGGGAAGGGGTGTGGTATTGAAGATCTTTGCGCATGTAAGACGGAATGTTTTTTATTTGTATTTGTATTTCAATTTGCGTGACAAGATCGTGTTAATGGCGTGCCATGTTACAAAGAGCCTTGCCGATAGCTCAGTGGGTTAGAACGCTCGCAATGGGTACTCTGGTCATCTGAGAGTCTAACAGCACGTGGATCGGTGGTTCGAGCTCCTCTGTGGTCATGTCTGTGTGGTCGCAGGATAAAGGATCACCCCGAGATTGACCACATAAAACGCCATTCGCCGGCTTCCCTGTTTCCTCACAAAACCGTACAATCAAGAATACCTCACTTGCTGTGGCCATGTCATCCTCCTCCTTCCTGCACCATCTTCAAATAGGACGAGCTATGGTTATTTGCAGACGAGGCGACGCAATTTCGCTTGTTCGCACGACGCCCTGCAGAGTTCCTCACACCTGCCGTCGAGTTCGGTGTTTTCACCCTCAGCCAGCCAAACAAAATTGTTGGAACACGATAATATATTCTGATAAATCCTTTCCCTTTTTCCTTCTCGTCGCCGCGTTTCTCGGAGTTTTAAGAGGCTCACGTGTGCCAAGTTCATTCCCAGCAAGATAACCGCATCCTTCAGTTAATAAAAAAATTATTGTTTGCACGCAAGGTTCTGAAAAAAAAACTTCCTGTGTTGGTTTATGGCTTTGTTAACTGCCGCGAGTTTGTCCCAGTCTTGTTGGCTTGGACTTGGCGTCTGCCGCCTGCCAGACATAGCCGGGGAATTGGTTCTCACGCTGAGAAGGGGGGGGGGGGGATTTGGGGAGGGAGGCTGCTGCACTTGGCGACCGAGGCGTTAACACTCTTGACGTCACTTTGGCGTCACTTCTATTATCCAAAAATCGGAATGCAAATGGGACTTTTGATCGCTAATTTGAATTTATGACACTAATTAGCCAGTTGGTAATATTTTCCAAAGTGACTCTCCCCAATCAGCTCTATACCTCATCTGATATCCCTGATTGCCGCTGTGCACGAAGTTACCGAAAGTACTCATCATTATTATCATAATATTCAGCCAGCCAAACAATTCGTTGGAACAAGATAATACCTTTCTGTCAAGCACCAGATAAGAATGTGTCTTTAGCAAACCCCAGAGTCAACATCCCAGATAGGTTCAGACGGTCGACCATTAAATTTAATAGTTGCTCTCTATATATATATTAAGAAGCTTTGGCTCTGTTTATCAGCCTTTCTTCTGTTCTCGTCCATGGGAGCTTAAGTGGCACATGGTTGCTAAGTCATCCCCCAACCACATATTCGCAACCGCTTGCACTAAGAACGATATTACCGCATTTTGTATTTTGATTGTTTGAGGGAAAGAGGGAGGGTGAGGTGGGGAGGGGTGGTAGCACTCGAGATGATTAATCAACAATTGAATACCCTTGGGTTCACAATGGTAAGCACAGACCGTTTCAATTAAATCCTAAGATGACTCGCTGATCGAGTGTCATTGCTTCAGGCCGTCGGCATTTCTATAGGCCGAGACAGCCTTGCCGTCCTGCAAGCCATTAGACATGTAATGCCGCATTCCTGTCCACACCATCTGGCGTTAGGCGCCGTCCCTAGTCTTTGTTCAAAGGTCCTTGGCTCAGCCTAAGTTCTTTTTTGCCTGGCGGAGTTCTTTGACGAAGCCTTTGACATGATGTAGGGTGGTGGGCCCCAACGAGGACTTGCTGGCGCTTGGAGGTGTAGGCATGGGTGAAATCGGCTCAGATCGATTTTGGAGAGAGGGGTTGGCGGGTGAGTGAGAGGGGGTGTAGGCGTCTGGGTGGGCAGGCAGGTGGGGGTGCCGATGGGTTGTTCTCCGTACTCCAACCGTTATTTGAAATGAGGAACGGGTGCCTGGAAAATCTCGCACGGTGGCAGCTGCCGGCCAAGACAAGGCTGTGCGGGTGGAAAGGTGGGGTGGGGGGGGGGGGTCTAGGTGAGAGGTGGCTGGATAATAAAAGGTTGGGTGGCGGACGGGGGGCGTAGAAGAGGCTGCGAGAAGGGGCGGGGGGGGGGGGGCGTATAAATAGAGACTGGGTGTGGGGTGGGGCAGCAGTAAAAGAGACTGGGCGGTGAGGCGTTGTGGGAAAATAGGATGGACGATGAGGCTGTCGCAAGAGAAAAGGCTGGATCTTAGGAGGGGGATGGGGGTTGGAGTAGACAAAGACGCTGGGCGATGAGGGTGGAAGAAGAGGATTGGCGATGAGGGTGGAAAAAGCGCCTGGGGGTTAGTGGGATGAGGGGTGGAGGACATGAAGCTGTGCCTGTTGAGGTGAGATGTTGGTTCATTGACGGGGCAGCTAAGAGTCAAATGGCACAGACCGCGATTAATAGATCTATTTCAGCTAAATGTCGTGTCCAGCAAGCCGATAAGTTTAAAGGACGTTGTGGCGTGATAGCACACGGGGACGGTATCAGGTCGGGTGAGCTAATGTAGGGCAGGCCTGGGGATCGGCCTGGAACGGAAATCCGCTGCCTTCATCACCGGGGAAACCTTCCAAGGAAGGTTGAAGCATACGTGCGCTGCGCTAATATTATCAATCCAGATTTCTCCGCCGCTATCGCAACACATCCAACCAGCCTCTCTCCCAGCAAACCAGTGTGACTATATGTAATTACCAATCGCCTTTCCATAACCTCCCTCTGGGTGAATAGTTGCCAATCAGCTTGATGTGAAAAGAGATGTCGACATGTAAGTCGATGTCCTTACGGGCTAATCCTGGTGAGACGTGAAAAAGGTAAATGGTTCATGTGATATAATCCTAGGGGTGGGCTCGCAGGGAGCAGGCTTGTGCATATCTGTGGATGGGGTGGGGAGGAGGTTTCATATGCTCACACAGTACTGATATTGCATGGCGGGTGATGGCGGAGTTGGGGCGGGGGTGGGGAAGGGTGCGTGTCGCGCCAGAAATCCTGCCCGTACAATAATTGCTGGTAATTGGTAGTGTCTCCCTTGTGGATACCCTAATACAAACCTTCCTTCAGCCAGCTTCTGTAACGGGGTACCGCATGCAATTCGCTATTGCGGCGAAGCAATCACAAGCATTCATGAGAGTCGGCTATCAACGGCTAGATCACATCCACTCAAAGCAATCTATTCCGTAATTTTTTGTATTACCAACCTCTTCCCCATGTCAAATAAGTACATTCTCTCTTGAATTTAAATCCCGAATGCCTGTGGGCTATCCGTAGAAAAGCATTTTGGTCAACAGAGCAGAAGTTGGTGGCCGGCTTTATATCCCTGCGCGCCTGTTCGCAGTTCGCTATTTTGTGTGTGATGTTGACCGCGGCTCGCTATCACGTCCGCGCGCGATATAAATAAACCGCGCAGTTTTATGTTGAAATGTTTGTTTTACAGACTCAAATAGATATAAAACTTATGCATCATAAATTTTGAGATAACTTTAGTCTTGATTCTAAAATGTAAAAAATCTAAGATGGCGCATGTAACCATATTGCTTTAAGTCTTGGCTGCAATTTCCATTGCAGCGGTCTCCTCCAGTTTTCTCCATTTTGTAATACCTAACCACATCTATCAAAGAAGGACTCTGAGCGTAAGGTATTATTAATTGCAGCATATCTTAGCCTGAATTTGGGCCATACGACAACGCCCAGAGAAAAATCCAGTGAATGATGGGGTATATGCCAGCCTAGTCGTCTGGCAGACTTTTGACCCCAAAGCAAAGAGGGTGTTTTGCCCCGAAGTGCAGAGATCGTTTTGCTCTTTTGGACAACATTAAGCTAGGCTGTCTTTAGCCTTGTCTGCGTATTATCGTCACAGAGGTAAAAAGGGGTCGAAGTATGTATTATCACTTTCATATTGATGTCGATCATTGTGTCTTGCTCCCGCTCCTCCCTACACAACTGTCATACACACGCGAACCAGCCCATGACCGAGGACAGAGGAACGAATCTCTGGATTACATTACCCAATACATTATCATAAAGACATAAACACCGATGAAAGTTCCCGACCCACGTTATGACGTGGATAACGCTATTTACGGGCGTGCATGGTTTTAGTACCTCATAATGACTAACTTTGGCAAGTTCGCCTACTTTATGCTTGAAATTCAAGGTTCGGTCAATGACTGAACATGGCTCAGTGTTCTACCAACTACTATCATCTGTTTAGGCGTGGATCCATTTTGTTTGGGGGGTAGAGGTATGACAAATACCCGTAATAGGAGGGGTAAAGGTAAAATAATTGTGGGGGGGGCGATTCTATAAAAATGCGGTTCTCAATTAAGAGGGTGCTTGTTGGCATTGGTAAATGTTAAGGGCAAATTCTTTGCCATATAAGGACGGTGGCACTTTTATATATCAACATTAATACCCAAGCCGTCCCCGCGAATTATTGCGAAAACTCATAGTAAAGAGGAAAGCATGATGAATTATCTACACAATTCCGGTACATCTTAAGGTGCACGATATGGAAGCCTGTAAAGCTGCCTGTTGGCGCACTATGGAAGACCAAACAAGCAAGACAAACCAAGAAAACATCTTTGGATTTCCATCCAGTGCTTGTCAAGCAAGTATGGGATACACTGTCTATTACTGTCAGCCCTTTATTAGGAAATGTATGCAGTAATAGGTCTTCATGTACAAATGAATAGGACAAAAAACGGCAGCGCTGTCCGTGTTTTGCTGTCGGAAAATCTGGACAAAAGATACATGTTCTCTTATTTAGTGCTTTTGTGGATATTTTCGCAATAACAATCGTAATAAATCTTACATCTACGTAGGGGCAAACATTATGTACGAAGAGCCGTAACTGGTAGCTGGGCTCTCTGAATCGCAGCACTTGGACGGGAAAACCTAGATCTTTATGTTCAAGTGTTCCAGTTCACAACAATGACTCACCGTGGGCACTGACTATTGGGAAGTGGCTTCTAACTCAGCCAGAGTCTCTGCCACCGCTTGAGGAAGGAAAGGCTGCGCATCTTGTCGTAACCTGACCCTAGCGATAATAGAATCAAAATGGCACCATAAAGTAGAAAATTGCAAGGCGCAAACGAAGACCACGTCTTCAACGACTTTTTCCCTTGCCGCTGTTTTGAAAAATGGCTGCCACAGCTGCGATAGGTTAAATCAGACTTGTTGAAATGCATCTAAATTTGACCAGACATGAGTGCTGGAAGTGTAGACCAAGGTTCATGCTTTATCGCAAAAGTGTCTTCCCTTATCCGCTAGGCTATCTTGTTGTTACTGATGACACTTATGAACTATTTTCGTCGACCATTGTGCGCCAACTATTGACTTTCAGACATTTATTTAAGTAATATTCTCAATTAAATTAATTCACCACTAATGACATATGATAACGGTTCATAATTTTAAAAATCACAAATTACCATGATATGCCTGTTACACAATTTCGCAGAATTCCGTTATTTTCGCTTGCATATTAATATGAACATTTAACAATTCGATATATGTTAGAGACAGCCAATACCGGAAATGGGCGCGATGTTGAAAATGCCAAACAACGTTGTTTACACGGGTTTAAGATCCACCATCTGTGGCCACCCATGACCATGACCGCACTTAATCTGGGAGAGACGTCACGGGGGAAGGGCCGTAACAACGGATGGTGCGCTTAAAGCTGGCTGCTCCCAGTTTAAATGACGGACGCCTCCCAATAGGCCACGCCCCTCAGGGTCCGTTTGTGATGCCAGCTGAAGTTTGATTTACACCGCTGGGGGAATGGAACAGGGGAAGGGCACTGGCGGCGTAACCCCACTCCCCCGGCCCCCACCACTACCCATTCCCTACCCCATCGCTGGCTGGACTGGCAGTTATCCCGCTCTGGACACAGTTACCAGGTTACGTCCGGGGCCTGTGGGACGTACGTGGTATATGGTGGCGAAACTTCCTCCTTTTTAGTAAATCTTGGGTCCCACGTCCTTGCAGGCTCTTTGTGCTGCCAGCATCCATTGTGTTCACCGTTCGGAATAGCCCCTCCCCCGGGGGAATATGTTGCTACACCCGTGTTGGGTCTGCGGCTAGGGCTTCACACCCTTGGGAGGGAGGGGCAGACGGGGCGGTGGTTGATGTAGGGATGGGGAGGGGGGGGGGGGGGGGGCAGCAGAGGCAGGCCTCGGGGGTCCCCAGAGACCGTTTGTCTCGCCCACCATACCATCGGCAGGACAATCTGGTATCCGCTGAGGCGAATTCCCCTTGATTAGGCGATGAAAGACACACATGGGGACAGCTTTGTGTAACAGGGCGCGCATATCGGATGGGCGACATGGCCCTGAGTTGGAAGGAACATGGACGAAGAACCCCTTACTTCGGGTCAGGATTTATTCCAGGCACACCTGGTCGACAACGGATATTTGCGTCAATGAATGGTGAAATATGAAAGGAATTCCCGCAGGGGGACACAGTGATGAGAAAATATACGTTTCTGATTGGAATGGCAGAATGGGTAGATGGATTCGCTCTTTTGCGCCTTTGTTACCATGATAGAAGGGAAGTTTCATGCAAATGCTTAACAAGGTCCGCACAACAGCAACGCAGCGGAAAATACTTTTCTCCCCATCTATGGCGTTTTGCCCCCTCAGCTGTCTTAGGTGTTTTTCAACGACGCACTTTTCAACGGTATATAGGCCTTGCGTGAAACATTGCATAAGTGGACATCCAAAATTGCGAGGCATACATGGAATGTAACACTTATAAAGATGGGTGCCTGTACAAGAGAACTGGAGAGGGTATCCACCCCCCCCCCCGCCCCTCCTTCATCCCCGGCACCCCAGCCTCATTCTTAATCACTTAGTCATAAACCCGGCCAAATTTATCAAGAAGGAATGTAATTTGGTTCCAACTACCAAAATGATATAGCGTGACATATTACCTCTTATTTCTACGTAGATTTTTATTCATCTGAACTCAGGCTGTTTGATGACGGCGCTGTCAGCGTTTACCCGACTATCGACTTCAAGCCTGAGCGAGTCCAGGTCAAGCCTGAGAAATTAGTGTTCAAACAAACGTTGCCGACGTGGAAGTCCAATAACGCCCAGCCCGCTTTTCCCCCTAATATCGCTCACCTGTTCCTCCTCGTCAGGCCCAATAGTGCCACATCAGTCGATATCTGACGGGTAGGCGGTGACGTATCCTTCCGGGGGGACGGTAGGGTACGAGGAAGCGAAGGAGGGGGGCGGGCGGAGGAGGAGGAGGAGAAGGAGGAGAAGAAGGAGGATGATAGGCATCTCCATGAGGGGATGGGGTGCATCGAAGCAGGGGTGCGGGAAGGGGGGGGGGGTGGAAGAGGTGGCAGGGGAGGAGGAAGAGGAGGAGGAGGAGGAGGAGGAGGAGAGGAGGAGGGGAATCCTCATGGAGGGATGCAGTGTAGGAACACAGGGTGCGGCAGGAGGAGGAGAGGTATGCTCATGGGTGGATTTGGGCGGGGGGAAGGAGTGGAAGGGGGAGGAGCTGAAAGGGGAGAAGGAATGGGAAGGGGCGTGCAATGATCGCGCCAGAGTGTGTGAGTGAGAGGGTGGGGACGAGGGCGGGGGGGAGGGGGGGGAAGTCGGCCTCCAGCCGCAGATGCTCAAAGAACGCCGTCTTTATGCGCGAGACTCTTGTCTTTGGCGGCAGATGCTCTTGGTTATGGCCTTCCAACCCCAACGCATTTATTTTTCCTTTCCTGTTTAACGGAAGCCAATTGTTTTCCATGATAACGACGGGTGGTGTCCACAATGGACTAAAACATCTTCCGGCTTGGAATAATGAACACTGGCAACAGGTTTTCTGCACTATTACACACCACAAAGAAGACTCCCACATGACAAAGAAACAGAACCGACAGCCACTCTACTGACGCACTCTTAGCACACAGTACCATGAGTACGCACTCAGGATGTGATATAATATAGTGGTAGTGTGGTAGTGATTTGTTCGTTTTCAAGGCCATCAGGCCCATATTTCATAATACATTTAATTATGCACAAATTTAACAGCATGATAGAGTCTACATGGTTATGAACAATAATTTAAGATTTTGTAGTTTAATGTGTATGTACCTTCCTCTGCTCTACAGTATATAATATAGACTATTATATGTATTATGTCCGGATATAATGTGCTACATCTCACAATATAGTATGTGTAATAATATATCTGTTTTCCTCAAACTGTGTAACAAAAATAAAACCGTAAGAGACATCCTTTGCAGAATATTAAAAAAAAATGCGACGTGGAAGACGCCGTGGGGCGGTGGGCGATATTGAGGTTAAGAGTACCTCTGGATCAATTGGGCGGTCCCGCTAGGGGCATCGGCTTCTAGAGAGAGCCCCCCTGGCTCCAACCTATACCCCCCCCCCCCCCAAACATCCATGCACCCCCGCCTCCAGCCAGCGCCGTGCCCCCAAACCCCCGACAGGCTGTAAGTAAGAATCCCGCAATCGATGTGCTCGAAGAAAACTCTTGTCATACGGCGAGGGTCGGGCTGAGGAAAAGCCAGGGCGCAAGGGAAAGGAGGGGAGGGGAAAAGGAAGGAGAGAATGAGTGGGAAAAAATGCAGTCTGGTTGGTGGCAGCCGTACTTCCTGTGTGCAGATCGCTGTGTTGACAGACCGCAAGGGGCGACCGCTGATCAATTCGTTAAACAGCACCATGTGTGTTTACAAAGACCCGTTACTATTGAATCCCTATATTAGCGGCGTTCTGTAAGGTGATGGTGTACCATAAGCAAGAGGACAAAGCGAGCATTAGAGCGCTGCCGGTCTGGTTGTGTAGGCCACTTAGAACATGTATCACGCAGACAACGGTGATCGACAGATCCGTTGAGAAGGAAGCTTTACATCCTTTCAATTTTCTGAAAGCTTCTCGGTACTATTTGATACTTCTGGATCAATCCTTTAAGATGCAGACTGAGTCATGTATGGTAAACAGTTTACTGCAGTTAGTTCACGACCACAATTACACCAGATTTGTAAGTTAAATTACATCAGAGGTGGCATTAGGGCATACATAACGGCATGGTGTCAAACAAGCTGAAGGGATTTCTAGCAGGCTCGTTATATATGTATGATGGCGTGTGAGTAAAACCAATTCACATCCGCGTTTTTTCTGGAAATTGTCTCTTAAATATGGAATCATCAATTTTCTTGCATCGAATGACTTGCATAGTAGCTCTCATATGGCCAGTAAAAGATTAACTGGAAACACGTTATCATCACTGTGTTACCATTATAAACGTAATCATGCTTGTTACCATGTCTCTCCTGAGCGGAGGCCGATAATAAAACTAGATCCCTAAGGCTAGGTCCGGACCCTGTAGGATGGGTTCCCGGTAGGTTGATTCCCTGTCCTAAAGCTGGTACCCCGCCCTAAGGCTGGCTTCCGCTTTGAGGCTGCGTCCCCAACCTAAGGCTGGATCCCGTCCTAAGAGCTGGATCCCCGGTCTAAGGCCTCAGCCATGAGTTGGCCCACAAACACGCACCGGCCAAATAGCTCGGTATCGTGCCACGACCAAATCCCTGGTCACGTGACAGATGAAGACGCGGCGCTTGCTCTGATGAACTTCCTGACAGTTTTTTCCATTACAACTTCGGATTGGCCTCGTCGGGACCCGGAGGCAAATAGTGGAGCAGATAAGTGAAAAAATCGTTCAGTTTGTGAGACAAGCACCAAATTTGGCAAGGACGTTCCCTTGAGTCTAGTTTAAAAAAAAGCCCGTTGGCCACTTAAACATGCTAAATGGCGGCCATTTTTCAAGATGGCCGCCATTTTCATCATAAAAATACGAATTTCGCCGTTAAAGTTGACTGAGTAGTCCGACTGTAATGATTTTGATGTCGATTTATATGTTTTAAACCACGCCAAAGCCGAATTTTCAGATCTTAAAATCAAAATGGCTGCCATTTTTCAAGATGGCCGCCATTTTACCATAAAAATACGATTTTCACCGTTAAAGTTGACTGAGTAGTCCGACTTTAATGATTTTGATGTCGATTTACATGTTTTAGACCACGCCAAAACCGAATTTCCAGATCTTAAAATCAAAATGGCTTCCATTTTTCCAGATGGCCGCCAATTTCAGCATAAAAAATTAATTTCGCCATTCAAGTTGACTGGGTAGTCAGACAATTATTTTGATGTAGCTAAAAATGCAAACGAACGTGGCAGATACCATGAGCAGACAGAACGGCTCAACGAGTATTCTTTGAGAACGAAGACAGGTTGTACAAGGCGATAAAGGATATGGGAAATCCGTTCAAAGAACAAACAAGACACCTACTTGCGCTAGACACCAGAGTCATTGCCCATTCCAGTGCTGCTGAAATGGTTGCCACACACTATGAGATAGGCGGAGTTCGCTTCCACAGCTTTATGAAAGGTTTAGAAAATGATGAGGAATGCACTTTCTACGTACAAATCAAGAGGAATAAGATGGGCTTCTTTCGTCAAGAACAGGCTTCTGGCGATCCAAAGAAAAAAGGTTCTGAAAGCGGACTATCATCTCTTCTCCAAGTTGTTCATATCCTGCCAGTCCAAAGAGTGTGACCTGCGGGAGTTCTTTCGACATGAGAACCAATCTTACCCCGCTGCATTCAGTGACAGTGGAAAACTCCACACTTGTCAGAAGTACCAGCTTGCTGTCATTCTTCAGGCTCATGCTACACTTCCACACGCGGAACCAGATGATGATGTCATCATCATTGACGGTTCAGCCTTGGTGAACTCCTTGCCACCCCGAACCTCAAGGACGTTTGAAGAATATGCAACCTTAGACGTGTTCCCCACAGTACAAGCATATTCTGCCAAGTACAAATAGGCAGATGTTGTGTTTGTTCTCTACCGATCATCCCGTCTGAAGGCAGACTAGGGCAAATCGTGGTTTCGTGCCAGACGCGAGTGACAGACAACGGAAAACTTCCCCCAAACTGGCGAATTTCCTTGAGGGACAACAACAAGACCGATCTTGCATCTTGCATCAAAGGGTAACAAAGTTATCACGATCAAAGCAAATGCCACAGATGTTGTAGACATAGCAGTCAGTGTTCTGTCAGCCTTACAGGACATTAGTTTGGAGAAGCTGAGGATTGCGTTTGGTCGGGGACAGAACCCCGACCAAACGCGGAGGAGTCCCATTCATGATCTCACCCTCTCCGTTGGACCAGAGAAGACAAAGGGCATTCTCTTCTTTCATGCCTTCACTGGTTGTGATGTTGTGTCGGCCTCTCGTGGAAAAAGAAAGAAGACTGCATGGCAAACCTGGGATGTCTTCAGAAAACTCAGTCAATACCCACCAGTGGTGGAAGACGAAGACCTGAAGGTTCTCGAGAAGTTTGTAATCCCGGGCGAGCCCCCAATTTCTGTTACGTGACGGGCAACAGAAAAGTAAATTATTGAAACAAAACAACAGACGAGTGGTGATTATTCAAGTATACATATATTTACAACAATGAAACCCCCCTTGAAATACAAGTTCACAAGCATTGTTCACGGTTAAAGTTTACTTAGCTGGCAAGCAACCGGAGTGGAGTGGTTGGAGTGGCTGGAGTGGCTGGACGATGAAGGCGACGTGGCGATGAAATCCGGCGAAGATGAAGCTCGGGTGCTTGACGACAAACCGGCCCGGCCCGGCGAAGATGAAGCTCGGGTATTGTTCGGCCCGGCCCGACGAAGATGAAGCTCGGGTGATTGAGAGAAAGCCGTCCCGTCACGGCGTCAGTGACGACACGTCACATCAGTGGTGACAGCGTCCCGCAGAACTGACCCGGAACGGTGTCAGGTTGAAAGTCGTATCGGCCCTAGGACACGGGGTCTCTTTTAACAAGTCAAGTCTACTCACATTAAACCACGTGACTGAGCTCACTCCAGGCGACCACTCCTCATGTACCACACTAGATGCTCGACGAGTTGTAATGACGAATCGAATTACTCCAGGCGACCACTCCTCCCGTACCACACTCCGGTGAGTCGTGCCACACTCCGGTGAGTTGTAATCATTGACACCCGTAACACACTGTATGACAGGTCCAGTGCATGTTTGCACGAAAGCAGAGACCTTACGATGCCATTCCACCAATTCGAGCAGCCCTCTTTCAGCACGCCAAGCGGTCCACCTACCAGGCAGGGTGCATTTGGGGCCAGGCAACAGCGTGCGAGATTGATACACGAAGTCCTGCTGACTATGGATGGACGAAACAAGGTGAAACGTGGAAGACCTTCTAGACAACGCTTCCACCAATTGCACAGAGTTGCCAACAGGTTACAAAATGTGGCTGCAAAACAGAATACTGTAGCAGGTGCAAGTGTTATCGTTTTGGTTTTACCCTGCACAGCTTTGTGCAGTTGCAGATGTGAGATTTAGCCCGCATTGTCGTGGATAGTTCCAGTGGATCATATTAGCTACCAAGAATGACACGTGAGCAACGCATGCAATAGATAATAGTTATCTTATCGGGCATATGGCCTCATATGGACAGAATAAATGATAATTAAGTGCATTTTGGCATTCTGTTAGCGCCAAAACATGGACACGGTTTCTGTGCAGATCAAGGGCACTTTACTTAGTATCCTTCAAATAGTGCAGGACATTTTTTTGTACACTTTGGTTGAAACTGGTATTCATCTTGTAATATTGTATGACTCTATGTACGTACGTTTTGGAAATAAACGATATCGAAATGGTATAACAGTTCTCTGATGATCTTAAGATCTGCTATTTCTTTTTTGGCGTGGTCTAAAACATAGAAATCGACATCAAAATCATTAAATTCGGACTACTCAGTCAACTTTAACAGCGAAATTCGTATTTTCATGGTGAAAATGGCGGCCATCTTGAAAAATGGCCGCCATTTTGGAATTTTAAGTGGCTAACGGGCTTTTTTGGAAAACTAGTCCCAGGGAAACGTCTATGCCAAATTTTGTGCTTGTATCACAATGTGAACGATTCTGCTAAAAAAACACCCTTATCTGCTCAAGGGAAAGGAGGGGAGGGGAAAAGGAAGGAGAGAATGAGTGGGAAAAAATGCAGTCTGGTTGGTGGCAGCCGTACTTCCTGTGTGCAGATCGCTGTGTTGACAGACCGCAAGGGGCGACCGCTGATCAATTCGTTAAACAGCACCATGTGTGTTTACAAAGACCCGTTACTATTGAATCCCTATATTAGCGGCGTTCTGTAAGGTGATGGTGTACCATAAGCAAGAGGACAAAGCGAGCATTAGAGCGCTGCCGGTCAGGTTGTGTAGGCCATTTAGAACATGTATCACGCAGACAACGGCGATCGACAGATCCGTTGAGAAGGAAGCTTTACATCCTTTCAATTTTCTGAAAGTTTCTCGGTACTATTTGATACTTCTGGATCAATCCTTTAAGATGCAGACTGAGTCATGTATGGTAAACAGTTTACTGCAGTTAGTTCACGACCACAATTACACCAGATTTGCAAGTTAAATTACATCAGAGGTGGCATTAGGGCATAAATAACGGCTTGGTGTCAAACAAGCTTAAGGGATTTCTAGTAGGCTCGTTATATATGTATGATGGCGTGTGAGTAAAACTAATTCACATCCGCGTTTTTTCTGGAAATTGTCTCTTAAATATGGAATCATCAATTTTCTTGCATCGAATGACTTGCATAGTAGTTCTCATATGACCAGTAAAAGATTAACTGGAAACACGTTATCATCACTGTGGTACCATTATAAACGTAATCATGCTTGTTACCATGTCTCTCCTGAGCGGAGGCCGATAATAAAACTAGATCCCTAAGGCTAGGTCCGGACCCTGTAGGATGGGTCCCCGGTAGATTGATTCCCTGTCCTAAAGCTGGTACCCCGCCCTAAGGCTGGCTTCCGCTTTGAGGCTGCGTCCCCAACCTAAGATTGGATCCCGTCCTAAGAGCTGGATCCCCGGCCTAAGGCCTCAGCCATGAGTTGGCCCACAAACACGCACCGGCCAGATAGCTCGGTATCGTGCCACGACCAAGTCCCTGGTCACGTGACAGATGAAGACTCGGCGCTTGCTCTGATGAACTTCCTGACAGTTTTTTCCATTACAACTTCGGATTGGCCTCGTCGGGACCCGGAAGCAAACTAATAGGCCTCCCTGCCACTCGGGCCATCACATTAAATGGTCGTAAGCCAGGGGATCATGGTGACGTCCATCTCGGGGTCTGTAGACAGATCTACCGCTCGCCCCGTCATAGTCGTAAACCCTCATTATCCAAATACACCGCTTGATGAGCCCCTCACTGACCGCCTCGCCAGCCGCACAGGCCCACAACCAGCCACATGTGTCGTATTAACTGGCCGCTCTCACTCAGGATATCATTAGCCTGGAGTGTTGATCTTGCTGTCGGAGATAATTATTGTTGAGTTTCGCTATTTGTGCGCAGTAAGGGCGCACAAGGACAGGCGAAGGTTCGAACCCGCAACCTGTTGGTCTGCAGCCGCGACGGCCGCATTATACAACAGCTCTCTTGGTTTTCCAAAGGTCGGTTGTTTACTGACGTTATTATTCTGACCACCATGTCCATTTAATTTTATGCGTGGTTGAAACACAAATTCGGGGCGGGCCCGGTGGCTCAGTGGGCTAGAGCGCTCGCCTTGCGTGCTGGCCACCTGCGAGCCTAACGACACATGGATTGGTGGTTCGAGTCCCGCTGTGGCTATGGCTGTGTGGTGGCAGGATAAAGATACCATGACCTTGTTCGCAAAGAGTAGGGGGTTACCCCCGGGGACATGGCTTCACTCCCTTCCTTCTCCCATTGACGCGATATGACTAAAAAGTGGTTAAAGCCTCCTGAGTATACAACCAACCAACCACAATCTTCTTAGGGTGTCGGCGAATTACACGGACTTCTCAAATTGTATGTATTCTAATATCACCCTTAACTGTCAATTTTTTCATAACTATGACGTCCGCGTTAGGTCGTCGAACGTATTAGGCTTCAACACATGTGTGCATTGGGAACCCCCAAGGAACTCTGCAATCTCGCTATCTGAGAACTAATCATTATGCCCAAGACAAGCATGAGGCCCTATATTTGACGGACTGGAATTGGGGGATGAAAATGATTCCCCCAAGGAAACAAGTTTTGATCGGTTCATAATCAAGAAAGCCGTAAAGTGCCCAACCTTATGTTGGGGACCCAGCTTCATAGCCGGGATTCAGCATTATAGCAGGGCTCCAGCCTTGTAGTAGGGATCCAGCCTTGTAGTAGGGACCCAGCCTTATAGCAATGACCTAGCCTTATGGCAATGGCCCAGCCTTATAGCAAGGACCCATCCTTCTATTTGGGACCCAGGATTATGCTACGGACCCAGCCGTACAGCCGGCACCCAGCCATATAGCAGGGACCCAAACTTATAGTCGGAACCAGTCATGTGCTCTTCTGTGCCCAAATTGTAGCATCTAGTTTACTGATAATTAACTTAAGTCCTCATTATGTCGCCAAACACATATTTGCGTTTTGTGCCATTCTCAATATCCAATGATTTGGTATCGCGCGAATTTAGTTTCAGGGAAGTGGCTGGGATGCTCTAGACATCGGAAGCAAGAACACGCGTAGGGCTGAGATGGCCTGAGATATGCTATTAACACTTCGGGAAGACAAAATATAGCCTGTCTCCGTTCCCACCCACTAGAAGCCCTGTTTGGAGTGCCACTCATGCTTCCGGTAGCCGACCTCAATGACGGATTCAGCCACTTGCCAACATGGAGGGTGGAGATCTGCACGAGGGCAAATTCTCTGCTGGGGCCCCCGCCCATCACCCTCAACAAGATGTCCTCGCCCCATGAAACGTTGCAGCCCGCATCCGCCTCGTGCCCGCGCAGATTGTCTAATCACTTCTGGTCATATCGCGTCAATGAGAGAAGGAAGGGAGAGTGGAGCCATGTCCCTGGGGGTAACCCCCTACTCTTTGCGCATAAGGACTTTGGGTCTTTATCCTGCGACGACACAGACATGGCCACAGTGGGACGCGAACCAGCGATCCACGTGCCCTTAGACTATCATGTGGTCAGAACACTCACGGGCGAGCTCTCTAACCCACTGAGCTACCGGGCCGGCCCCGACGAGGGGTGGGAGAGGTGGGAGAGGGTGGGGGTCCAAAGTAGACAGGCGGACGGGTCATGGGGTGGTGGCTTCACAAAGGTGGTGGGGGTAAATTAGCCAAACGCATGTAAATATATAATATGTATACTCAACTACAGTTTGGAACACCAATGGTAAAATTTATTATTTCGTTGAGGTGCCATATTACTAATGTTAATGACCCGTTATTTCAATTCAGTTTTAACAGACTTATTTACTGTCCAGTATCTGTATGACATTCATCAAACCCAGAGCATATTTACAGCGATGTTTTTTCAAAATTAAATTAAATGGTTTCTAAAACTATATTAAAGCCCACCATACCAGGGGACGCGAGAGACAATTACGGCCCATGTATTATGAATACAGACGTTCTGTTATTCTCGTTTTTTTTTTTCAAAGGGTGGGTCTTAGTTTTTTTCTGTGTGGCCATATTGCATTTTGATCATCAGGTACAAGCGTATCAGCTTCGGATTAACGTGACACAAGTAGCAACTCGCAGCTCTAACCATTATATGGCGTCTGTTTCCAGATGACGAGCCGCGGCAGAGTGTCTCCGTCCTCGTAGATGGCGACGAAGCCGATTTGGAGTTTGTGGATACCCCTCCCATGGATGTGAGTAACTCAGGCACACACCAGGGGCGGATCCAGGAGTATCCAGGAAGGGAGGCGTCCACTGGAAACTTGCGTCAGGGGGGGCATCTGATAAAAGACCGGGTTGGTGAACGGGAGGGGGGGGGGGCACGTGGCACGGTTTAAATGGCCTACATTTTGGATTGACCCCCCCCCACTCCAACTGGATCCGCCCTTGCATCTTGCTACCAATACGAATCAATGTTACACAGCGCTGGCTCATATCGCAGACATTTAGACATAATTTTGAAAATTTGATACCATCAGCTCCAAATCCATTGCCTTGCGCCGCCAAATATACTAAATTAAATATAACTTATATAATATCCCTGCTTTTTACATTCGTTACAAGCTACGTTTGCAATTCCATATGATGTTATTAGGGATGCATTTTATGATTATTAGTCAATTGTCATATATGTATAAGACCCCCGGAATATCTTTCTATGGCCTTTATCGTTGTCACAAGCCCATCTCCCATCAATCGTGAACCCTTGCTGTCTACACAACATTGAATCAATGAAATCATCGCACACAAGATTGAATCAAAATTGAATCAATCGAACAACCACAAACAAAACTGACGCATACTTGAATTGCGATGCCACTGCAAGTGCAGACTCCTTGCCGACTCCTTGCACGCATATTTTGTCTGTGAGCTTTATTTATTTCAGGAGGTTACCAACCTCGGATTCGCATGTAAATTAACACGATTGGTGCGCCACCTATTGCTTTGCAGGAGATTGCCAACGAGAAGATGGCGGACGCCTACGTCATCGTGTACGCGGTGAACGAGCGCGAAACGTTTGACGAGGCGGTGGAGTGTCTGCACGAGCTGAAGAAGTCGGGCCTGGGGCAGCAGGTGGCTGTCATCCTGGTCGCCAACAAGGGGGACATCGTCAGGGGAAGAGTGGTGGAGGAGGAAGGTTTGTGACGGTTGCCGTGGGGAGATGGGGGGTGATTGGACAGCGTGAGGGGCAGAGTGGTGGAGGAGGAAGGTTTGTGACGGTCGGGGCGGTTCTGGTGGGAAGGAGGGTGTGGTGGGAGGAGGGGTGGTGGTGTAGGGACAACGTCAGAGAGAGAGTCGTGGAGGAGGAAGGTTTGTGACGGGCAAGTTCTAGATATCTTGGGGGGCGGAGGTGGGGTGGGGGGGGGAGGGGAGACGGATAGGGGGCAATGAGGCGGAGAGTTGTGGATTTGAGAGTTTCGTAACGGTCTCAGACATATTGGGGGCGGGGGTTTCAGGGTTTTGGTGGGTGGGGGAGCGGGTAGGTCAGGGGATACGGTGAGGTCATGGGATGCGGTTGAGCGAGGCGGTGCGGAGGAGAGAGTAATGAGTGGGGAGCGGAAGGGTGAGAGAGTAAGGATGGGGGTGGGGCATCGTCAAGCTGCGCGGGGTGGAATAGGACGGTGTGTGGCGGATAGTTTAAAGGGTCAATGGGTATATGCATTGGTATATTTAACATGGAGTCATGGAGCGATTACCCACTAATTACGTATTCATGGATCGTTGTCCCCTCCAGTTGGTCACTACCTACTTGTGTCTACATTTTGCCCCCACGCCCCCCCCCCCGCGGCCCCAACGCTCCCAACTCGTACGATTTATCAATGTTCCGGCTGTCACCCCATTGCTAATTCCACCATCAATTTTTTTTAATATGAATTCTTCTGAATCATTTATTATGAGGGTTAACACCTCACCCAACTCACGAATATACATATTAATATTTGGACATGCATAATCAATAAACAATCAGGCATGTTGGCCCATATGATATTTGTACACGCAGACAGTTGCATGGCGAATCGTGGCTTTTCGATGATTACATTGATAATTCGTCCGTACTTAAGAATACCTTCCTGTCCCCCACCGAACGCTGCCTCGGGATCTTTCATTTATTATTTTATTTGTCAGGTCAAGAAACCCCACAAAACCCAAAACATTCACACTATTTTACTTGCAGAGGGTAAAGTGATGGCCGGCCGTTACGACTGCAAATATATCGAGGTATCGGCTGTGCTGAACATCAAAGTTGACGAATTACTGGTGGGTATCGTGAAGCAAGTCAGACTGAAGGAACAACGAAAGCAGCAGGGAGGCAAGAAGAAGCCCAGCAAACTTGTGACATGTTTGCCGGATGACAACGGGTGTCTCCCCCAGCCTCGTGGCCTTGTGGGCAAGCTCTTCAAGAGGAGTCCCTATATGGTGCGCTCATGTGACAACTTGCTGGTTCTGTGAGTGAAGCTCGTGTTCTTGATCCCGTGTGGTGGCTTTCAGGGCCGCCATGCGGTCACCGGGTGAAACATGTAATCATCGTCAACGTTGGATACTGGATTTACAATTTGTGGCAGAAGTCTTGGGGCTTTGGACATATGTGCGTGGTTAATGTGGCTTTCCGGAAGTGTGTGTCACAATATGACGGAAAGGGGCGCCGCGAGCGAGAATGATTTACTGGGTGTCCCGCTGACATCACACCTCAGCTGCGGCAGGCCCCACCTGGCGGACGGAAGAAGACTTAAGGACTGATACTTAAAAAGGAATAATTGCTGCCATATCACGAATCACGACATGCTTTAATATTTTTGGGGAAATATTTATCTTTCACAACAGAAAGTGATAAGCATTATTCATCGGTGAAACCCGCTAGAGCTTTTTCGCTGGTCTCAATTGCACATCACAGGGAAACGAAACTTCTTTTGTGGTTACCGAAGGCCTGAAATGACCTTTGGCACTCGGCCTTATTATTTATGTATGCAGAGCGACCGATTGAAGAGACGTATGAAAGAACGCTTCAATGAAGACGATGCTGTGATTGGCTTAATTACTTGACCTCAAGTGCTTTATGTATCGATCTGCTCGGCCATGTCGTGTATTCACTGTTAGAACGAAGCTCACATACATCAGTTCCAGAGACAATTTCAGTGCGTGTCAGAACAAAAACTGAACATCGTTTATTGAAGTTGTGGGCAAGACTTTCAACATTCAAAGGCTTCACTCTGAAAAGTTCATGATATTTATTGAAATAAATGATGTACATATGCCTACGCCGTTCGAAACGGTAAACCACACCGAATAGATGTTGTGTATTATGTATTAAAACGATGCCTTATAAGAAATGTCAGCTCCTGGTGAAGGATTAAGACTGGATGGCCTTGGTGTATAATTCATGCTCCAATTCCTTGTGAAGCAGCTCTTAGTGATTGGTGCGATTTCATTATGTTTGACTGGTCTTTTAGGATTCGCACCAATAAAGCAATACCTGCGGGTGTAACTTTACCTACTTGGTATGCACCAGCTCAAATTTAAATAACGTATCTACATACATTTGTCATGAATAAAGTGAAAGGTTTGAAGATCAATGGGTTGTTACTAACTATAACTAGTTGAAACTGATTTGGTGAATGGTGAGTAGATGCCACTGTTGTGTACATAAAGGTTAAAGTGGGTCAGTCAGCCTTCCTGGACAATAACATCAGTGGGATAAAACATGTCCCATACGCCGAAGCCCGGGGCGCGAACCTACGACCTAAAGATCTGCAGCTCAGCTTATTTAACAACTGAGCTGGGAAGGGTCATTACTTGGTGCATTTTATGGGTATGAAAGCAATATGCGCACAATTTGGAACCGAAATTGCGTATCTGGCGTAATCTGACGCCAGAAGATGAAAAGAAATGAACCAGTCAGGTCAAAGACAAATGTAGTCCCTATGAGCAAGAACGAACCTTTCGGAGAGCCGAAAGCCACTGATAAGGGACAACGATGAAAGCTGGGAGACAATTAGATTCTAATCTAACGAGGAAGTGAGGGGGGGGGGAGGGGGGGGAGGGGCCAGCATAGGCCTGTATCTGTCGGTTGCCTGCTGCAGTATGTTAAGTGAGAGCGGATCCAGGAATTTGAACAGGAGGGGATCCAAATTTGCGATGGGGGTGGGACAGAAGTATCCACCAAGTTTTTAACGACCGTGGGGGAGGGGGAGGGCGCAACTGATATTTGCGACGGGGGGGGGAGGGGTGAGGGGTTTACCACGCCTCAAATAGCTCCCTCAAAGGGAGGGGGTGGGCTGAACCTGCCCCCCCCCACCCCCTGGACCCGCCTCGAGATCCGCCCCTCGTGGAATCCCCCCATGGATCCGCCCTTGCATCGGTCTCATAGGCCAATTATGCCAATAAGAAAAGTCAATCTATACTAATAAAATGAAGCTGTCTGTCCCACTATGCCGCTGCATCCAAGAGCGCATTGGCACCAGCAGCCGACTTGAACCTAGATATCTAACCGTCGCTCTTAGATATGTCAACGCTATCGCATGTGTCAACACAACCACTGGGTGCTTATCAACTTATCCCGCGCATAATATCGCTTTTGGGTGCTTATCCCGCATGGTGACCATTTCTGCGGCGGGCTACCTGGCTTAGTGCCAACAGTAATAATATTTTTCCCAACGCATTATCGCCCAAACCAACCGTCATCAAAACAAAGAAATCCCGTACTGTCTCGCGTCCACAACTTCACATCAGTAGCAAATTTTGTCCATTGAAGGTACGTTAAATGACGAAGAACGGGCGGGAAACAGCCCCTTTATTTTACTCAATCAACCCCTTTTTTTTTACTCAATCAATGTATGAGCTTGGGCCTTAGTTTTACTAGACTGATATTCGTTTATTAGCGTGCTTTAGCCGCAATTTGAGTATTCTGTACTGGATGCACAATAATTGCACAGAAAGTGTTTAAATATCCTTAACACTTATGTCCCGTTATTCAGTAGCTCCCGGTCTCAATTTATGTCAATATAGTTATCGATATTATTTCTGCCCAATGTCTACCTTCTGCCTGCTACTTTTTGACGTCTAAAACAAAATACTGTCATACTGTTATTTCTTTTGCTTATTAGTACGAACGCTAGACGTCCCGCGAAATATGAAAAAATAATAATAATAAATAACCCCACGGGGGAACAGTTTGTACAACGCTGAATGACTGGCGGCAGTTCGCTGAAGACAGGGTTCCAACCCATGACCTGTTGGCTCGCTGTGCCCCGCCGCTGTATCGCCCCCTCACCCCAGCGTCCAACGTATCACTGCCAGTAACCCTCACCCTTAACCATCACTTATCACTGCCTGCAAAATTCCCTCTCCCGCCCATGTGTCGCCCCCTTACCCCTACGTGCAACGTATTTTGCGCCCTGGTCCCCCCTGGTCCCCTGGTCCCCCACACGTCACGATGGGAGAGCCCCTGGGCTGTCGTTCGCCCTACACGGACGATACATTCCATCCCAGACACCGGAACTCAAACCAGACCGGGAGCCTCTGGGGTCAATATTAACGTTCGTCCCGTAATGACATATATAAATGGTGTTTTTTTGCTTTGACGGACATAATATCTACGATATGTGGTCCTCAGGCAGTTTATGTGGCGAGCCTCGGTGGAGGGAGAGGTCCTAACGCTGGCGATAAGACGATAAGATGATCGTGGCGCGAAGCACCAGGCGGTATTATGACGGGGTGCACCCCCAAATGCTCTAAAAGGGGAGGGGAGTGGGGCGGGGGGGGGGGGGTGCACAGCCGTCGTGCTGATGGAAGGGACACCCCAGTCATGCGAAACGGGGGGGGGGGCACGTATCGACGTCATGATGTTAGTGTCGCACAGCCCTTAACGGCCTGGAGACACGGATGCGATGCGATATGGAGGGAGGATTTACATCACTCGGTGGCAGTACCACACCGATGGATGGGGAGGTGCCAGTACCACACCGAGGGATGGGGAGGTGGCAGTACCACACCGATGGATGGGGAGGTGGCAGTACCACACCGATGGATGGGGAGGTGGCAGTACCACACCGATGGATGGGGAGGTGGCAGTACCACACCGATGGATGGGGAGGTGGCAGTACCACACCGATGGATGGGGAGGTGGCAGTACCACACCGATGGATGGGGAGGTGGCAGTACCACACCGATGGATGGGGAGGTGGCAGTACCACACCGATGGATGGGGAGGTGGCAGTACCACACCGATGGATGGGGAGGTGGCAGTACCACACCGATGGATGGGGAGGTGGCAGTACCACACCGATGGATGGGGAGGTGGCAGTACCACACCGATGGATGGGGAGGTGGCAGTACCACACCGAGGGATGGGGAGGTGGCAGTACCACACCGAGGGATGGGGAGGTGGCAGTACCACACCGATGGATGGGGAGGTGGCAGTACCACACCGATCGATGGGGAGGTGGCAGTACCACACCGATGGATGGGGAGGTGGCAGTACCACACCGATGGGTGGGGAGGTAAGGCAGAGGAGGTTAAAATACTTAAGTAGCGGGGATAGGAGTAATGTGAGGGATTGAGGAGGGAGGGGTGGGGTTGGGGGGGGTGGGGTAGATCCAGGGCGGAGTGTAGCGGGCGGTTACACAACGGGAGGTTTGGTTCATTCATAGAGGGGGTGGGGATAACTGCACTGGATATAGATGTGTCCCAAGTGCTAAATAATGGCAACAAATATTATGACTGCCTCGTTCCCAACTACCCTTCCACCCCCACAGGCCCAAGACAGATGTTCTCCTGTGTCCTGGCACGACTATGTGGGTTTTTCATAGTCGTGCATTGGATGGTGACCAAGTATACAGGGGATGACATTGTCTTGAACATCTTTGTGCATGTAAGGCGGAATGTTTTTTATTTTAATTTGTATTTCCGTATTTCAGCGTGGGCTGGGCACTCTTGACGTCACTTTGACGTCACTTCCACACTCCTGAATCCTTAGTCTGGGCTGGATCGGCGAATGGTGGCCTTATTCATCCTGTCTACTGCGCCAGCGGAGGATGATCATACAGGGATTTAATCTAGGTGACGATTGCCGCAGAAACCACAGGCAACAATTACATTATGTAATACAGGATAAGCATGAAACATTCTATTCTATGGCGCTCCTTGACCAGTAGACGCCCTCATTTTCGAGTTCACGCCCGTCTGATTTTCCAAAGTGACTCCCCCACTCCCGCCCCTACACTTCATTTGGTATTTGCGATTGCCACTGTGCACGACGTTCCCGAAAGAACTCATCACTATTATCATAATATTCAGCCAGCCAAACAATTCGGTGGAACACGATAATAACTTTCTGTCAAACACCAGATAAGAATGTTTCTTTAGCAAACCCCAGACTCCAGAGCCAACGTTCCAGACACGTTCAGACTCTCGGCCATTAAATTTAATAGTTGCTCTCTCTCTTTATATATTAACAGTATTTGGCTCTGTGTTTAGCCTTTCTTCTGTTCTCGTCTAAGGGGGCCTACGTGGCGCATGGCTGCCAAGTCATCCCCGAACAGTATATCCGCAACTGCTTGCACTAAGAACAACATTACAACATCTTGTGCTTAAACTTAACTGCTCTCGTTTGACGCCTTTGATGAAAAACGTTTTATAAAATTCGTCTAAAATTCTTCTATGAATCGATGTGTTTTATGTTTACGGGTCATTACATTTGCTCCAAGTTCATTTGTACAGCCTTCGCCTGATATGTACAAAATCGATTACCAATCGTCTTTGCATGACCTCTCGCCGGGTGACTAATTGCCATAATATGACAGCCCGTAGCAAAATATCATATAGCAATGGTATGGCAAAAAATTCTAAGGTTTCTATCGATTTTTCTTTGAATCTTTTAAACGTTTTTGCCATACAGTTTCCATAGCGTTTCCATAGAATTTCCATAGAGTTTCCATAGAGTTTCCATAGAATTTCCATGGAATTTCCATAGAGTTTTCATAGAGTTTCCATAGAGTTTCCATAAGGTTTCCATAGAATTTCCATAGAATTTCCATAGAATTTCCATAGTTTCCATGGAATTTCCATAGAGTTTCCATAGAATTTCCAAAGTTTCTATAGAATTTCCATAGAGTTTCCATAGAGTTTCCATAGAGTTTCCATAGAATTTCCATTGAGTTTCTATAGAGTTTCCATAGAATTTCCACATAGGTTCCATAGAGTTTCCATATAGTTTCCATAGAGTTTCCATAAAGTTTCCGGGGGGTCTCCCTATTGTAGTGATTAGCGCACTCGATCGCAGATCAATAGGCCCTGGGTTCGAATCCGGGCTCGGGCATATAATCTGGGGCATGTTTCATCCTTTCCTCTTTCATCATCCTGAAGGTTCCTTGGCCCGATTTAGCCTTCATGTACACAAAACTGGCCTAAACTACCAACATTTCATAGAATTTCTATAGTTTCCAAAGAACGCGCACGTCGCCGCAGTGCAAGTTACAGAGTTCAAGGTCGCCATGAGTCCAACGTCAGCTCCGTCTCGTCTGAATGGGCACGGCCGTTCGGCAGACCTTCACATCTCATGCTGCTAATGTTATTATCCAAAGGATTGGCTCCTTCGCTACTCTCACTTCGCAGCAGGCAACCGGGGCGAAAGTCAATATGCCGGCAAGGCTTCCAAAGTTCCTTGAATGCGAAGTTTTAAATCTTCGAATATCACCTTATATAGTGCCGTGTAGTCGGTATCCCTTCCTATATCGCTTGCAGGAGTCTTCTTACACAATGTGTTCGTTCTATATACGTTCTACAGCAACCAATTGCTCCATAGAAGTATCCCTATATCTTCTATAGAAATACTGTTTTCTATAGAAATATCTGTTTACGTTCTATAGAAAATAATTGTTCTATAGAATTATGTACAAGCTTTGTATAGAAAATCATATTTCTATAAATTTGTCTATAGAAATTCTATAAATTCCATAAAGTTCCATAAAACGTTTTCTTACTGAAGATCAGCTCTGACAGCGTTCCGTAGTCCAAAGGATGCGTTTAATTCGCCAGTCTACTCCCTGATGCTGAAGTAATGGTCAGTTTTATGATAAATACCCTATTCTCTTGATGTCCTATGTGAAGCAGCGGCGCCAGAAGATGAAAAGAAATGGACCAGTAAGGTCAAAGACAAACGTAGGCCCTGCGATCTTTGCCCAAGTAGTGGCATATGAAGATTAATATATATTTGCCAATCAGACAAAAGAGAAATGTTGTTCTGCTATGTGTTTCCCAGAAAGTAGCGTAGGACGGTGAATATTGATGGCAAGCCATGTTGAAGTGCCTTCTCTACATCGTTTCAGTGAAAGCACCATAGGAAGATGAAGTCTGTCGGAGAATCGAAAACCAAGGATGAAAGCTGGGTAGACAACTGGCTTCTGATCTGTCGAGGAGGAGGGGCGGAAGGGCAGCATAAAACTGTAAATTATGGTGGCGATGTAGCTAGCTGGGATAAGAGAAAACAACTGAATTCGGATAGCAGGTGGGTACGTCCAGTATGTATGCTAAGTGAGATGGGAAGGTGGGTGTGTGTGTGGGGGGGGGGGGGGGGGGAGGATGATGTGTATAGGGCGTTACATGAGAGACATCGGTCTCTTATGCCACTTAAACAGTTGGTGCCACGTCAAAGCAACTTTAGCTCATATTGATCTTCTATGTTTCCATGCTTATATTATCGAGCTATAACGCCCCGCAGGGAATACTTTTTCCATTTGTTTTTGCACATGCCGATTTAATTTCTGGGTGCGAGGAAATTGACGTCAAAGGGGAATACAAACGCATGTGGTTTTACATTGAGATTCAGATTATCTGAACAATACATGCCCTCGACGACAGATGCCTACGCACTGTATCATAGCTCACCTGTCAATCGTATGACATCTTTGGGGATTTGCTAAATAATGTTTTGATGCAGTGCTCCCAGAATTAAACCCGCCGAACCTCACTTTTCCTACTTTGACGAACGCGTTTACAGTGATATCGTGGAATAGAAACTGTAAACTCCCATTAAAACAAATTCGTACGTTTATGTCTTCCCTAAACAGTTAACTCTGACCTCAACAAAATGTTAACTATCATGTATGTATCAAATGTATTTAGACAGTTTGACGTTAGACAGCAGGTGTCTTAACATTGCTCGATCTCGTCAGTTTCTTCCGTGGGTGACAACGCTGCTCGCATCACATTAGCATATTATCGTCCGTGACGCCACATTTTTACGGGGCCTACCCTAGACTTATTGTCAAGCCACATGTATTCAAGATAACATAGTGGTTGTCTATCTAGACACCATTGACCACATATGTTAAATGGGACTGGTTGACATTTGGCAGCGCATATACATCTCAGGCAAAGTGGGCTAATCTCGACCCCTTAAGACAAAAAAGCTTCTATCTTCTTTAATAATATGAAATGAACTTATTTTTTGTTCAACAGTAAACTATGGTATTCAAATAATATGATTTTATAGAAAAAACGAAAACCTAGGCAGATTGTGGGGAGTGCTCATTTTCTGAAAGGCAGTGGGGGCCATGGTCGAACCTCGAACCCCCTTGTCTAACCTCGACCCCCCTGGTCTAACCTCGACCCCCCTGGTCTAACTTCGACCCCCCTGGTCTAACCTCGACCCCCTGGGATAGGTGGGTGATTAAGCTGCATATCGTGATTCTTAGTGTGCGAAAGCAACAATATTAATTCACATAACTGTGCCTCTTATGCCCAACGATAGAAAAAGCAATCCATTGAAACTATATTTATTAGTGTTATTACACGGGTAATCATAACGCAAAGTTAGAATACTTCATGGCCATCATGCCAAGGGAATGCCATTTACGAAGCCAAAATAACTCATTCATGTTACAATACAGCTAAATATTAGTCAACGTCAGACAATGGGGAAGCAGGGCCGGACAGTTATTGTTGCATGTAATTGTGATCATCCACTGCTAAAACATGATATATTTTTATAACATATTGTTAGAAAATGACGTTAAATTAAAGAGGGGATCGAGGTTAGACCACGGTCGTGAAAAAGGTGGGGTAACCTCGATCTCTCACAAGGTCAAGGTCGATCTGGGGAAGAACTATCATGATGTCACACATGTTGTAAACATCGTCTGCTGTCACTCATTTTTATTCAATAAATTATAATCCTCAGTGTTAATCAGGCATACTGCTTGCTTTTGAAATTCATGTATCTTAACTTTTGAGATAAGCTGCAAAAGCACGTATTAATGTAGGGTTGCATGACTTATTTAATTCAAATTGGATAAAAAATTACATATTTATAATCCAGCTTCTCCGTGTCTAGTTACCAGGGGAATCTCTAATCAAATTGGCGAAAAAATATAGATTGGTAACATCATCAATAAAAATAGCACATGGGGGTCGAGGTTACCCAAGGATCGAAATTAGCCCACTTTGCCTTACATATAAAGCCTCATGTGGTGCCATAATAGTATACAACTTGTAATGCGGGACGACAAGCCTTTTTTACTGCTTCGTTGTCGCTACCCGTCATTTATCTAGACGCCAAATAAAAGTTCTCAGATTTTCTGCTAGACTTTGATGCCATGCAATTAGTGTCGGGGGGCGATTTTGCAAAATCAGAGCAATTAATTTGAAATGAGAATTTCTGACCTGCAGAAAGCGGTGATCTAGTGATTTGGGACGTTGCAGGGCGCGATTGACTCTGGCGTGAATGCGGACATTGTTGGGAATTAGACAAACAAAACCTCGTACGATGTAAATGGGTGCTTTAACACGCGAAACGGTTGGGGTAATAATAGGTGGCAGTAGACAGTGGGGGTGTGGGGGTATGGGGTGATAATACACCAATCCCTACTCCGACATTAAGCCCCACCCACGCTTCAGTCATTTTGCCTTACTCTTGGGTATGAAATGGATCATAGCAGATGTAGGTACAGGAGAGAAGTACTCGTCTCTGAAACTGACAAGAAAGTGACATGCTGCTTTGTTTGTCAGACTTGTTTGTCAGACATAATGCACGTGGAACACCTTTCGTCATCACATGATTGGATGAAAGCAACAGTGATGTCATTAAATGACTCGCAGCTTGGATCGGTCTATTTGTGCATCCGCTGCCTCCACCGGTCCTCCGTCTGTGATTATATATTTGGCACCCGGGATTTACATCTTGTATATTTTTTTTGTTCGGCAAAGAATTCTATTTCTATTTTTCATGTCAATTTTTTAAGGAAGGGGGGTTGGGTGGGAAGAGGTGGTAGCATTTAAGAGGATTAATCGAACAATTAAATACCCTTGGCTTCACAATGGTAAGCACAAAACGTTTCAATTAAATCCTAAAATGAATCGCTGATCGAGTGAGTGCCATTGCTTCAGGCCATCGGCATTTTTATAGGCAGAGACAGCCTGGCCATCCTGCAAGCCATAAGACATGTAATGCCGCATTCCTGTCCGCACCATCTGGCGTCAGGCGCAGTCCCTGGTCTTTGTTCAAAGGTTGCACCTGTCTTTCGCCGTCCTTGGCACAGCCTTGGTTCTTTCTTGCCTGGCGGAGTTTGCCTTTGACATGACGTAGGGTGGCGGGCTCCAACGAGGACTTGCTGGCGCTTAGAGGTGTAGGCACGGTTGAAATCGACTGGATAACAACAGGTTATGTGGGGAAGTGGGGGGGGGGGGAGTAGAAGTGTATTGCTGCGGGAACGGAAGAAGGCGTATAAATAGTATCGATGTGGGGTTGTGCAGCAGTAGAAGAGACTGGGTGGTGAAGCGCCAGTAGGAAAAAAAGGCTGGACGATGAAGGTGCAGTAAAAGAAAAGGCTGGGCGGGATGGGAGGAGGTTGGAGTAGACAAGGAGGCTGGACGATGAGGGTGGAAGAAGAGGCTGAGCGATTACGGTGGAATAAAAGACTGGGGTTCGGTGGGATGGGGGTGGAGGGCATGCAGGTGTGCCTTTTGAATTCAGGTATCGGAGCACCGACGAGACACCTAAGTCCTCCTCAAGCCAAGTGGCACAGACCGCGATTAATGGATCTATCACAGCTAAATGTCGTGTCCAGCATGCCGCAAAGGGAAACGACGTTGCTATGGAGTGTGGTAGCTCACGGGTACGGCATCAGGTCCGGTAAGCTAATGTAAGGCGGGGCTGGGGATCGGCCTAGAATGTTAATCTGCTGCCTTCATCACCGCGGAAATCTTTCTCCTGAGGTTGAAGCAACTATACTCGTGCGCTGGGCTAATATTATCAGTCCAGATTTTTCCACCGTTATCAGATCCCGCCTAAACCACCCAACCCTGTTCTCTCACAGAACACCAGTGTTACTATATGTAATTACCAATCGCCGTTTCATGACCTCCCTGGGGATGAATAATTGTCAATGAGAGGTCGACATGTAAGCCGATGTCCTATTTATAGCCAAATAGTTCAGGTGATGTAATCATAGGGGTGGGCTCGCAGGGAGCGGGTGGGTGCATGTTTGTGGCTGAGGTGGGGAGTGGTTGGGATCATTTGAACACACAGTACAAATGTTGCATGGTGGGTGATGGGGCGGCGGGGGTAGGGGGGGGGGGTGCCGCGGCAATGGGGTAATGGGGTACGGCATGCGATTCGCCATTGAGGCGAAGCAATCACAGGCATTCACGCAAGCGCTCGTCGTTCTGTGTTCAGTTATGGCACGCACCATGCTGTATTGCCAACATCTAGACTGTGGCCACCACCGGCTCGGACACAGTCACTGAAGTCTTCTTGGCTCCCATCTCCATTGCCACGGCCTCCTCCAGTTGTCCCCATTTTGTAACACCTAACCACATCTATCAAAGAAGGAATCTGATCGCAAGGAATTTGATCGCAGTATTATCTGTTATAATAGCATATATTAAGCCATAATACCAGGTCCACAGGGAAACAAACAGCGACTTACGATGGGGTATATGCCCACCCAGTCGTCTGGCAGGCGTTTTGCCCCATGATCAATAGGGCGTTTTGCCGAAAAGTAAAGAGATACTTTTGTCTTTAAGGCAACATTAAGCTAGGCTTGCCTAGCCTTGCCTGTGTATTCGCCCATTATCGGCACAGAGGGCAAAGGGGTCGAAGTATGTATTATCGCTTTCATGTTGATGTCGCTTATGCAGGTCGTTGGCTATGATGGTGAGCGGGTCAGTCGTGGTGTAACGGAGCGAGAGTTTCTCCCCATCCATGGCGTCTTGCGCCCGCTCTACACTACACTACAGTCATACACACACGAACCATACAGTCATACACACACGAGCGAAGGCCAAAGGATCAAATTACACATTACATTATCATCAAGACGTGAACACCAATGAATGCGTCGTGACCCATGTTATCAGGTGGATGACACTATTTACGGGTGCATGGTGTTAATACCGCATAACGATTGTAATAGTAATAATGGCGACTGTAATAGGGACATAGAAGGCCAACGCTATGCCCCCATGGGTACAAGCGGGTGCGGAAACACCCATTATTAATGATCACATATAACTACAAGGTTCCGTGCTCTGTCAATAACTAAACGTGGGTCAGTGTTCTACAGACTTATGTGTTCATGCGAAAATAAAATAAAAATGTTTTTACATTTTTTTGGTAACCATGATGAATTATTTACACAGTTCCAGTATTGGCCAGTGAAAGTAATTTGTTGTCTAGTAAGGAACGATATAGTAGCCGGTAACGCTGTCTGCTGGCGCGCTATGCAAGACCAAACAAGCAAGATAAACTAAAGATGGGTATACACCCATTTAGCACCCACATAAAGATTTCCATCATTTGCATCTGAAGCATGTATTGAATACACTGTATATTATTGTCAGCCCTTTATTAGGAAGTGTATGCGTTAATAGGTTGATCTTCATGTAAAATTAAATAGGAAGAAATCGACAGCGCTGTCCGTGTTTCGCTGACAAAAAGTCTGGACAACGGAGACGTGTGCTGTTATTTAGTGCTTATATGGATATTTTCGAAATAACGCTCTTAATAAATTATATCTACGTAGGGGAAAAATGATGTATGAATAGCCGTAACTGATAGCTAGGTTCTTTGAATCGCAGCACTTGGGCCAGAAAACCTGAATCTTTATGTTTCAGTGTTCCAGGTCAGCACAATGACTCACCGTGGGCACTGACTATTGGGAAGTGGCTTCTAACTCAGCCATACCCTCTGTTATGAACGCCTGAGGAATGAATGGCTGCGTGTCTTGTCGTGAACCCACCCTGGCGATAATAGGATAAAATGGCACCATAAAGTAGAAAATTGCAAGGCGCAAACGACGACCACGTCTTCCCTTGCCGGCTGTTTTGAAAAATGGCTGCCAAAGCTGTGATATACTTGATGAAATGCATCTAAATTCGACTAGACATGTGTGTTGGAAGTGTAGACCAAAGCTCATGCTTTATCGCAAAAGTGTCTTCGCTTATCCGCTATGCTATCTTGTTGTTAATGATGACACTGATGAACTACTTTCGTCGACCATTGTGCGCCAACTATTGACTTCCAGACGCTCATTCAAGTAATATTCTCAAAAATCAAAAAATTATCCTGATATGCCTTTTACACAATTTCGCAGACATCCGTTATTTTCGCATTGATATTAATACGAACATTCAACATTTCGATACATGTTTGAGACCAATACTGGAAATGGCCGCGATGTTAAAAATGCCAAACAACGTTGTTCACGCGAGTGTAACAGCCACCATCTGTGGCCCCCCATGACCATGACCCCACTTAATCTGCGGGAGGCGTCACGGGGCAGGGACAGTAACAATGGATACGGAGCATAAAGTGGGCTGCTCCCAGTTTAAATGGCGGACACCCCGCAAGAGGTCACGTCCCTGAAGATCCGTTTGCGAGTTTAGGTTTGATTTAGACCGCTGGGGAAATGGAATGAGGGGAGGGGGCAATGGCGGCGTACCTCCCACTACCTCCCCCGCCCTGCCTCCACCACTATCAACTCCCCATCCCTCTCGCTGGCGGGGCCGGCAGTTAGCGAGCTCTGGACGCCGTTACCAGGTTACTTCCGGGGCCTGTGGGACGTACGTGGTATGTGGTAGCGAAACTCTCTCCCATTTAGTAAATCTTGGGTCCCACGTCCTTGCAGAGTCTTTGTGTTGTCAGCATCCATTGTGTTCACCGTTCGGAATAGCCCCTCCCTCGGTGGGGATATGTTGCTAAACCCGTACTGGGACTGCGGCTAGGGCTTCACACTGTTACGATGGGGTGGTGGGTGGTTTACAGGGTGGGGGTGGCAGAGGCAGCCTTCGGGGTCCCCAGGGATCGTTTGTCTCGCCCACCACACCATCAGCAGGACAATCTGGTATCCGCTGAGGCGAACTCCCCTTGATTAGGCGATGAAGGACACACATGGGGACAGCTTTGTGTAACAGGGCGCGCATATCGGATGGGCGACATGGCCCTGAGTTGGAAGGAACATGGACGGAGAAAGCGTTAGTTCGGATCGGGGATTTATTCCAGGCACACCTGGCCGACAACCGATATTTGCGTCAATGAATGGTGAGATATGAAAGGAATTCCCACAGGGGAACACGGTGAGAGAAAATATGCATGTTTCTAATTGCAATTGATAGATGGGTAGATGGATTTTGTTTGGCCTTTGTTACCATGATACAAAGGAGGTTTCAAATGCTTAACAAGGTCTGCACAACAGCGACGTAGTGAAAAATACCTACGCTGTCTTTGGGTATTTTTTAACAACATTTTTAACTCTGTCTTGGCGAGCGGAGCAGGAGGACCAGGGGTTTCCTCCTCGCGGGCTGGGGTGTGGAAAAACATGTACACGTCGAGGAGCAGGAAGAGGAGGAGGAGGAGAGGTATTCTCCGGGGGGAATAGAGTTTAGGGAAGCAGGAGTGCGGGATGAGAAGGAACAGTATTATCATGGGTGGATGGCGCGGGGAAAGGAGACGAAGGGCAAGGAGGAGGAAGGGGAGAGAGGAGCAAGGGGGAGGGGTATCCTCAGACGGGAGTGCCAGGAAGGTAAGGCGGGGAAGAAAGAAAAAGGGACGAGGAGTAAGAGGTGGCGAAAGAGGAAGGTATCATCATAGGTCGATGGCGAAGAGCGAAGGAGAGGCAGCGGGTAGAGAAAGGGAGGGAAGTGGGGGGGGGGGGTAGGGGAAAGCGGAGGATGGGTTTCCTCGTGGGTGGTTGGGGGGAAAAACCGGGTGGGAGGGGGAAGAGGAGCCTGAGGGGAGAGGGTGGGATATGTGCATGGGCGGATGCGGTGGAGCCAAAAAAAGATACGCCTTATAACAACCCCAGTACAGTGCGGAGGCCCACGGCACAGGGGTCCTGGTAGGCCTGGTTGCCAGAGGGTAGGTATTGTTTTTTTATAGCCAATGAACCCTGCACAAACAGTGACTTCCATCAAGACTTATAAAGATTGGACTGGACAATGCTGCGTGCATTTGCTTCATCCCTCAATAATGGGAGTACACGAGTCTTCAACCCGACCCTCCACAGTCCGCCAGATTACGTGGGTCATTGTCCCAAGTCGTCATGCCATGCGTCGCCACAACCTGCACGACCACTACAACAACCCAACGCTAAAAGACACGCAGACCGAATTAATGCCAAATGCCGTAATGCAATTGACCGACTGAATGGCGGCAGTTTGATTATTTATGGCTTCCACTTGCATCTTTAGGTCTCTTTGCGTATCTAGCCTGCCGGGAAAACCGGTCACTGACTTGCAAGCCAATGTCAATGATATCTCTCATCCATGTTTTATGTATTCACATGTCACATTCGGCGCATCTCGCATGATTCACTTCGCTTGCTTCCGACTACTCGAGACACGTTCTTGTAGACCTCCAAAATCACCTTAGCTTGTGGACAGTTTCATAAAATACCAACAGTCTCTCCCATGGCGAATACCAACAGGTCGTATGGTCTGCGACACAACTTCACCGTCTCAACAATACGCCAGATGCCAGAAGCTACCAGAAGCTACCAGAAGCTGCCAGAAGCTGGCAGAAGCTGCCATAAGCAATAATACACTAATTTGTCATACTGTCATATCTATCGGTGCTGACCGTTTTCTCTTAATTTTGCAATGAATTATCAATGACAGCCAGGACTTGAACAATGACATAATCATGTAGTTAATCGCTTCTTGAATGAATTATGTAAGTAACCAAGCATGAAAAGGGCATAACGTTCTGGCTCGGCCAAGACTGCCTCCGTTTTATGCGCCACCCCCACCCCCCTCCCCTATTTTTTACATCTGCTCATTAATGTTCCATGTTTTGCGTCTGAGATAGCTGTGTGCCCACTCAATAATTTATCGTAATCATTTATCTGACCATGTTCGACATCGACATTTCGGGCATAGGCCTCCGCAGTATACACGGTAATACTATGTACAATTTATAATTCCGCAATATTTTGCACGCAGGCCAAGTAGAACAGCAGACTATGCTTTTGCCTTTACAAGCAGGATACCATAGAGACAGCATAACAGTTTAAACTCGCTTTCTTTGTCCTAAGATAATCCACATTTTAGTGAAGCCCGTCTCAAAGCTTTCAAAGCGAAGATACGTGGAAAATCTCGCCAAAATAGGGCGACTAAGCCGTCTGAGCAGAGGTTCAATTATTTAGTTATCCTCTGAAGTCCTCAGCGCTGCCATATCTTTTAACCCTAAGTCGTGGCCTTCTGTCAGAGGCGCTCGTGGGGATTAGGAAGGGGGGGGGGATTTTTTAAAGGGAATGTCTTTGAAGATAGCACGGATGAGTCCTCTGTAAGAGAAGATTCTGGTTACATATGCCTCACACCGATGGCAGTTTCACCGCTCATTTTTTGACCACCTCCAAAGCCAGCTCATTTAATCCGTCAAGTTGGCTGGGAGGCAGGCTGTGGAAAACCTGGCGTCTTTCACTGATTGCTGGGCACCATGTCATGCGTCATCCAAGGCTCACAGCGGTCCCGTTCACAACTTGAGGAAGGGAGAAGGTGATGTCTGGCATAACTTCAGGCATTATGGCGTGCATTGATCGCGCCAGCGTGAGTGGGTGAGAGGGTGGGGAGGAGGGCAGAGGGTGGGGGGGGGGAGAGGGGGTGCAGACGGCCTCTACCTGCAGATCCCCAAAGAACGCTGTCTTTATGCACGGGACTGTCTCTGGCGGCAGATGTTCCTGGTTATGGCTTTCGAGCCCATCGGATTTGTTTTATCTTGATATATTGCCCCAAAAAACACAAATACAGATCCCAGTAAATCACTGTATGGTGGTCTACCTGCGCGCCTGCCCTCCAGATAGGCATCATTTTATATAATGCATAAGGTCGCTGATCTTT
The DNA here is from genome assembly GCA_964019135.1 of Arenicola marina. NCBI lineage: Eukaryota > Metazoa > Annelida > Polychaeta > Arenicolidae > Arenicola > Arenicola marina. Next base: position 38,914,957 of record OZ025257.1, on the reverse strand, counting down.
TTCCGCGTAGCAGTTATTATACAATAAAATCTGTGTGCACTATACTATCACATCGTGCGCGTTAAAGAATGGCTTGAGTTAAACAAGCTAACGATATCAACTAAGATATGAAAGGAATTCCCACAGGGGGACACAGCGGTGAGAAGACATAGACGTTTCTAATTGGATTGGATGGATAGGTAGATTGATTCGATTTTTTGCGCCTCTGTTACCATAATACAACGAATCTTTCATGCAAATGCTTAACACGGTCTGCACAACAGCAACGCCGTGGAAAATACTCAGGCTATTTTCTAACAACGTTTCTATTAAACTGTATTTTGCGATGTCCAAAGTTGTGTGAAGTATACATGTGTTGAAATGTAACCCTATTATAAAGATGGGTGCCTGTACAGGTTCCGATAACGAGAAATATGTTGGGGATGCCGTCGAGAATTATTGTGGTTTCCAATCGACTTTACATGAATAAGAGAACCATGACTGGAACGTCTGTGCATGACCAAATATCGCACTGAGATAGCCACACGAGAACTGGAGGGTGGCTAATCAGTTGTACCACCTCCCTCCCCAAGCATCCCGCGTCACCCCAGCCTTAATCTCAATCACTTAGTCATAAACCGGCCAACTTTATCAAGAAGCAATATAATTTGGTTCCAACTAACAAAATGATATAGCGTGGCCTATTACCTGTTATTTCCACGTAGATTGTTTTTTTTTATTCATCTGACCTCTGTTTGATGACGGCGCTGTCAGCGTTTATCGGACTATCGACTTACGCCTGAGCGAGCTCAGGTGAAGCCTAGGCATTTAGTGTTGAAACAAACGTTACCGACGTGGTAGTCCAATAACGCCCAACACGATTTCTCCCTAATATCGCCCACCTGTTCTTCCTCGTCGCCCCAATAGTTCTTCATCTGTTGCAATCCGACGGGTAGGCGGTGACGTATCCTCCTGCTGGGGTGGGGTGGGGTGAGCGGAAGCAGGGACAGCGGGGGAGGGGAGGAAGAGGAGAAGAGATAACCCCATGGAAGGATGGACTGTGGAGGAAGAGGCGGAGGAAAAGGAGGAAGGACATCCTCATGGGAGATGGGGTGTATGGAAGTGGGTGTGCGGGAAGAGGAGGAGGAGGGGGTGGCGCTGGATGAGGAGGAAGAGGAAAAGGAAGAAGAGGAGGAGGAGGAGAGGCATCCTCATGGGAGGATGGAGTGTAGGAATTGGGGGTGCAGGAGGAGAAAGAGGAGGGGGTGGCGCTATATGAGGAGGGAGAAGAGGAGGAGGGAGAGAAGGAGGAGGTGTATCTTCATGGGGGGATGAAGTGTAGGGAAGTCACGGTGTGGGAGGAGAAGGATGGAAGGCGCTGGATGAGGAGGGAGAGGAGGAGGGGAGAGAGGAGGAGAAGGGGGGCTATCCGCATGGGTGGATGGAGCGGGGAAGCAATGTTCGGAAGGAACAGGGGGGGGGGGAGCATGGGATATCCTCCTCGGGGGGTGGGATGTCGGTAAGCATGGACACCGGGAGGACCAGGAAGAGGAGTAGGGGTATCTTAGTGAGTGATGGATTTTTATTATACCCAATGGACCCTGCACAACCTGTGACATCCATAAGAACTTATAAGGATTGGACTGAACAATGCTGCGTCCATTCCCGTCATCTCTCAATAATCGGATTACATGAGCTGAAGGCTTTTGTCGCGTAATGACATGTATTAATCATGTAGTTAATCGCTTCTTGAATGAATTGTGTAAGTAACCATGCATGAAAAGGGTATAACGTTGTGGCTGTGCCAACACTGCCAAGCTTTCATGAGCAAACACACCATTAATTTTTTATAATAATTAATCTAAATATTTTCGTCCTTGACATTTCGTGCACCTACTTTTTAGGCCTCAGTAGTATGCAAGGTAAAACTAAGTATAATTGATCCTTCCGCAATATTTTGCGCGCAGGCCAAATACAACAGCAGACCCTGTTCTTGCCTGTACATGAAGGCATAGAGACAGTATAACAGTGTCATAGTCTGTAAAAGCCTTACAATCCTTACAATTCATGTTGACAATGTTACCATAAATACACTGATGACATTATATTACAGGAATCAAAGCAGTTTACATGATAATAACTATATAGCGTACAGAGTCATATTATTATGAGACTAAAGTTCAAACAGTAAATAACCAAACCGACGGGTCCACTTGAACTAATATTCCCATTAACCTTGAAAATAACTGATAACGATCGAGGGTTTCTCTACAAACAGTGACCAAGTCTACCAAGTAGAAGAGTAAATTTTTCATCCTAAGTAAGGGTTGCTGCCATCAGTAAATGTGAAAAACATGGCGTCGGGAATTGAATGCCCAACCCTAAGATCCGAAGTATTCCACTCTCCAGACAATTAGCGGCGTTTGGATGTGCATGCATGCTTATAAATCATTTCCGCCGAGTTTGTTTGTAAGCCATATATTGAAACATTTTTTTCAGATATTTGAAAGACTTTACGCGGTATACATAATTAAATTTGCTAACTAGATCAATGCCATCTTTCTCACTGGCAATTTCTTCGATTGCATTTTCATCGTCATTGCACTCTTTGATCTGTTAATGTTACCGTGGTTGCTCGAATAAGCGCCTAGGCGGTTATTTTTGCGAACAAGGGTTCTCTTTCGAGCAACTACGGGGGCATAGGCATTATGGATTCATTCTTAAGTGACTAATTGCAAACAAATATTAAACAACCCCCCACTCCCAAAACACCTCCACCGCTATCCCAACCCTCATCGCATACGTAATTTTTTCTCGGTCGTGTAAATCAAACATGTATATCTGTAACTAATGTGAAACAGCTACTAAATTCTATAATCGATTAATGCCCACAATTTCAGTGTCCATCAATCGGACGTTCATGAAATGATGGAAGACACTCCCCCTCTTTGTTCTAAGATATTCCACTTTTTAGCAAAGCCCGTCTTAAAGCGTTCAAAGCATAGATACGTGGAAAGTCTCTCCAAAAATACGGCGATCAGAAGTCCTTAGCGATGCCATATCTTTAAACCCTAAGTCGTGGCCTTCCGTCAGAGGCACTCGAGGGGGCGGGGGCGGCGGGGGGGGGGGGGGGGCTGTGGGTCTCCTGAAAGGCAGTGTCTATGAAAAAAGCACGGATGAGTTCACTGTAAGAGAAGATCCTGGTTACATATGCCTCACACTGATGGCAGTTGCATCGCCGATATTCTGACCACTTCCAAAGCCAGCGCATTCAATCCGTCAAGTTGTCTGGAAGGCAGGCGGAGACAAGGGGGTGCAGACAGCCTCCAGCCACAGATGCCCAAAGAACGTCTTTATGCACGGGACTCCTGTATTGGGTGGGCAGATGTTCCTGCTGATGGCTTTCGAGCCCACCGCATTTTATTTTCTTGGTGTTGACAAAATGTTATATCAAGCAAAGATACAAATCCCGGTAAATCACGGTATGGTGGTCTGCCCAGTCGCCTGCCCGAGAGATAGGCATCGTTTTATATAATGCATCAGGTCCCTAATCGTTTTCTGTACAGCAGTTTTTGTTGTATTATTATACAATACTATATGTTAAGTTATAGCTCAAAAACACGAGTGCACTATACTATCACACAATGCGCGTTGAGGAATGGCTTGAGGTAAACAAGCTAACGTACTTAATGCGAATGCGTCTTTCACTCCCAATGAATATAGCCATATATAATATATGCATTAAGATTAGGAAATCGCGAATGATCTTGCGGACGTCTATGGCTTAATTGAGCCAAAAATATTGATCATTTCAGCTTTGCAATTGCGCTTTATTTACTGTATTGTTGCAGGCAGAGCATATGTTCTTACCAGGATTTTTGCAATGACGAGTTTCCTGTTTACTGAAGCCCATTTTTGTCCATGGTGACGATGGGTGGTATCCTCATGCACTAAAACATCTTCCGGCTTGGAATAATGAATATTGGCGACAGGTGTTCTACACTCCTACACACCACAGAGAAGACCCCCACATGTCAAAGAAACAGAACCGACAGCCATTCTACTGCCGCACTCTTAGCACACAGTGACATTAGCCACGGGATTTAGTAGGTCTGACTATTATATGCATTATATCAGGATATAATGTACTAGATCTCACAACATAATATGTGTAATAATATATCTTTGTTCGTCCCACAAACTGCGTAACAAAAAATAAGGTCGTAAGAGGGATCCATTGCTAAAGGTAGAATGATAGCAGTAAACAGAAACAAGCAGAGTCCGATTTGAACAATATTTCAACAAATTAGGAAAAACGTAGTATGAGTAACTAAAGAAGAGTTAGTCGGAAGCCATTACCCAGCGATCAACAACACACATTACTCTCGCAGCATTGTCACCACGTCGACATATCTTGGGGGGTGGGAGGAGAGGACCTGTCGGGTTCACAGGAATTTAACGCACCGCAGTAAATAGGGAAAGGGTCCTTGCGTTGAACCAGAAATTGTACAGAAAACCATCCCCAACAATTGCCAACAGCTAATCTCGAGACCAATTTTCCTGGATGCCAATCGCGGAGATCGGAATAGGTGTTCGATGCAGTCAGTATACAGTTCAATCACTGAGAGGACAGCAGTGAAGATGGTGGATCGGTGGAGCCGCATTTGACGTGGTATCGTGAGTTGAAGCCCTATATGGTTGGATTCGTGCTGCTCGCATTGCACACGGCAGCCGTTTTGGCCCTCTCGTCTGGCCTCCAGTATAATAGTCCCAGGCTACGCTGCGTGCTGTGACAACGCTCCGGATAATATGCTTCAGGGGATAAAATTGCGACATGCAGACGCTGTTGGGCGGTGAGCGATATTGAGGTTAAGAGTACCATTACAAACGCAATGACGGTTGTTACTATATCTCTCAGGATGGTTGGTTGTATATTCACGACGTTTTAACCCCTTTTGGTCTTATCGCGTCAACGAGAGAAGGAAGGGAGAGTGGAGCCATGTTCCCGGGGGTAACCCCCTACTCTTTGCGAAGAAGGCTCTCAGGTAGCCAGAACACTCAAGGCGACCATTTCTCTCCAGAGCGGTGGCCGATAATGAAACTAGATCCATTCCCTTAGGCTGGATTCCCGGGGCGGTAGGATGGGTTCCCGGTAAGCCGCGTCCTAATGCTGGTTCCCCGCCCTAAGACTGGTTCCCCGTCCTAAGGCTGGTTCCCCACCCTACGGCTGGGTCCCCGCCCTAAGGTTGGCTCTTCGCTCTGAGGCTGGTTTCCCGCTATGAGGCTGTCCCCTCGACCTGAGGCTGGGTCCGCGCCCAAAGGCTGGATCCGCGCCCTAAGGCCGGGTCCGCGCCCTAAGGCCGGGTCCCCATCCTAAGAGCTGGATCCCCGTCTTAAGAGGCCGCCATAAGGCGGGAATCAGCCTTAAAGCAGGGATCCAGCCTTGTAGTAAGGACACAGCCGTACAACCGGGACCCAGCCTTATTGCAATGACCCAGCCTTATAGCAAGGACCCAGCCTTATAGTTGGGACCCAGGATTATGCTACGGACCGAGCCGTACAGCTGGCACCCAGCCAAATAGCAGGGACTCAACCTTAAAGTAGGAACCAGTCATGTGCTATTCTGTGCCCAATTTGTATTATCTTGTTTAATTGACTGAACCGAAAATTAGCCCAATTGTCTATGCTAGGACATCACACGGATATTTCTCAAAATCTGAAGATCTAATGGCCAATTAAATACCAAACGAATCACAAGCTGGTACCAACCGTCTCTAATGTGTATGCTGATTTACAATTTATTATTTTGCTGGGTTGCCATGTTACTTATGATAATGGCCCATTATTTCATTTTCAAAATCTGACTTATTTACTGGCCACCACTTTTATTTATTTTATTATTTTATCATCATTAACACCATCAAGAACAGAGACTACATCCAGCGATTTTTTACAAAATTATGAAAAATGGTTTCTAAATCTGTAGTAAAGCGCACCATACCACTGGACGCGAGAGACAATTAGGGGCCATGTATTATGAATACATAAGTTCTGTCCTTCTTGTATGTTTTTTTGAAGGGGTGAATCTTTTTCTGTATGGCCATATTGCATTTTTATAATCACGCACAAGCGTATCAGTTTCAGATTGCCATGATGCCAGTAGCAACTCGCCGCTCTAATCATATGGTGTCTGTTTCCAGATGATGAGCCGCGGTAGAGTGTCTCCGTTCCCGTAGATGGCGACGAAGCCAATCTGGAGTTTGTGGATACCCGTCCCATGGATGTGAGTGGCCAAGTCACATGCTAGGGGCGGATCCGGGAGGATTCAGGAAAGGAGGGGTCTACGGGAACTTGCGCCGGGAGAGGTGAGGGGTTGGCAACAAATACCGGTAAGGGCCCTCGTGAGACGTCCCAGCATGCCTACATTTTGGACTAAAAAACGTTCCTTTTCAAACCCCAGAGACCCCCCACCCTGGATCCGCCCTTGCATCCTGCTACCAATCCGGATCAGCAATACACAGTGCTGGCTCATATCGCTGATATTTAGTGTTGTAGATTTGTACAGTGTATTTGATTTTTAATCCTGGTGCTAAATTATGGGACATTGATGTAGCGCTTGTACCAGTCTCAAATTGGCGTCATTATCCAAAAGTGCAAATCGGAATTTTGAACATTTAATATCGTTAACTCCAAATCCATTGTCTTGCACCGCCAAATATATCAAATTAAATAAAACTTATATAATATCCCTACGTTTTGCATTCGTTACAAGCTACGTTTGCAATTCCATATGACGTTATTAGGGATGCATATTTTGATTATCAGTCAATTGTCATATACCTATAAGAGCCCCTAAATATCTTTCTATGGCCTTCCTAGTTGTCACAAGCCACGGATACCCATTACTTAAATATCGTGAACGCTTGCTATCTATCGTTTGTGGTTATACCAGGCACTTACGTCAACGCAAAACACAACATTGAATCAACGAAATCATCGCAAACAAAATTGAATCAAAGTTGAATCAATCGAATGACCACCAACAACATTGAAGCAGACTTGAATCGCGATGCCATTGCAAGTGCAAACTCCTTGCAGACTCCTTGCACGCATATTTTGCATGTGGACTTTATTTATTTCAGGAGGTTACCAACCTCGGATTTGCATGTAAATGTTAACACGATTGGTGCGCCACCTTTTGCTTAGCAGGAGATTGTCCACGAGCGAACGCCTACGTCATCGTGTACGCGGTGAACGAGCGCGAGACGTTTGACGAGGCGGTGGAGTGTCTGCACGAGCTGAAGAATTCGGGCCTGGGACAGCAGGTGGCTTTCATCCTGGTCGCCAACAAGGGGGACATCGTCAGGGCGAGAGTGGTGGAGGAGGAAGGTTTGTGACGGTCGGCGTGGGGAGATGGGGGGAAGAGGTGGGGGAGTGGGGGGTGATTGGACAGCGTGAGAGGCAGAGTGGTGGAGGAGGAATGTTAGTGACGGTCGGGGCGGTTCTGGTGGGGAGGAGGGTGTAAAGTGAGGAGGGGTGGTGGCGTGGGGACAACGTCAGAGAGTCGTGGAGGAGGAAATTTTGCGACGGACAAGTTCCAGATATCTTGGGGGCGGAGGTGGAGGGGAGGGGTTGAGGGAAGACGGATGGGGGGCGATAAGGCGGACAGTGCTGGAGGTGAGAGTTTGTAACGGTCTCAGACAGATTGGGGGCGGGGCTTAGAGGGTTGTGTAGACATTTTGCTCCCCCCCCACCCCAACGCTCCCAACTCGTTCGATTTATCGATGTTCCGGCTGTCGTCCCATTGCTAATTCCACCACCAAAAATTCTACTTTTTTAATAGGAATTCTTCTGAATCATTCATTATGGGGGTTAACACTTGGCAGCTCACAAATATAAATATTAATATTAAGACATTCATAACCAATAAACCATCTGGCATGTTGGCCCATTTGATATTTGTATGGACAGACATTTGCATGGCGAAATCGTGACTTTTCGATGATTCCATTCGTAATTCGTACGTGCGCAAGAACACCTTCCTGTCCCCCACGGAACGCTGCCTCGGGATCTTTCATTTATTATTTTATTTGTCAGGTCAAGAAACCCCCCCAAAACCCAAAACCTTCACACTATTTTACTTGCAGAGGGTAAAGTGATGGCCGCCCGTCACGACTGCAAATATATCGAGGTATCGGCTGTGCTGAACATCAACGTTGACAACTTATTGGTGGGTATCGTGAAGCAAGTCAGACTGAAGGAACAACGAAAGCAGCAGGGAGGCAAGAAGAAGCCCAGCAAACCTGTGAAATGTTTGCCGGATGACAACGGGTGTCTCCCCCAGCCTCGTGGCCTTGTGGGCAAGCTCTAGGAGTCCCTATATGGTGCGGTCATGTGACAACTTGTTGGTTCTGTGAGTGAAGTTCGCGGGGCGTTCTTGATCCCGGGTGGTGGCTTCCAGGGCCGCCATGCGGTCTCCGGGTGAAACATGTAATCATGGTCAACTTTGGATACTGGATTTACAATTTGTGGCAGAAGTCTTGGGGCTTCGGACATATGTGCGTGGTTAATGTGGCTTTCCGGAAGTGTGTGTCACAATATGACGGAAAGGGGCGCCGCGAGCGAGAATGATTTACTGGGTGTCCCGCTGACCTCACACCTCAGCTGCGGCAGGCTCCACCTGGCGGACGGAAGAAGACTTAAGGACCGATACTAAAAAAGGAATAATTGCTGCCATATCACGAATCACGACATGCTTTAATATTTTGGGGGAAATATTTTATCTTTCACAACAGTAAGTGATAAGCATTATTCATCGGTGAAACCCGCTAGAGCCTTTTCGCTGGCCTCAATTGCACATCACAGGGAAACGAAACTCCTTTTGTGGTTGCCGAAAGCCTGAAATGACCTTTGGCACTCTGCCTTATTATTTATGTATGCAGAGCGACCGATTGAAGAGACGTATGAAAGAACGCTTCAATGAAGACGATGCTGTGATTGGCTTAATTACTTGACCTCAAGTGCTTTATGTATCGATCTGCTCGGCCATGTCGTGTATTCACTGTTAGAACGAAGCTCACATACATCAGTTCCAGAGACAATTTCAGTGCGTGTCAGAACAAAAACTGAACATCGTTTATTGAAGTTGTGGGCAAGACTTTCAACATTCAAAGGCTTCACTTTGAAAAGTTCATGATATTTTTTGAAATAAATGATGTACATATGCCTACGCCGTTCGAAACGGTAAAACACACTGACTAGATGTTGTGTATTATGTATTAAAACGATGCCTTATAAGAAATATCAGCTCCTGGTGAAGGATTAAGACTGGATGGCCTTGCTGTATAATTCATGCTCCAATTCCTTGTGAAGCAGCTCTTAGTGATTGGTGCGATTTCATTATGTTTGACTGGTCTCTTAGGATTCGCACCAATAAAGCAATACCTGCGGGTGTAACTTTACCTACTTGGTATGCACCAGCTCAAATTTAAATAACGTATCTACATACATTTGTCATGAATAAAGTGAAAGGTTTGAAGATCAATGGGTTGTTACTAACTATAACTAGTTGACACTGATTTGGTGAATGGTCTTCCTGGACAGCCTTCCTGGACAATGACATCAGTGGGATAAAACATGTCCCATACGCCGAAGCCCGGGGCGCGAACCTACAACCTAAAGATCTGCAGCTCAGCTTATTTAACAACTGAGCTGGGAAGGGTCATTACTTGGTGCATTTTATGGGTATGAAAGCAATATGCGCACAATTTGGAACCGAAATTGCGTATCTGGCGTAATCTGACGCCAGAAGATGAAAAGAAATGAACCAGTCAGGTCAAAGACAAATGTAGTCCCTATGAGCAAGAACGGACCTTTCGGAGAGCCGAAAGCCACTGATAAGGGACAGCGATGAAAGCTGGGAGACAATTGGATTCTAATCTAACAAGGAAGTGAGGGGGGGGGGAGGGGGGGGGGAGGGGCCAGCATAGGCCTGTATCTGTCGGTTGCCTGCTGCAGTATGTTAAGTGAGAGCGGATCCAGGAATTTGAACAGGAAAGGATCCAAATTTGCGATGGGGGTGGGACAGAAGTATCCACCAAGTTTTTAACGACCGTGGGGGAGGGGGAGGGCGCAACTGATATTTGCGACGGGGAGGGGGGGGGTGAGGGGTTTACCACGCCTCAAATAGCTCCCTCAAAGGGAGGGGGTGGGCTGAACCTCCCCCCCACCCCTGGACCCGCCTCGAGATCCGCCCCTCGTGGAATCCCCCCATGGATCCGCCCTTGCATCGGTCTCATAGGCCAATTATGCCAATAAGAAAAGTCAATCTATACTAATAAAATGAAGCCGTCTGTCCCACTATGCCGCTGCATCCAAGAGCGCATTGGCACCAGCAGCCGACTTGAACCTAGATATCTAACCGTCGCTCTTAGATATGTCAACGCTATCGCATGTGTCAACCCAACCACTGGGTGCTTATCAATTTATCCCGCGCATAATATCGCTTTTGGGTGCTTATCCCGCATGGTGACCATTTCTGCGGCGGGCTACCTGGCTTAGTGCCAACAGTAATAATATTTTTCCCAACGCATTATCGCCCAATCCAACCGTCATCAAAACAAAGAAATCCCGTACTGTCTCGCGTCCACAACTTCACATCAGTAGCAAATTGTGTCCACTGAAGGTACGTTAAATGACGAAGAACGGGCGGGAAACAGCCCCTTTATTTTACTCAATCAACCCCTTTTTTTTTACTCAATCAATGTATGAGCTTGGGCCTTAGTTTTACTAGACTGATATTCGTTTATTGGCGTGCTTTAGCCGCAATTTGAGTATTCTGTACTGGATGCACAATAATTGCACAGAAAGTGTTTAAATATCCTTAACACTTATGTCCCGTTATTCAGTAGCTCCCGGTCTCAATTTATGTCAATATAGTTATCGATATTATTTCTGCCCAATGTCTACCTTCTGCCTGCTACTTTTTGACGTCTAAAACAAAATACTGTCATACTGTTATTTCTTTTGCTTATTAGTACGAACGCTAGACGTCCCGCGAAATATGAAAAAATAATAATAATAAATAACCCCACGGGGGAACAGTTTGTACAACGCTGAATGACTGGCGGCAGTTCGCTGAAGACAGGGTTCCAACCCATGACCTGTTGGCTCGCTGTGCCCCGCCGCTGTATCGCCCCCTCACCCCAGGGTCCCACGTATCACTGCCAGTAACCCTCACCCTTAACCATCACTTATCACTGCCTGCAAAATTCCCTCTCCCGCCCATGTATCGCCCCCTTACCCCGACGTGCAACGTATTTTGCGCCCTGGTCCCCCTTGGTCCCCTGGTCCGCCACACGTCACAATGGGAGAGCCCCTGGGCTGTCGTTCGCCCTACACGGACGATACATTCCATCCCAGACACCGGAACTCAAACCAGACCGGGAGCCTCTGGGGTCAATATTAACGTTCGTCCCGTAATGACATATATAAAGGGTGTTTTTTGGCTTTGACGGACATAATATCTACGATATGTGGTCCTCAGGCAGTTTATGTGGCGAGCCTCGGTGGAGGGACAGCTCGTAACGCTGGCAATAAGACGATAAGATGATCGTGGCGCGAAGCACGAGGCGGTATTATGATGGGGTGCACCCCAAAATGCTCTGAAAGGGGAGGGGAGTGGGGCGGGGGGCGGCGGGTGCACAGCCGTCGTGCTGATGGAAGGGACACCCCAGTCATGCGAAATGGGGGGGGGGGGGTGGGGGCACGTATCGACGTCATGATGTTAGTGTCGCACAGTCCTTAACGGCCTGGAGACACGGATGCGATGCGATATGGAGGGAGGATTTACATCACTCGGTGGCAGTACCACACCGATGGATGGGGAGGTGGCAGTACCACACCGATGGATGGGGAGGTGGCAGTACCACACCGATGGATGGGGAGGTGGCAGTACCACACTGATGGATGGGGAGGTGGCAGTACCACACCGATGGATGGGGAGGTGGCAGTACCACACCGATGGATGGGGAGGTGGCAGTACCACACCGATGGATGGGGAGGTGGCAGTACCACACCGATGGATGGGGAGGTGGCAGTACCACACTGATGGGTGGGGAGGTGGCAGTACCACACCGATGGATGGGGAGGTGGCAGTACCACACTGATGGATGGGGAGGTGGCAGTACCACACCGATGGATGGGGAGGTGGCAGTACCACACTGATGGATGGGGAGGTGGCAGTACCACACCGATGGATTTGGAGGTGGCAGTACCACACCGATTGATGGGGAGGTGGCAGTACCACACCGATGAATGGGGAGGTGGCAGTACCACACCGATGGATGGGGAGGTGGCAGTACCACACCGATGGATGGGGAGGTGGCAGTACCACACCGATGGATGGGGAGGTGGCAGTACCACACCGATGGATGGGGAGGTGGCAGTACCACACCGATGGATTGGGAGGTGGCAGTACCACACCGATGGATGGGGAGGTGGCAGTACCACACCGATGGATGGGGAGGTGGCAGTACCACACCGATGGATGGGGAGGTGGCAGTACCACACCGATGGATGGGGAGGTGGCAGTACCACACCGATGGATGGGGAGGTGGCAATACCACACCGATGGATGGGGAGGTGGCAGTACCACACCGATGGATTGGGAGGTGGCAGTACCACACCGATGGATGGGGAGGTGGCAGTACCACACCGATGGATGGGGAGGTGGCAGTACCACACCGATGGATGGGGAGGTGGCAGTACCACACCGATGGATGGGGAGGTGGCAGTACCACACCGATGGATGGGGAGGTGGCAGTACCACACCGATGGGTGGGGAGGTGGCAGTACCACACCGATGGATGGGGAGGTGGCAGTACCACACCGATGGATGGGGAGGTGGCAGTACCACACCGATGGATGGGGAGGTGGCAGTACCACACCGATGGATGGGGAGGTGGCAGTACCACACCGATGGATGGGGAGGTGGCAGTACCACACCGATGGATGGGGAGGTGGCAGTACCACACCGATGGATGGGGAGGTGGCAGTACCACACCGATGGATGGGGAGGTGGCAGTACCACACCGATGGATGGGGAGGTGGCAGTACCACACTGATGGATGGGGAGGTGGCAGTACCACACCGATGGATGGGGAGGTGGCAGTACCACACCGATGGATGGGGAGGTGGCAGTACCACACCGATGGATGGGGAGGTGGCAGTACCACACCGATGGATGGGGAGGTGGCAGTGCCACACTGATGGATGGGGAGGTGGCAGTACCACACCGATGGATGGGGAGGTGGCAGTACCACACCGATGGGTGGGGAGGTGGCAGTACCACACCGATGGATGGGGAGGTGGCAGTACCACTCCGATGGATGGGGAGGTAGCAGTACCACAGCGATGGATAGGGAGGTAGCAGTACCACACCGATGGATGGGGAGGTGGCAGTACCACACCGATGGATGGGGAGGTGGCAGTACCACACCGATGGATGGGGAGGTGGCAGTACCACACCGAGGGATGGGGAGGTGGCAGTACCACACCGATGGATGGGGAGGTGGCAGTACCACACCGATGGATGGGGAGGTGGCAGTACCACACCGATGGATGGGGAGGTGGCAGTACCACACCGATGGATGGGGAGGTGGCAGTACCACACCGATGGATGGGGAGGTGGCAGTACCACACCGATGGATGGGGAGGTGGCAGTACCACACCGATGGATGGGGAGGTGGCAGTACCACACCGATGGATTGGGAGGTGGCAGTACCACACCGATGGATGGGGAGGTGGCAGTACCACACCGATGGATGGGGAGGTGGCAGTACCACACCGATGGATGGGGAGGTGGCAGTACCACACCGATGGATGGGGAGGTGGCAGTACCACACCGATGGGTGGGGAGGTGGCAGTACCACACCGATGGGTGGGGAGGTGGCAGTACCACACTGATGGATGGGGAGGTGGCAGTACCACACCGATGGATGGGGAGGTGGCAGTACCACACCGATGGATGGGGAGGTGGCAGTACCACACCGATGGATGGGGAGGTGGCAGTACCACACCGATGGATGGGGAGGTGGCAGTACCACACTGATGGATGGGGAGGTGGCAGTACCACACCGATGGATGGGGAGGTGGCAGTACCACACCGATGGATGGGGAGGTGGCAGTACCACACCGATGGATGGGGAGGTGGCAGTACCACACCGATGGATGGGGAGGTGGCAGTACCACACCGATGGATGGGGAGGTGGCAGTACCACACTGATGGATGGGGAGGTGGCAGTACCACACCGATGGATGGGGAGGTGGCAGTACCACACCGATGGGTGGGGAGGTGGCAGTACCACACCGATGGATGGGGAGGTGGCAGTACCACACCGATGGATGGGGAGGTAGCAGTACCACAGCGATGGATAGGGAGGTAGCAGTACCACACCGATGGATGGGGAGGTGGCAGTACCACACCGATGGATGGGGAGGTGGCAGTACCACACCGATGGATGGGGAGGTGGCAGTACCACACCGAGGGATGGGGAGGTGGCAGTACCACACCGATGGATGGGGAGGTGGCAGTACCACACCGATGGATGGGGAGGTGGCAGTACCACACCGATGGATGGGGAGGTGGCAGTACCACACCGATGGATGGGGAGGTGGCAGTACCACACCGATGGATGGGGAGGTGGCAGTACCACACCGAGGGATGGCGAGGTGGCAGTACCACACCGATGGATGGGGAGGTGGCAGTACCACACCGATGGATGGGGAGGTGGCAGTACCTCACCGATGGATGGGGAGGTGGCAGTACCACACCGATGGATGGGGAGGTGGCAGTACCACACCGATGGATGGGGAGGTGGCAGTACCACACCGAGGGATGGGGAGGTGGCAGTACCACACCGAGGGATGGGGAGGTGGCAGTACCACACCGATGGATGGGGAGGTGGCAGTACCACACCGATCGATGGGGCGGTGGCAGTACCACACCGATGGATGGGGAGGTGGCAGTACCACCACACCGATGGATGGGGAGGTGGCAGTACCACACCGATGGGTGGGGAGGTAAGGCAGAGGAGGTTAAAATACTTAAGTAGCGGGGATAGGAGTAATGTGAGGGATTGAGGAGGGAGGGGTGGGGTTGGGGCGGGGGGGGGGGTAGATCCAGGGCGGAGTGTAGGGGGCGGTTACACAACGGAAGGTTTGGTTCATTCATAGAGGGGGTGGGGATAACTGCACTGGATATAGATGTGTCCCAAGTGCTAAATAATGGCAACAAATATCATGACTGCCTCGTTCCCAACTACCCTTCCACCCCCACAGGCCCAAGACAGATGTTCTCCTGTGTCCTGGCACGACTATGTGGGTTTTTCATAGTCGTGCATTGGATGGTGACCAAGTATACAGGGGATGACATTGTCTTGAACATCTTTGTGCATGTAAGGCGGAATGTTTTTTATTTTAATTTGTATTTCCGTATTTCAGCGTGGGCTGGGCACTCTTGACGTCACTTTGACGTCACTTCCACACTCCTGAATCCTTAGGCTGGGCTGGATCGGCGAATGGTGGCCTTATTCATCCTGTCTACTGCGCCAGCGGAGGATGACCATACAGGGATTTAATCTAGGTGACGATTGCCGCAGAAACCACAGGCAACAATTACATTATGTAATACAGGATAAGCATGAAACATTCTATTCTATGGCGCTCCTTGACCAGTAGACGCCCTCATTTTCGAGTTCACGCCCGTCTGATTTTCCAAAGTGACTCCCCCACTCCCGCCTCTACACTTCATTTGGTATTTGCGATTGCCACTGTGCACGACGTTCCCGAAAGAACTCATCACTATTATCATAATATTCAGCCAGCCAAACAATTCGGTGGAACACGATAATAACTTTCTGTCAAACACCAGATAAGAATGTTTCTTTAGCAAACCCCAGACTCCAGAGCCAACGTTCCAGACACGTTCAGACTCTCGGCCATTAAATTTAATAGTTGCTCTCTCTCTATATATATTAACAGTATTTGGCTCTGTGTTTAGCCTTTCTTCTGTTCTCGTCTAAGGGGGCCTACGTGGCGCATGGCTGCCAAGTCATCCCCGAACAGTATATCCGCAGCTGCTTGCACTAAGAACAACATTACAACATCTTGTGCTTAAATTTAACTGCTCTCGTTTGACGCCTTTGATGAAAAACGTTTTATAAAATTCGTCTAAAATTCTTCTATGAATCGATGCGTTTTATGTTTACGGGTCATTACATTTGCTCCAAGTTAATTTGTACAGCCTTCGCCTGGTATGTACAAAAACGATTACCAATCGTCTTTGCATGACCTCTCGCCGGGTGAATGATTGCCATAATAAGACAGCCCGTAGGAAAATATCATACAGCAATGGTATGGCAAAAAATTCTAAGGTTTCTATCGATTTTTCTTTGAACATTTTAAACGTTTTTGCCATACAGTTTCCATAGCGTTTCCATAGAATTTCCATAGAGTTTCCATAGAGTCTCCATAGAATTTCCATGGAATTTCCATAGAGTTTTCATAGAGTTTCCATAGATTTTCCATAGTTTCTATAAGGTTTCCATAGAATTTCAATAGAATTTCCATAGAATTTCCATAGTTTCCATGGAATTTCCATAGAGTTTCCCTAGAATTTCCATAGTTTCTATAGAATTTCCATAGAGTTTCCATAGAGTTTCCATAGAATTTCCATTGAGTTTCTATAGCGTTTCCATAGAATTTCCACATAGGTTCCATAGAGTTTCCATATAGTTTCCATAGATTTTCCATAAAGTTTCCGGGGGGTCTCCCTATTGTAGTGATTAGCGCATTCGACCGCAGATCAATAGACCCTGGGTTCGAATCCGGGCGCGGGCATATAATCTGGGGCATGTTTCATCCTTTCCTCTTTCATCATCCTGAAGGTTCCTTGGCCCGATTTAGCCTTCATGTACACAAAACTGGCCTAAACTACCAACATTTCATAGAATTTCCTTAGTTTCCAAAGAACGCGCACGTCGCCGCAGTGCAAGTTACAGAGTTCAAGGTCGCCATGAGTCCAACATCAGCTCCGTCTCGTCTGAATGGGCACGGCCGTTCGGCAGACCTTCACATCTCATGCTGCTAATGTTATTATCCAAAGAATTGGCTCCTTCGCTACTCTCCCTTCGCAGCAGGCAACCGGGGTGAAAGTCAATATGCCGGCAAGGCTTCCAAAGTTCCTTGAATGCGAAGTTTTAAATCTTCGAATATCACCTTATATAGTGCCGTGTATTCGGTATCCCTTCCTTTATCGCTTGCAGGAGTCTTCTTACACAATGTGTTCGTTCTATATACGCTCTATAGCAACCAATTGCTCCATAGAAGTATCCATATATCTTCTTTAGAAATACTGTTTTCTATAGAAATATCTGTTTACGTTCTATAGAAAATAATTGTTCTATAGAATTATGTACAAGCCTTCTATAGAATATCATATTTCTATAAATTTGTCTATAGAAATTCTATGGAGTTCCATAAAACGTTTTCTTACTGAAGATCAGCTCTGACAGCGTTCCGTAGTCCAAATGATGCGTTTAATTCGCCAGTCTACTCCCTGATGCTGAAGTAATGGTCAGTTTTATGATAAATACCCTATTCTCTTGATGTCCTATGTGAAGCAGCGGCGCCAGAAGATGAAAAGAAATGGACCAGTAAGGTCAAAGACAAACGTAGGCCCTACAATCTTTGCCCAAGTAGTGGCATATGAAGATTATTATATATTTGCCAATCAGACAAAAGAGACATTTTGTTCTGCTATGTGTTTCCCAGAAAGTAGCGTAGGACGGTGAATATTGATGGCAAGCCATGTTGAAGTGCCTTCTCTACATCGTTTCAGTGAAAGCACCATAGGAAGATGAAGTCTGTCGGAGAATCGAAAACCAAGGATGAAAGCTGGGTAGACAACTGGCTTCTGATCTGTCGAGGAGGAGGGGCGGAAGGGCAGCATAAAACTGTAAATTATGGTGGCGATGTAACTAGCTGGGATAAGAGAAAACAACTGAATTCGGATAGCAGGTGGGTACGTCCAGTATGTATGCTAAGTGAGATGGGAAGGTGGGTGTGTGTGGGGGGGGGGGAGGATGATGTGTATAGGCGTCACATGAGAGACATCGGTCTCTTATGCCACTTAAACAGTTGGTGCCACGTCAAAGCAACTTTAGCTCATATTGATCTTCTATGTTTCCATGCTTATATTATCGAGCTATAACGCCCCGCAGGGAATACTTTTTCCATTTGTTTTTGCACATGCCGATTTAATTTCTGGGTGCGAGGAAAGTGACGTCAAAGGGGAATACAAACGCATGTGCTTTTACATTGAGATTCAGATTATCTCTGTTCATTGGCTTGAACTCAACGAAAAACACTCCACCATAAGAACAATACACGCCCTCGACGACAGATGCCTACGCACTTTATCATAGCTCACCTGTCAATCGTATGACATCTTTGGGGATTTGCTAAATAATGTTTTGATGCAGTGCTCCCAGAATTAAACCCGCCGGACCTCACTTTTCCTACTTTGACGAACGCGTTTACAGTGATATCGTGGAATAGAAACTGTAAACTCCCATTAAAACAAATTCGTACGTTTATGTCTTCCCTAAACAGTTAACTCTGACCTCAACAAAATGTTAACTATCATATATGTATCAAATGTATTTAGACAGTTTGACGTTAGACAGCAGGTGTCTTAACATTGCTCGATCTCGTCAATTTCGTCCGTGGGTGACAACGCTGCTCGCATCACATTAGCATATTATCGTCCGTGACGCCACATTTTTACGGGGCCTACCCTAGACTTTGTGTCAAGCCAAATGTATTCAAGATAACATAGTGGTTGTCTATCTAGACACCATTGACCACATATGTTAAATGGGACTGGTTGACATTTGGCAGCGCATATACATCTAAGGCAAAGTGGGCTAATCTCGACCTCTTAAGACAACAAAACGTCTATTTTCTTTAATAATATGAAATGAACTTTTTTTTTGTTCAAACAGTAAAGCATGGTATTCAAATAATATGATTTTATAGAAAAAACAAAAACCTAGGCAGATCGTGGGGAGTGCTCATTTTCTGAAAGGCAGTGGGGGCCATGGTCGAACCTCGAACCCCCTTGTCTAACCTCGACCCCCTGGGATAGGTGGGTGATTTAAGCTGCATATCGTGATTCTTAGTGTGCGAAAGCAACAATATTAATTCACGTAACTGTGCCTCTTATGCCCAACGATAGAACAAGCAATCCATTGAAACTATATTTATTAGTGTTATTACACGGGTAATCATAACGCAAAGTTAGAATACTTCATGGGCCATCATGCCAAGGGAATGCCATTTACGAAGCCAAAATAACTCATTTATGTTACAATACAGTTAAATATTAGTCAACGTCAGAATATGGGCCGGACAGTTATTGTTGCATGTAATTGTGATCATCCACTGCTAAAACATGATATATTTTTATAACATATTGTTAGAAAATGACGTTAAATTTAAGAGGGGATCGAGGTTAGACCACGGTCGTGAAAAAGGTGGGGTAACCTCGATCTCTCACAAGGTCAAGGTCGATCTGGGGAAGAACTATCATGATGTCACACATGTTGTAAACATCGTCTGCTGTCACTCTTTTTTATTTAATAAATTATAATCCTCAGTGTTAATCAGGCATACTGCTTGCTTTTGAAATTCATGTATCTTAACTTTTGAGATAAGCTGCAAAAGT
Source organism: Arenicola marina (assembly GCA_964019135.1). NCBI lineage: Eukaryota > Metazoa > Annelida > Polychaeta > Arenicolidae > Arenicola > Arenicola marina. The sequence goes on along the minus strand of OZ025257.1, from coordinate 38,895,192 downwards.
ACGTATTAATGTAGGGTTGCATGACTTATTTAATTCAAATTGGATAAAAAATTACATATTTATAATCCAGCTTCTCCGTGTCTAGTTACCAGGGGCATCTCTAAGATTGTTATAAAAGAATCAAATCGGCGAAAAAATATAGATTGGTGACATCATCAATAAAAATAGCACATGGGGGTCAAGGTTACCCAAGGATCGAGATTAGCCCACTTTGCCTTACATATAAAGCCTCATGTGGTGCCATAATAGTATACAACTTGTAATGCGGGACGACAAGCCTTTTTTACTGCTTCGTTTTCGCTACCCGTCATTTATCTAGACGCCAAATAAAAGTTCTTCGATTTTCTGCTTTGATGCCATGCAATTAGTGTCGGGGGGCGATTTTGCGAAATCGAGCAATTAATTTGAAAGGAGAATTTGTGACCTGCAGAAAGCGGTGATCTAGTGATTTGGGACGTTGCAGGGCGCGATTGACTCTGGCGTGAATGCGGACATTGTTGGGAATTAGACAAACAAAACCTCGTACGATGTAAATGGGTGCTTTAACACGCGAAACGGTTGGGGTAATAATAGGTGGTGGTAGACAGTAGGGGTGTGGGGGTTTGGGGTGATAATACACCAATCCATACTCCGACATTAAGCCCCGCCCACGCTTCAGTCATTTTGCCTTACTCTTGGGTATGAAATGGATCATAGCAGATGTAGGTACAGGAGAGAAGTACTCGTCTCTGAAACTGACAAGAAAGTGACATGCTGCTTTGTTTGTCAGACTTGTTTGTCAGACATAATGCACGTGGAACACCTTTCGTCATCACATGATTGGATGAAAGCAACAGTGATGTCATTAAATGACTCGCAGCTTGGATCGGTCTATTTGTTCATCCGCTGCCTCCACCGGTCCTCCGTCTGTGATTATATATTTGGCACCCGGGATTTACAGGAAGGGGGGTTGGGTGGGAAGAGGTGGTAGCACTTAGGAGGATTAATCGAACAATTGAATACCCTTGGCTTCACAATGGTAAGCAAAAAACGTTTCAATTAAATCCTAAAATGAATCGCTGATCGAGTGAGTGCCATTGCTTCAGGCCATCGGCATTTTTATAGGCAGAGACAGCCTGGCCATCCTGCAAGCCATAAGACATGTAATGCCGCATTCCTGTCCACACCATCTGGCGTCAGGCGCAGTCCCTGGTCTTTGTTCAAAGGTTGCACCTGTCTTTCGCCGTCCTTGGCACAGCATTTGTTCTTTCTTGCCTGGCGGAGTTTGCCTTTGACATGACGTAGGGTGGCGGGCTCCAACGAGGACTTGGTGGCGCTTAGAGGTGTAGGCACGGGTGAAATCGGCTCAGATCGATACTTGAGAGAGGGGTTGAGAGGCGAGTGGGAGGGGATGGGTGTAGGCGTGTGGGTGGGCAGGCGGGTGGGGGTGCCATGTCTCAATGCTCTTATGTTGTTCTCCATTCTCCCAACCCTTCTTTGAAATGGGCAAGTGTGCCTGGAAAAATCTTGCACGGTGGCAGCTGCCGGCCAAGACAATACTGTGTGGGTGGAAGGGTGGAAGGGGGGGGGCTAGTTGGGAGAGGACTGGATAACAAGAGGTTATGTGGGGAAGTGGGGGGGGGGGGGTAGAAGTGTATTGCTGCGGGAACGGAAGAAGGCGTATAAATAGTATCGATGTGGGGTGGTGCAGCAGTAGAAGAGACTGGTGAAGCGGCAGTAGGAAAAAAGGCTGGACGATGAGAGTGTAGTAAATAAAAAGGCTGGGCGGGATGGGAGGAGGTTGGAGTAGGTAAAAGAGGCTGGTCGATGAGGGTGGAAAAAGAGACTGGGGGTCGGTGGGATGGGGTTGGAGGGCATGCAGATGTGCCTTTTGAATTCAGGTATCGGTGCACCGACGGGACACCTAAGTCCTCCTCAAGCCAAGTGGCACAGACCGCGATTAATGGATCTATCACAGCTAAATGTCGTGTCCAGCATGCCGCAAAGGGAAACGACGTTGGTATGAAGTGTGGTAGCTCACGGGTACGGCATCAGGTCCGGTAAGCTAATGTAAGGCAGGGCTGGGAATCGGCCTAGAATGTTAATCTGCTGCCTTCATCACCGCGGAAATCTTTCTCCTGAGGTTGAAGCAACTATACTCGTGCGCTGGGCTAATATTATCAGTCCAGATTTCTCCACCGTTATCAGATCCCGCCTAAACCACCCAACCCTGTTCTCTCACAGAACACCAGTGTTACTATATGTAATTACCAATCGCCGTTTCATGACCTCCCTGGGGATGAATAATTGTCAATGAGAGGTCGACATGTAAGCCGATGTCCTATTTATAGCCAAATAGTTCAGGTGATATAATCATAGGGGTGGGCTCGCAGGGAGCGGGTGGGTGCATGTTTGTGGCTGAGGTAGGGAGTGGTTGGGATCATTTGAACACACAGTACAAATGTTGCATGGTGGGTGATGGGGCGGCGGGGGTGGGGGGGGTGTGCCGCGGCAATGGGGTGATGGGGTACGGCATGCGATTCGCCATTGAGGCGAAGCAATCACAGGCATTCACGCAAGCGCTATGCTATATTGCCAACATCTAGACTGTGGCCACCACCGGCTCGGACACAGTCACTGAAGTCGTCTTGGCTCCCATCTCCATTGCCACGGCCTCCTCCAGTTGTCCCCATTTGGTAACACCTAACCACATCTATCAAAGAAGGAATCTGATCGCAAGGAATTTGATCGCAGTATTATCTGTTATAGCATATATTAAGCCATAATACCAGGTCCACAGGGAAACAAACAGCGACTTACGATGGGGTATATGCCCACCCAGTCGTCTGGCAGGCGTTTTGCCCCATGATCAATAGGGCGTTTTGCCGAAAAGTAAAGAAATACTTTTGTCTTTGAGGCAACATTAAGCTAGGCTTGCCTAGCCTTGCCTGTGTATTATCGCCCATTATCGGCACAGAGGGCAAAGGGGTCGAAGTATATATTATCGCTTTCATGTTGATGTCGCTCATGCAGGTCGTTGGCTATGATGGTGAGCGGGTCAGTCGTGGTGTAACGGAGCGAGAGTTTCTCCCCATCCATGGCGTCTTGCGCCCGCTCTACACTACACTACAGTCATACACACACGAACCATACAGTCATACACACACGAGCAAAGGCCAATGGATCAAGTTACACATTACATTATCATAAAGACGTGAACACCAATGAATGCGTCGTGACCCATGTTATCAGGTGGATGACACTATTTACGGGTGCATGGTGTTAATACCGCCTAACGATTGTAATAGTAATAATGGCGACTGTAATAGGGACATAGAAGGCCAACGCTATGCCCCCATGGGAACACGCGGGTGCGGAAACACCCATGGATAATGATGACATATAACTACAATGGTCCGTGCTCTGTCAATAACTAAACGTGGGTCAGTGTTCTACAGACTTATGTGTTCATGCGTAAAAATTATTTCTGCTTTTACATTTTTTTGATAACCATGATGAATTGTTTACACAGTTCCAGGATTGGCCAGTGAAAGTAATTTGTTGTCTAGTAAGAAACGATATAGTAGCCGGTAACGCTGTCTGCTGGCGCGCTATGCAAGACCAAGCAAGCAAGATAAACTAAAGATGGATATACACCCATTTAGCACCCACAAACAGATATCCATCATTTGCATCTGAAAGCATGTATTGAATACACTGTATATTATTGTCAGCCCTTTATTAGGAAGTGCATGCGTTAATAGGTTGATCTTCATGTAAAATTAAATAGAAACAAATCGACAGCGCTGTCCGTGTTTCGCTGACAGAAAGTCTGGACAAAGGAGACATGTGCTTTTATTTAGTGCTTATGTGGATATTTTCGAAATAACGATCTTAATAAATTATATCTACGTAGGGGAAAAATGATGTATGAATAGCCGTAACTGATAGCTAGGTTCTTTGAATCGCAGCACTTGGGCCAGAAAACCTGAATCTTTATGTTTGAGTGTTCCAGATCAGCACAATGACTCACCGTGGGCACTGACTATTGGGAAGTGGCTTCGAACTCAGCCATACCCTCTGTTATGAACGCCTGAGGAATGAATGGCTGCGTATCTTGTCGTGAACCCACCCTGGCGATAATAGGATAAAATGGCACCATAAAGTAGAAAATTGCAAGGCGCAAACGACGACCACGTCTTCCCTTCTCCGCTGTTTTGAAAAATGGCTGCCAAAGCTGTGATAGGCTTGATGAAATGCATCTAAATTCGACTCGACATGTGTGTTGGAAGTGTAGGCCAAAGCTCATGCTTTATCGCAAAAAGTGTCTTCGCTTATCCGCTATGCTATCTTGTTGTTAATGATGACACTGATGAACTATTTTCGTCGACCATTGTGCGCCAACTATTGACTTCCAGGTGCAGGCGAGGAGGATATGGAGGAGGATAAGAGGCATCGCCATGAGGGATGGGGTGCATCGAAGCAGGGGTGCGGGAGAAGGAAGCGGAAGGGGCGGCAGGTGGGGAGGAGGGGGTGTAGGAGGGAGAGGTGGGGGAAAAGGTGGAGGAGGAGGAGGAGTAGAAGGGGCTTCTTCATGGAGAGATGATTTCTGGGGAAACAGGGGTGCGGGAGGAGGAGGATAGGTATGCTCGTTAGTGGTTTGGGGCCGGGGGAAGGAGTGGAAAGGAGAGGAGGAGGAAGAGGTATCCTCATTAAGGGGCGGCGAAGGGAAGCCGGGGAAGAAGCTAAGGGGGACGAGGAGAAAGAGGATGCTAAGGAGGAGGGTGTCATCATATGTGGGTGGCGCGGGGGAAAGGAGGGGGAGAGTAGGGGGAGAAAAGGGGCGGGGGTGCTAGGAGGGGATGGGTCTCCTCGTTGGTGCCTGGGACGGGGTGGAGAGGTAAGAGGAGCAGGAGCGGGGTGGGGGGGCGTGCATGCGGTGCAGGCGAAAAAAGATACGTCTTATGACGAACCCAGTGAGGAAGCCCGTTGCCCAGTGGTCATGGTAGGCGTGGTTGCGGGAGGGTACGTTTTTTTTTATGCCATGGACCCTGCCCAACCCCTGCTGCATGCATTCGCTTCATCCCTTAGTAATGGAATTATACGAGTCTTCAGCCCACGACCCCTCACAGTCCGCCAGATTATGTGGGTCATTGTCCCAAGTCGTCATACCATGCGTCGCCACAGCCTGCACGACCACAACCGCAACCCAACGCTAAAAGACAAGCAGATCGAATTAATGCCAAGTGCCGTAATGCAATTGACCAACTGAATGGCGGCAGTTTGATTATTTATGGCACACTACTTGCAGCTTTATGTATCTAGCCCCCCGAGTGAACCAGTCACTGACTCGCAAGCCAATGTCAATGACATCTCTCATCCATGTTTTATATGTTCACATGTCACGTTCTGCACATGGACTTCGCGTGCTTCCGACCACACGAGACACGTTTTGGCAGACCTCCAAAATCACCTGTAGCTTGTTTACAGATACATAAAATGCCAACAGTCTCTGATATGGCGAATACCAGCCAGAAGCTACCAGAAATTGCCAGGAGCTGACCAAAGATGCCAGTAGCTGCCAGAAGCGGCAAAAATCTGCCAGAAGTTGCCATAAACGCTGATACACTAATTTGTCACACTGCCATATATATCTTACATGTGCTGACCATTCCCTCTCAACTAGACAATGGTCGCCATGGCCCTGCCACCTTAATGACATAGTCATATATTAATCATGTAGTTAATCGCCTATTGAATGAACTATGTTAGCATCCAGCAATAGTGAAAAGGGTATCACGCTGTGGGCGTCCCAAAACTGTGTCTCTTCCATGTGCGACACCCCCCCCCACGCCCCCGCCAAGTTTTGAGCCTACAATGACTCTGTGCCTGCTCATGTTTCATTTATCATAATAATTCACTCATAATGCACTTTCGTCATTGACATTTCGTGCACTGACGTGTTAGGCATCTGCAGTATACACGATAATACTAAGTACATATTATCCTTCCGCAATATTATTGCCGCAGGCCAAGTAGAACAGCAAGCCATGCTCTTGGCTTTACACGCAGGATACCGCAGAGGCAGTATAACAGTGTCATAGTCTGTACAAGCCTTACAGTCCTTACAATTCATGTTGACAATGTTAGCATAAATACAATGATGTGATTCAACATTATACTTTGGAGAAAATCAGTCTACATATTAATAACTACGCTACGAGTTCAGAACGATATTATTAAAGTGTAAAATATTTCAAACAAGCCAACCCACGGGGCCGAACCTTTAAGATAACTGTTTACTATCGAGGATTTCTTCTTATAATGTGACAGATCTACCACGAAGAAGACTACAATTTCCATCCTAAGTATATGTTGCTGCCGTCAGTAAAAGTAAAAAAATGGCATTGGGACTTGAATGCACAACCCTACGATCAGAAGTATTTCGCTATCCAGACAATTAGTAGCGTTTGAAAGTGCATGATTCATAAATCTTGTGCGCCAAGTTTGTACGTCATATATTATCCTGTTGTTGAAATAATTGTTCATATATTTGAAATAATTTACGGCAGTATACATAAGTAATTTGCAAACTAGATCAATGCCCTCACTTGCAATTCTTCGGCTTGCATTTTTGTCGTCAGTACACTCTTCGGTATGTTGCTCGAATAATTGCCCAGCGGTTAGTTTTTTGGTAAAAAATTCATCGGGGGCTTATTCAAAAGGACGCTTATTCGAACATATGCGCTTATAAGACCAACTACGGCATATGAACTATGGGTTCATTCTTCAGTGACTAATCGCGAACAAATATTGAGCAATCCCCCCACTAACACTCACATCTCCACCGCCATCCCAACCCCCTTTTAACGGTCTTGGTGGAGTGAATCAACCATGTATATCAGGAATTATTGTACAACAACAACTAAAATCCATAATCGATGGATACCCACAATTTTGTCCATAAATCTGACGTTCATAAAATGATGGAAAACACCCGCCTTTTTGTCCTAAGATAATCCTTTTAGTGAAGCCCGTCTCAAAGCTTTCAAAGCATATATACGTGGAAAGTCTCGCCAAGAACATAGCGACTAAGCCGTCTGAGCTGTGGTTCAATTATTTAAAACGCCTCTGAAGTCAGCACTGCCATATCTTCAAACCCTAAGTCGTGGCCTTCTATCAGAGGCACTCGGGGGCAGGGGAGGTCTCTCTAAAGGCAGTGTCTATGAAGAAAGCACGGATGAGTCCTCTGTAAGAGAGGATCTTGGTTGCATATGCCTCACACCGATGGCAGTTTCATCGCCCATATTCTGACCACTTCCATAGCCAGCGCATTCAATCCGTCAAGTTGGCTGGGAGGCAGGCAGGGGGGAGCCCGGCGCCTTTCACTGATTGCTGGCCACCGGTCATGCACCATCCAGGACTCACAGCGGTCCTCAGCCACAACTTGAGGAAGGGCGAAGGTGATGTCTGGCATAACTGCAGGCATTTTGGCGTGCATTGATCGCGCCAGCGTGAGTGGGTGAGAGGGGAGGGGGGGGGGGGGGGCTAACGGCCTCCAGCCGCGGATGCTCAAAGAACGCCATCTTTATGCGCAGTACTCTTGTCTTTGGCGAATCCCAATCAATCACGGTATGGTGGTCTACCCGCGCGCCTGGTCGCCAGATAGCCATCGCTTTATATTATGCATATGGTCCCTACTTTTTTCGGCGTTTCCTATTGTTATTATGCAATAAAATCTGCTTCAGATGAGTCATAGATCATAAACACGAGTGCACTATGCTATAACACAGTGCGCGTTAAAGACTGGCTTGCTGTCCATGATAAGGATAGGTGGTGCCCACAATGAACTAAAACATCTTCCGGCTTGGAATAATGAACCGCTGACGACAGGTGTTCTGCACTCCTACACACCACAGAGAAGACACCCACATGGCAAAGAAACAGAATAAAGACAACAATAAGGCGCCCGGCCTTATGTTGGGGACCCAACCCTCATAGCCGGGATCCATCCGTGCAGCTGGGCCCCAACCGTCTACTGATACTCATGGCTTCCAGTCGCCGACCTCAATGACGGATTCAGCCACTTGCCTACATGGAGAGTGGAGATCTGCGCTAGCGCACATTCTCTGCTGGGGCGCCCGTCCATCACCCTCAACAAGATGCCCTCGCCCCGTGACACGTTTCAGTCCTCATCCGCCTTGCGCCCGTGCAGACTGTTTTAACCACTTCTGGTCAAATCGCGTCAATGAGAGAAGGGAGGGAGAGTGGAGCCATGTCCCCGGGGGTAACCCCCTACTTATTGCGATGTAGGACATGGAGTCTTTATCCAGCGACGACACAGACATGGCCACAGCGGGGTGCGAACCACCAATCCACGTGCCCTTAAACTCTCATGTGGTCAGAACACTCACATCGAGTACTCTAACCCACTGAGCTACCGGGCCAGCCCCGGCTAGGGGTGGGAGAATGGGGTTCAAAGTAGACAGGGGGACGGTTCATGGGGTGAGGGTTTTAGAGAGGTGGTGGGGGTAAATCAGACAAATGCATGCAAATACATGCAGATATATATTGGTCCTTACCGCTACTGATACAGATATGTCCCTTGAGCACGAATGGAAATATCACCATGTTTAAACGTTCCCTCGTTGCATATATATAAATATCTAGTGCGCGAAAATGAAATGAAAGAGCATTACGTATGTTGACAAGAGCGGGCAGGTTCTATGCCACACCCTTATTGGTCATGTCTGTGTCTTTCTTAATACAACGGTGATGATGCAAATATACACAGACTGAACAAAAAATTAGCCCAATTGTCTATGCTAGGACAATACACGGATATTTCTGATCAGAAGATCAAATGGCCAATTAAGTACCAAACGGATCACAGGCTGGTACCAACCGTCTCTAATGTGTATATTGAATTACAGTTTGGAACAAGAATGGTACAATTTATTATTTTGCTGAGTTGCCATCTTACTTATGATAATAGCCCGTTATTTCAATTCATTTTTAGAATCTGACGTATTCACTGCCCACCATTTTTATATCTGTCATCATTAACACCAACAAGAACTGGACGCGAGAGCATTAAGGCCCATGAATTATGAATACATCAGTTCTGTCCTTCTTGTATGTTTTTTTTTGTAGGGAGTCTTTTTCTGTATGACCATATTGTATTTTTATCATCACGTACAAGCGTATCAGTTTCAGATTGCCATGATGCCAGTAGCAACTCGCCGCTCTAATCATATGGTGTCTGTTTCCAGATGATGAGCCGCGGCAGAGTGCCGCGGTCCTCGTAGATCGCGACGAAGCCGATCTGGAGTTTGTGGATACCCCTCCCATGGATGTGGCCCAGTCACACGTTAGGGTCGGATCCAGGAGGGTTAAAGAAGGGAGTAGTCTACGGGAACTTGCGCCAGGGAAGGTGGGGTGTTGACAAAAAACACCGTCCGGGACGTCTCAGCATGCCTACATTTTGGACTAAAAAACGTTCTTTTTCAAACCCCAGAGACCCCTCCCCCCCCCCCCGCTGGATCCGCCATTGGATCTTGCTACCAATCGGATCAATACTGCACAGCGCTGGCTCATATCGCAGACATTTAGTGTTGCAGATTTGTACAGTATATTTGATTTTTCATGCTGGTGCTAAATTATGGGATATTGATGTGGCGCTTGTACCAGTCTTAAATTGGCCTCATTACCCACGAGTGCAAATCGGAATTTTGAAAATTTAATATCATTAGCTCCAAATCCATTATCTTGCATCGCCAAATATATTAAATTAAATATAACTTATATAATAGCTGTGCGTTTTGCATTCGTTACAAGCTACGTTTGCAATTCCATATGACGTTATTAGGGATGCATAATATGATTATCAGTCAATTGTCCTATATGTATAAGAGCCCAGCAATATCTTTCTTTGGCCTTCCTAGTTGTCACAAGCCGCGGATACCCATCTCCCATATATCGTGAACCCTTGCTATCTGTCGTCTGTGGTTATACCAGACACTTACACGTCATCGCAAAACACAACATTGAATCAATGAAATCAACGCAAACAAAATTGAATCAAAATTGAATCAATCGAATCCTTGCAGACTCCTTGCACGCATATTTTGTATGTGAACTTTATTTATCTCAGGAGGTTACCGACCTCGGATTTGCATGTAAATGTTAACACGATTAGTGCGCCACCTATTGCTTTGCAGGAGATTGTCAACGAGAAGATGGCGGACGCTTATCGGTTTGTGACGGATAGTTTAAAGTGTCAATGGGTATATACGCCTCGATATATGTAGCATCGAGTCATGAAGCGGTGACCGATTTATCAATGTCCCCGGCTGTCGTCCCATTGCTAATTCCACCAACAAACATTCTTATTTAATATGACTTCTTCTGAATCATTCATTATTAGCGTTAACACATGGAATCTCACAAATACACATTATAATATTTAGACAATCACGCAGAACCAATAAACTATCTGGCATTTTAGCCCATTTGATATTTGTACAGACAGACATTTACATGGCGAAATCGTGGCTTTTAGATGATTCCATTGGTAATTCGTCCGCCCGCAAGACTATCTCCCCCCCCCCCCCCCCCACGGAACGCTGCCTCGGATCTTCCATTTATTATTTTCTTTGTCAGGTCAAAAAAAAACCAAAACATTCACACTATTTTACTTGCAGAGGGTAAAGTGATGGCCGGCCGTTACGACTGCGAATATATCGAGGTATCGGCTGTGCTGAACATCAACGTTGACGAATTTTTGTTGGGTATCGTGAAGCAAGTCAGACTGAAGGAACAACGAAAGCAGCAGGGAGGCAAGAAGAACCCCAGCAAACATGTGAAATGTTTGCCGGATGACAACGGGTGTCTCCCCCAGCCTCGTGGCCTTGTGGGCAAGCTCTTCAAGAGGAGTCCCTATATGGTGCGGTCATGTGACAACTTGTTGGTTCTGTGAGTGAGCTCGCGGGGTGTTCTTGATTAAGAAGAAGACTTAAGGACCGGGACTTGTTGAAGTGAAAGTTGTGGGCAAGACATTCAACATTCATAGGCTTCACTCTGAGAAGTTCATGATATTTATTGAAATAACTGATGTACATATGCCTACGCCTTTCGAAACGGTAAACCATACTGAATCTATGTTGTGTATTATGTATTAAAACGATGAGAACTATCAGCTCCTGATGAAGGTCGAAGACTGGATGGCCTTGCTGCATAATTCATGCTCCAATTCCTTGTGAAGCGGCTCATAGTGATTGGTGCGTTTTCATTATGTTTGACTGGTCTCTTAGGATTCGCACCAATAAAGCAATACCTGCGGGTGTAACTTTACCTACTTGGTATGCACCATCTCAAATGTAAATAACGTGTCTAGCTACATTTGTCACGAATATAGTGAGAGGTTTGAAGATCAATGGGTTGTTACTCTAACTAGTTGACATCAACGTAAGAGGAATGGTGACTAGATGCCACTGTTGTGCACATAAAGGTTAAACTGAGTTAGTCAGCCTTCCTGGACCATAACATCATTGGGATAAAACATGTGCAGGTGCCGGGCGCGAACCCACGACCTAAAGTTCTGCAGCTCAGCTGATTTAGCAACTCAGCTGGGAAGTGTCATTACTTGTGCGTTTTATGGGTATGAAAGCAACATGCGCACCATTTAGAACCAAAATTGCATATCTGGCGTAATCTGGCGCCTGAAGATGAAAAGAAATAAACCAGTCAGGTCAAAGACAAATGTAGTCCCTGTGATAGTATTGTATGAAGATTAATATTCATTTACCAATCATCCCAAGGAGAAATGTTGAATATTGATGGAAAGTCATGTCAATGTGCCGTCTCTACATCGTTTCAGTGACCGCACCATAGGACGATGAAGCCTGTCGGAGAGCCGAAAGCCAAGGATAAAGGACAAGGATGAAAGCTGGGAGACAATTGGCTTTATGATACGCAACTGATATTTGCGACCGGGGGGGAGGGGCTACAACGCCTCAGATATCGTTCTTCATCAAAATGGGGGGTACCGTTAGACCCCACTGGAGCCCCTCCCCTGGACCCCCCTGAAGACCCCGCCTTTCGTGGAATTTGCCCCTGGATCCGCCCTTGCATCGGTCTCATAGGCCGCCAATAAAAATAGTTAATGGAGCTAAGCAACCCCATGGGGTACGAGTTTGCTCGCGCGAGAAAAATGTGGCGGCGGTTCGCTGAAGACAGGGTTCGAACCCATTACCTGTTGGCTCGCTGTGCCCCGCCCCTGTATCGCCCCTCACCCCAGCGTCCCAGATATCACTGCCAGCAACCCTCACCCTTAACCATCACTTATCAATGCCTGCAAAGTTCCCTCTCCCGATCCTGTAGCCCCCTCCCCCCCCCCTTACCCCAATGTCTCATCACTGCCAGCAACCCTCACCCCCAACCATCACTTATCACGTATCACTGCCTGCAAAGTTCCCTCTCCCGCCCCTGTATCGCCCTCTCACCCCTACGTCCCACCCTGGTCCCCCTGGTATCCTGGTCTACCACACGTCACCATGGGAGAGATCCTGGGCTGCAGTTCGCCCTACACGGACAATACATTCCATGCCTGACACCGAAACTCATACCAGACCGGGAGCCCCAGGGGTCAATATTAACGTTCGTCCCGTAATGAGATATATGAAGGGTATCTTTTTGCTTTGACGGACATAATATCGACGATATGTGGTCCTCGGGCAGTTTATGTGGCGAGCCTCAGGGAAGGGAGAGCTCGTTACGCTGGCGATAAGACGGTCGTGGCGCGGAGCACGCGGCGGTGTTATGATGGGGTACTGGAACACCCCAGGCGAGCTGATGGGAGTGGGGGGGGGACGGCAGGCGTGATGCTGGGGGACACTCCCAGGCGAGTTGATGCACAAGGGGGGGGGGCACGTGTGGAGGTAAAGATAATAGTGTCGCGCAGTCCGTAAAGGCCCTAAAGCGGATACGGTGAGGCGAGGGGGAGGGAGGAGGGGAGGGGGAATTTTTATCTTTGTGCAGGGGGTACTACTAACGGCGATTGATGGGGAGGGAGGGGGGGGGGCGTTACATCTCTCAGGGAGGTACTACAACGAAGCATTGGGAGACAAGGGGAGGGGTGGGGGTGGGGTGTCGCTCAGGGGGTGTTGGGGTGCTACCGCGTGGGATGGTGAAGGAAGACAATTGGGGTAAGATACTTCAGCAGCGGAGATACGAGGGATACGAGGGCTTGAGGAGGGAATGGTTGGGGGTGAATCAACGGCGGAGTGCGGGGGCGGGGGGGGGGGGAGGAACACAATGGATAAGTGGATAATGCCTACTTTGTTTTGTGGCGAACTTTGCGTGCAGACAAAGACAAATACAAGGCCGACGTGTCATAGTCATTAGGCATGATATAAAGATTAAATGTTACAGTCGTTATCAATCTCAGTATTTACTGCTCTCTATTGGTTCTCTGAATCGAATAGCAGGCGGGACCAATAATGGCAATAAATATTACGACACTGCCTCGTTCCCACTGTCTATTCCACCCCTCCACCCCCACACGCCCAAGACAAATGCTTTCCCATATCGCCACGACTATGAGAGGTCCGCAGTCGTGTATGGGATGTTTCAGGGGGTGGGGATGGCATGGTCTTGAAGATCTGTGCATGTAAGACGGAACGTTTTTTCTTTGTATTTGCATTTCCATTTGAGTGACAAGATCGTTTTAGTAGCATGCTGTTGCAAACGGCCACCCCGAGAGTCTAATGGCAAGTGGATCGATGGTTCGCACACAGCTGGGATCATGTCTGAGTGGTCGGGGGATAACAGTTCTTCTCAAAGAGTAGGGATTACCCCCTGGGATATTTCTCCGTTCTTCCCTTGCTTCTCCCAGTGAGTCGATATGACCAGAACCAACTACCCAACTGCTGTAACGATCGCTTTGGAGTAATCATTCTAAAATGTTGATCATGCGGAACGGGTGTTTGCGGCAGGAATGCGGCTGTGTTGTGTGGTGAGGGATGGGGGGCGGGGGCTCACGCCCTGATTGGCCACATGAAACCCAATTCGCCAGCGTCTGTTTCCTCACAAACCTTACAATAAGAGATGATTCACCAAGTGGATGTGTCGCTGTATTACACCAGCAGGTCGCGTAAGACACCTCTAAATAAGGAAAACGAAATCAAATTCACATGGCGTCCAAGATTCCCTCGCTTGCTGCGGCCATGTCATCATCCTTCCTGCCCCATCATCAAATATGACAAGCTATGGTTATTTGCAGACGAGGCAACGCAATTTCGCTTGTTCGCACAACTCCTTGCAGAGTTCCTCACACCTGCCATCGAGTTTGGAGTTTTCATAATAATCTTTCTGATGAATTGACAAATTGCGAGCCGGAATGGTTGTTTTTAACAGAATCCCATTACTACCTTACTTGGGTTCAAATAGTCCACCGTTAATATTCATGTCTGGTTTTCCCTTCAGATGTTTTTTCCTCCAAAAGGCGTGGGCTGTCTGTTGAAGCTCTGTTTTCTTTTTCCTTTTTTCTTTTTTTTCTTTTCTCGGACTTTTAAGAGGCCCATGTGTGCCGAGTTCATCCCCAGCAGGACACCCGTAACGGCTTTCACAAAATGTTCGTTGTTTGAACGAATGTTCTGTAAACGCCTACAACTTCCTATGTTGGTTGGTGCCTTTGTTAACTGCCGTCGCTGGGTTGGCTGGTTTCCCGCGAGTTTTCACGGTGTTGTTGGCGTCGTCTGCCGCCTGCCAGACAGCCGGGGAATTAGTTGTCGCGCTAGGAATGGGAGAGAGGAAGGGAGGGGGGGGGGGCTGCGGCAATTCACTAGTAAGGCATCCACATGAGCGCACTGGGCACTCTTGACGTCAGTCTGACCTCACTTCCACAATCCAGATTCCTCAGGCTGGGCTGAATCGGCGAGTGGTGGCATTATTCATCCTGCCTACTGCGCCAGCGGGGGATGACCATGCATTTATTGAATCTAGGTGACGATTGCCCCAGAAACCACAGGCAACAATTGCATTATTTAATAAAGGAACCAATTTAAGGCTGGAAATCCCAATCAAAATGAGACTTCTGATCACAATTTTAGTTGATTTAATGGTGCTCTTTGATGAGTAGACGCCCTTATTTTCGAATTCACGAACGTCAGATTTTACAAAGTGACTCCCCCCCCCCCCTCCCCCCTCCAGGCTTCATTTGGTATCCCCGATTGCAACTGTGCGCGAAGTTGCCGAAAGTACTAATCATTATTATTATAATATTCAGCCAGCCAACAATTCGGTGGAACAAGATACTAACTTTCTGTCAAACACCAGATAAGAATATTTTTTTAGCAAACCCGAGAGCCAGCATCCCAGACACGTTCAGACGGTCGGTCATTAAATTTAATAGTTGCTCTCTCTCTATATATATATTAAGAGGATTTGTCTCTGTTTTAGCCTTTCGTCTGTTCTCATCTAAGGGGGCCTAAGTGGCGCATGGCTGCCAACAGTATATCCGCAAACGCTTGCACTAAGAACAATATTACGCACATTTTGTGCTTCAATTTATCTGCTCTCGTTTTGACGCCTTTGATAGAAAAATTCTTATAAAAGTCATCTTTCCGTATATGAATCGATGCAGTTGCTCAAAGTTCATTTTTACAGTCTTCGCCTGATATATAGAAATACGATTACCACTGGCCGGGTGAATAATTGCCATTATGAGAGGACAGGTCAGCTCTGACGGAGTGTCGTAGTCCGAAGGATGCGTTTCATTCACCAGTCTACTGCTGACAATGAAGTAATGGTCAATTAATGATAAATACTCTATTCTCTTGATATCCTATGTGAAGTAGCGGCGCCAGAAGATGAAAAGAAATGTACCAGTCAGATCAGAGACAAATGTAGGATCCGCAATCTTTGCCCAAGTAGTGACATATGAAGATTAAGATAAATTTGCCAATCAAACCAAAGAGAAATGTTGTTCTTCCATGTGTTGCCCAGAAAGTAGCGTAGGACGGTGAAAATGGACCGCAAGCCACGTCGAAGTGCCGTCTCTACATGGTTTCAGTGACAGCACCATAGAAAGATGAAGCCTGTCGGAGAACCGAAAACCAAGGATGAAAGCTGGGTAGACAACTGGCTTCTGATCCGTCGAGGAGCAAGGGGGGGGGGGCAGCATAAAACTGTATCTAAATTATGATGGCGATGTTGCCAGCTGGGATAAGTGAAGAGAACTGAATTGGATCTGTAAACGGCAAAATTATCTGTACGGAATTCCGTACAGTGACGTCATAAAAAATCCCATCAGCTTCCGCGGCATCTCACCAACAAAGATGGCGAGAGCAAGTGGTCGTCATAACCATTCCGCTGTAAAGCTGTAAGGCGCATGGCGTAAGAACATACTAATGCGTCATTACACAACACGATCAAGGTAACACAAGACCGTTTTGATGTCTTCGTATCACTTTTTGATCATGGCAAGACAAAGTTTCTTCATTCTTCGTAACTTAGCAACAATAGGTCGCAACCCCGTTGAGTCTAAGTGACGCACCATTAGATCCCAAGGGCGAGAGAGTGCGATGGTTTTGTTTCACTTTTAACTTTTAACTCAGACAGGCATGTTTCAGGACTACGGTTGGGGAGGGTGGGGGCGGAGTGCGAGTATGAGGGCAGTGTACCCCCCCCCCCTTTCTCCAACCGGCCACCCCGCTGAACTGGCAAGTAAACAGTCTTGATTTTCGCGAAATTCGAGCCAAAACATTGTCAACGGCGGCCATGATGCCTCGCCCTCAGCTACAGTTAGCCCAGCCAATGAAAATATTCGAAAGAGGCAGAGCGCGTTGACCCTGTTGACCAACCCCCGCCAAGCTTAGGTTAGCCGTTTTCAGCCTTATATGGAGCGAGCGGAGGTGGGTCTGTGGAAGAGCCTAAAGAACTGAATGGGGATAGTCGGTGGGTACGTCCATGTCTGTCGGCTGCTTGCTGCAGCATGCTAAGTGAGATTGGAATTTGGGTGTGTGTGTCGGGCGGGAGATGGGAGGGATGCGTGTAGGCGTCAAATGAGACATCGGTCTCCTATGCCAGTTAAACAGTTGGTGCCACGCCAAAACCACCTTAGCTCATATTCATTTCCATACTTATATTATCCACTTGTTTTCGCACATTCAACCCGCCGGACCTCACTTTTGCTACCTTGACGAACGCGTTGATAGTGATATCGTGGTATAAAAACTGCGAACTCCCATTAGAACAAATTCATATTTGTGTGTCTTCCCTAAACAGTAAGCTCAACAAAATCGTGGCACGAACACTTTACGATAAGTCAACAAGAATAGTCAATAGACCGATTCATGAAATTGACAATCACAGATCGTAAGCACAAGTGAGAAATACTCACGAGTTTGGATATAGTTAGCGTCAGATGCATGTGGCGGTGGTTCGCGGGAAGATACATGGTTCGAACCCATGACCTGTTGGTTTGCTGTGCTGGCTTACCCATAATTATAGACCTATTCACACCCCGACACTAAGCCCCGCCCACGCTTGAGTCCTTTTTCCTTCATCGTGAGTATGGAATTGGCAATCATAGCTGATGGTAGGTACAAATGCTCATCTCGGAAACTGACAACAACGTGGCATGCTGCTTTGTTTGTCCGACTTGTTTGTCCCACATAACGCACGTGGAAGACCATTTTTCAAAACATGATTGGATAGTGACAGTAACAGTGATAGTGACAGTCACAAGTAACAGTGACGTCAGTGTATGATTGACAGCCTAGATCGGTCTAGTCCGGGCAAGTCGCGTCAGAGGGGTGTTTAGCAGACTGCGGCGGGGCTTTATATATGGTGCTTTAGCGGACCGAGGCTGGCAAATAATACGTGACTGTTAATTCAACAAGTGATTTTAACTATCATATATGTATTATATGTATTAGTCATTTTGACGTTAGACAACAGGTGTCTTAACATTGCCCGATCTCGTCAGTTCCGTCCGTGCGTGACAACGCTGCTCGCATTACTGTAGCATATGATCGTCCTTAGAAGCAGCAGTAGAAGAGACTGGGCGGTGAAGCGGCAGCAGGAAAAAAAGGGTTGACGATGACGGTGGATGAAGAGACTGGAGGTTAGTAGGGAGGGGGGGGGGATGGAGGGCATACAGGTGCGCTTGTTGAGGTGAGGTATCGGTGCACTGACGCAACAGGTAAGAGTCAAGTGGCACAGACGGCGATTAATAGGTCTATCATAGCTAAATGGCGTGTCCAGCATGCCGAGAAGGGAAATCGACGTTGGGGCGCGGTAGCTCACGGGTAAGGCATCAGGCCGGGTAAACTAATGTAGGGTAGGCCTGGGGATTGACCTGGAAGGAAAATCCGCTGCCTTCATCACCGAGGAAACCTTCCTAGGAAGGTAGAAGCAACTATATTCGTGCGCTGGGCTAATATTATCAATCCAGGTTTCTCCGCCGTGATCACTACACACTCAACCAGCCCGCCTCTCCCCCAGCACACCAGTGTGACTACGTGTAATCACCAATCGCTTTTTCATGACCTCCCGCTGGGTGAATAATTGCCAATCAGCTTCATGAGAGAAGAGAGGTCGGCGCAGAAGCCGCTGTCCTTATGACCTAATGCTGGCGAGACGTGTAAAAGGCAAAGCGTTCATTTCACATAGTCATAGGTGTAGGCTCTCAGTGAGCAGGTGTGTGCATGCTTGTGGATTGGGTATGGAGAGGGGTCGGGGTCATATGCTCACACAGTACTAATGTTGCATGGTGGGTAATGGGGGAGATGGGGAGCGGGCGGAGAGGGGTGCGTGCCGCGGCACAAATCCTGCCCTTAGAATAATTGCTGGTAATTGGTAGTTTCTCCCATGTGGGTAGACCTTAATACAAGCCTTCATTCACTCCGTTGCTGTAATGGGGTATGGAAGGCGATTCGCTATTGAGGCGAATCAATCCCAGGCATTCATGAGCGCACTCGTTGTTGTGTCTCCAGTTATGGCACTCGCCCTGCTGCTTCACCAACAGCTGAGTAATGGTTAACAGCGGCTCGGACACAGCCACTTGCGTCTTCTTGGCTCCCATGTCGATTGCCACGGCTTCCTCCACTTGTCTCCATTTTGTAATAACTAACCACGTCGATCAATAAAGGACTCTGATCGCATGATATTGATGACCCATATAAGTACGTAATCGGGCCATAATACAACACCCAGAGAAAAAACAGTGACATATTATGGAGTATATGCCAACCTAGTCGTCTGGCATGCTTTTCGCCCCAAATTAAAGAGGGTGTTTTGCTCCGAAGTACAGATATCGTTTTGTTCCCTTGGACAACATTAAGCTAGGCATCCTTTAGCCATGTCCGCGTATTATCACTGAAAGTTATCGTCACAGAGATCAAAGGGGTCGAAGTATGTATTATCGCTTTCATGCTGATGTCGCTCATGCAAGTCGCTGGCTATGATTGATGGAGCGGCGGGTCAGTCGTGGTCTAACGGAGCGACCGTTTCTCCCCGTCCATGGCGCCTGCCCCGCACTACACTAGATACGTGGACGAACCAGCCCATGACTGGGGACAGAGGCATAAGCCACTGGATCACATTAAGCATTACCGATGAAGGTTCTCGACCCATGTTATGACGTAGACGACACTATTTAGGGGTGTGCATGGTGTTAGTACCTCATAATGACTGTAATAGTGGCATGTAAGGCCAACTTTATGCCCGGATGAATAGACACGAGTCCGGAAACACCCCGGGATTATGATGACATACGACTACAATGTTCCGTGCATTGTCAATGACTGAATGCGGGTCATTGTTCTACCAACTGATGTGTTCAGGCGTGAATACATTATTTTTGTTATATTTTTGGTGGGCATGATGAATTAACTACGCAGGTCCAGTAATGGGCAGTGAAAGTAATTTTTTTGTCTGATAAGGAACGATATGGTAGCTTGAAACGCTGCATGTTGGGGCACTACGTAAGACCACACAGGCAAGATAAACAAACGAAACAAATGTAGGGTATGCACCCATTTACCACCCACATAAAAATTGCCATCAGGGGCTTGTTAAACATGTATTGGATACACAGAATATTATTGTCAGTTCTTTATTGGGAATCATATGCGTTAATAGGTTTATCTTCATGCAACGTTGAATGAGAACAAGCGGCAGTGCTGTCCGGGTTTTTCTGACGGAAAGTCTGGACAAAAAAGACATTTTCCGCAAAAATAATCTTAATAAATTATTTCTACGTAGGGGAGAAAATGATGCTTTATGAACAGCCATAACTGGTTCGTGGACTGTTTGAATCGCAGCACTGGGGCGAGAAAACCTTTATGTTCGAGTGTCCCAGGTCACAAAAATTAGTCACCGTAGACACTGACTATTGGGAAGTGGCTTCTAACTCAGCCAGAGTCTCTGCCACCACTTGAGGAAGGAAAGGCTGCGTGTCTTGTCGTGACCCGAACCTAGCGATAATAGGATCAAAATGGCACCATAAAGTAGAAAACTGCAAGGCGCAAACGAAGACCACGTCTTCCATGAGTTTTTCCCTCGCGTTTTTTTTTCTGAAAAATGGCCGCCACGGCTGCGACAGGTTAAATCACGCTTGATCAAATGCATCTAAATTCGACTAGACATGTGTGTTGGCAGTGTAGGCCGAAGCTCATGCTTTATCGTAAACGTGTCTTCGCTTATTCACTGGGGTATCTTGTTGTTACTGATGATACTGATTAACTATTTTCGTCGACCATTGTGCGCCAACTATTGACTTCCAGACACTCATTAAAGTAACATTCTCAATTAAATTAATTCGCCACTTAATTAATTATGACGTATGATTACGGTTCATTATTTAAACATTCACAAATTATCATGATATGCCTGTTGCACAATTTCGCAGAATTTCGTTATGTTTGCTTAAATATTAATACGATTTTTTTTTTCACAATTCGACATATGTTTGAAACAGCCAATACCGAAAATAGCCGAGATGTGGAAAATTTCAAATAACGTTGTTTACGCGGGTTTAAGAGCCACCATCTGTGGCCACCCATGACCATGACCGCACTAAATTTGGGACAAGCGTCACGGGGGAGGGGCTGTAACAACGGATAGGGCCCATAAAGCTGGCGGCTCCCAGTTTAAATGACGGACACCCAGCAAGAGGCCACGTCCCCCAGGGTCCGTTGGTGATGCCAGCTGAAGTTTGATTTGGACCGCTGGGGAAATGGAATGGGGGCTGGGGCGCTCTGGCGGCGTGCATCCACTCCAGGGCCCCACCACTACGCAGTCCCCACCACGTCGCTAGCTGGGCCGGCGGTTAGCCCGATCTGGACACCGTTACCAGGTTACATCCGCGGCCTGTGGGACGTGGTGGCGAAAGTTCCTCCCTTTTAGTAAATCTTGGGTCTCCGTCCTTGTAGACTCTTTGTGCTCTCAGCATCCATTACACCGTGTTCACCGTTCGGACTAGCCTATCCCCCGGGAGGGATATGTTGCTACACCCGTACTGTGTCTGCGGCTAGGGCTTCACACCCTTGGGGAGGGAGGGGCAGACGGCGCGGTGGTATGTGCATGGGTGAAGGGGAGGGCGGTTAGGGCAGTAGAGGCAGATCTCGAGGGTCCCCATGACCGCTTGTCTCGCCCACCACACCATCTGCAAGACAAGGTCTGCACAACAGCGACGTAGTGAAACATTCTTACGCTGTCTTTGGGTATCTTTCAACAACACCATTTTCAACTGTATCTTGGCGTTGCGTAAAGCATGGCATAATTGCATATCCAAAGTAGCATGAGGCATACATATGTTGAAATGTAACACTATTACAAAGATGCGTGCCTGTACAGGTTGTGAAAATGAGCAATTTGTTGGGGGTGCCGATGGGAAATATTGTGTTCAATCAAATTTAATAGGTAAGAGATCCATGACTGGAACGTTTGTGCAAGACCAAGCATCGCACTGAGATAGCCACAAGAGACTGGAGGGTGGCTGATCTGCTGTATCCACCCTCTCCTCCTTCATCCCCCGCCACCCCAGTCTCATTCTTAATCACTTAAACCCGGCAAAATTTATTAGGAAGCAATGTAATTTGGTTCCAACTAGCAAAATGATATAGCGTGGCATATTACCAGTTATTTCCACGTAGATTTTTATTCCTCTGACCTCTGTTGAGCGGACTATCAACTTCAAGCCTGAGCGACCCCATGTAAAGCCTGAGCAATTGCTGTTAAAACAAACGTTGAAGACGTGGAAGTCCAATAACGCCCAGCCCGCTTTTCCCCCTAATTTCGCTCACATGTTCCTTCTCGTCGGGCCCAATAATGTCTTTTCTGTCGATATATGACGGGTGGGCAGTGACGTAGCCTCCCGGAGGGATGGTGGGGTGCGAGGAAGGGAAGGAGGGGGGCGGGCGGAGGAGGAGGACGAGGAAAAGATGGAGGAGGAGAAGAGTATTAGGGAGTGGAGGAGGGAGAGGTGGGGGAAAAGGCGTAGGAGGAGGAGTAGAAGGGGATTCTACATGGAGAGATGTATTGTAGGGAAACAGGCGTGCGGGAGGAGGAGGATAGGTATGCTCGTTGGTCTGGGGCCGGGGGAAGGGAGAGGAGGAGGAAGGAGTATCTTCATATAGGGGTGTGGCGAAGGGAAGCCGGGGAAGAAGGTAAGGGGGACGAGAAGAAGGAGGATGCCAAGGAGGAGTGTATCATCATATGATGGTGGCGCTGAGGAAAGGAGGGGGAGAGAAGGAGGGAGGTGCGGGGAATGGAAAGCGGAGGGTGAGTGTCCTCGTTAGGGACGGGGTGGATGGGTAAGAGGAGCAGGAGCGGGGGGGGGAGGGGGGGTTAGGGTTGGGGTATGCGGTGCAGGCGAAAAAAGGCGAACCCAGTGAGGAGGCCGTTACCCAGTGGTCAGGGTAGGGGTGGTTGCTGGAGGGAAGGTCCTGTTCTTTTATATACCCTATGGACCCTGCTCAAACCGTGACATCCATAAGCAATTATAAGGACAGGACTGAACAATGTTGCGTGCATTCGCTTCATCGCTCAATAATGGGATTACACAAGTCTTCAGCCCACGATCCTCCACACTCTGCCAGATTACGTGGGTCATTTCCCAAGTCGTCATGCCATGCGTCGCCACAACCTGCACGACCACTACAACAACCCAACGCTAAAAGACAAGCAGACCGAATTAATGCCAAGTGCCTTAATGCAATTGACCGACTGAATGGCGGCAGTTTGATTATTTATAGCTTTCTACTGGTATCTTTATGTATCTAGCCTGCCGGGGGAACCGGTCACTTGTAAGCTGATGTCAAATTCTTGTATGTGCTGGCCGTTTTCTCTCAATTTTGCAATGAATTATCAATGACAGCCAGGACTTAATGACATAATCATGTAGTTAATAGCTTCTTGAATGAATTATGTAAGTAACCATGCATGAAACAGGCATAACGTTCTGGCTGAGCTAAAACTGCCTCCCTTTCATGTGCAACCCCCACTCCCCTCCCCTATTGTGTACATCTGCTCATTAATGTTCCATGTTTTGCGTCTGAGATAGTTGTGTGCCTGCCCACTCAATAATTTCTCGTAATAAGTTATCTGACCATTTTCGACATCGACATTTCGTGCACTGATTTTTTAGAACTCCGCAGTATACACGGTAATACTATGTACAATTCATCCTTCTGCAATGTTTTGCACGCAGGCCAAGTAGAACAGCAGAACATGCTCTTGCCTTTACAAGCAAGATAACATAGAGACATCATTACAGTGTAAACTCGCCTTCTTTGTCCTAAGATAATCCACATTTTAGTGAAGCCAGTCTCAAAGGTTTCAAAGCGTAGATACGTGGAAAATCGCGCCCAAATACGGCGACTAAGCCGTCTGAGCAGTAGTTCAATTATTTAGTACCCCTCTGAAGTCCTTAGCGCTGCCATATCTTTAAACCCTAAGTCGTTGCCTTTTGTCAGAGACGCTCGGGGGGGGGGTGGTCTCTTTAAAGAGAGTGGCTATGAAGGCACGGATGAGTCTTCTGTAAGAGAAGATCCTGGCTGCATATGCCTCACACTGATGACGGTTGCATCGTCCCATTTGACCACTTGCAAAGCCAACGCATTCAATCCGTCAAGCTGGCTGGGACGCAGGCAGGGGGAAGCCTGGCGCCTTTTACGGATTGCTGGCCACCAGTCATGCGCACTCTACAACTCACAGCGGTCCTCAACCACAACTTGAGGAAGGGCGAAGGTGATGTCTGGCATAACTGCTGGCATGATGGCGTGCATTGATCACGCCAGCGTGAGTGGGTGAGGGGGGACGGGGGGTGGGGAGTGGGGGCAAACGGCCTCTAGCCGCAGATGCTCAAAGAACGCTGTCTTTATGCGCATGACTCTTGTCTTTGGCGGCAGATGTTCCTAGTTATGGCTTTCGATCCAACGGCAATTTTTTTATCTTGGTGTTGACAAAATGTTCCATAGACGTAAAAATGCAAATCCCAGTAAATCACGGTATGGCGGTGTGCCCACGCGCCTGCCCGCCAGATAGGCATCGATTTATATTATGCATACGGTTCCTATTTGTTCTGAGTTTTCCATTCTTATTATGGAATAAAATCTGCTTCGGAATCCGATGAGTTATAGATCATAAACACGAGTGCAGTATACTCTCACACAGTGCGCGTTAAAGAATGTCTTGCAGTAAACAAGCTAAAGTAATTTATGCGAATGCGTCGTTTATCCCTAGTGCATATAACTATATATGATATTTAAATTAGGTTTAGGAAATCGCAAATTATCTTAATTCTATGGCTTAATCAAGTCAAAAATGTTCATCATTGCAGCAATTGTCCTGTATGTACTGTATTGCTGCAGGCAGCGAATATGTCGTTTACCAGGATTTTTGCAATGGCGAGGTTCCTGTTTAACTGAAGCCCATTGTTGTCTATGAAAACGATGAGTGGTGCCCACAATGAATTAAAACGTCTTCCGGCTTGGAATAATGAACACTGACGACAGGTGTTCTACACTCCTACACACCATAGAGAAGACCCCCACACGACAAAACAAACACAATCGACAGCCACTCTACTGCCGCACTCAGCTCGCCAGCTGTTTTTGCCCCTGTCGTCGGTCCCCCAGTATAATAGCCCCAGCCCACGCTGCGTGCTGCGACAACGCTCCGGATAATACGATTCGCGGGATAAAATTGCCACGTGGCAGACGCCGTGAGGCGGTGGGCGATATTGAGGTTAAGAGTGCCCACGTGGCACAGTCACGTGGCCGGGGTCGGTACGGCGGTAGTAGCCATATTGTTCTACCTCCACCTGGGTCACGGACCGGGACTGCCTCCGGATCAATTGGGCGGTCCCGCTGGGGGCATCGGCTTCTAGAGAGTGGCCCCCTGGCTTAAACCCCTACCTGCCCCCCCACCCCTCCTCCCCCTCCCCACTCTACGCACCCAGCCTCCACACACATTCACCGGGCCCCCCACAAGCTGTAAGTAAGAAGCCCGCAATCGATGTGCGCTCGAAGAAAACTATTGTCATATAGCGAGGATCGTGCTGAGGAAAGGCCAAGGCACAGGGAAGGGGGGAGGGAAAAATGAAGGAGAGAATAAATGGGCAAAAATGCAATTGGTGGCAGCCGTACTTCCTGTGTGCAGATTGCGCTGTTCACAGACCGCAAGGGGCGACCGCTGATCAATTAGTTAAACAGCACCATGTGTGTTTACAAAGACCCGTTACTATTGAATCCCTATATTAGCGGCGTTCTTTAAAGTGCTCGTGCCATGATTTTGTCTTGCTCAGAGTTAACTTGGTTTAGGGAAGATAAACAAATAAGAATTTGTTTAATGGGAGTCTCACTATAAACGCGATCGTCAGAGTAGCAAAAGTGAGATCCGGCAGGTTTATTTCTGGGAGCATTGCATCTGAGCGTTATTTGAAAATTCCCCAATGATGTCACAAGGTTAACAGGTGAGCTTTGACGCAGTGCGTAGATATCTGTTGTCAAGTCCGTGTATTGTTTTGATAGTTGAGGGCGTTTCGTTGAGTTCAAGCCAATGAGCAGAGATAATCTGAGTCTCAATATAAAGGCACATGCGTTTGTATTCACGTCACTTTTCTCGCTCGCAAAAGTTATATTGGTAGGTGCGAAAACAAGTGGAAAAAGTATGCCCTTCTACTATTTCGGCGTTACAGCTAAATAATATTAACGTCGAAACACAGAAGATTAATATGAGCTAACGGTGTTTTGGCGTGGCACAAACACCTTAAGGTGATGGTGTACCATCAGCAAGAAGCCAAAGCGAGCGTTAGAGCGGTGTCGGTCTGGCTCTGTGGATCACTTGAAACATGTATCACGCAGACAACAGCTACCGACAGATTCGTTGAGAAGGAAACTTTACATACTTTCAATTTTCTGGAAGCTTTTCGGTGCTATTTGGTACTTCTGCATCGATCCTTTAAGATACAGACTGAGTCATGCATGGTAAACAATTTATTGCAGTTAGTTCACGACCACAATTACACCAGCGCTACAAGTTAAATTACATCAGAGGTAGCATTAGGGCATACATAACGGCATGTTGTCAAACAAGATTGAGGGATTTCTAGCAGGCTCGTTATATATATAAGATATATATAATTTGGTCACATGTCCGTATAATTTCAGGGATGTCACTGGAATGCTCTAGCCATCGGAGGCAAGAACATGTCTAAGGCTTGGATGACCATAAGTTATGCTATTAACATGTCGGAAAAGAGAAAATATAGCCTGCCCCCGTTCACACATACTAGAAGCCCCGTGTAGAGTGACACTCATGGCTTCTAGCAGTAGACATCAATGACGGATTAAGCCACTTGCCTGCGTGGAGAGTGGATATCTGCGCGAGAGAAAATTGCCCGCTTCTCATGGCATTTTTCAGTCTGCATCCACCTCGTGCCGCAGATTTCTGGTGGGGAGATAGTGTGAACCAGGCGAGAGCGCGGGGGGTGGGGGGTCCAAAGTAGACAAGGGGAGGGGGCATGGGGTGGTTGTTGCAAAAAGTTGGTGCTGGTAAATCAGACAAACTCTATGCAAATACATGCATAGATATTTTGGTCCTTACAGCTTCCGATTGTCATGATACAAATAGCAACTTGGAGCTCTAATAATTATATGATGTTTTCTTTCCAGATGACGAGCCGCGGCAGAGTGTCTCCGTTTTCGTAGATGGCGAGAAAGTCGATCTGGAGTTTGTGGATACCCCTCCCATGGAAGTGAGTGGCCCAGTCACACGCCAGGGGCGGATAAGGGATCAAGGAAGGCATGGGTCCACTGGGAACTTGCGTCAGGGTGGGGGAGGGGGCTCTGAAAACAGTTGGGGGTGGAGCGGGATGGGGACACGCGGCACGCCATAGATCATCTACATTTTTGGATTCTTTCTCAAACTCCACAGACCTCCTCCTCCCTCCTCTTGCATGGACCCCTGCATCCTGAAACCAATCCGGATCAATGATACCTAGCGCAGGGTCAGTTTTGCCGACATTCAGTAGATTTGTAATATATATTTTATTTGTTAATTTTGGTATTAAATTGCGGGACCTTGATGTGACGCTTATAACAGTCTCAAATTGGCGTCTTATTCCAGAAGCACAAATCGGAATGTTTAAAAACGTAATATTATTAACTGAATATCAATTGTCTTGCACCGCCAAACATATTAATATTACTTATATAATATTCTTGCGTTTTGCATTGGTTACAAGCTACGTTTCTAATTGACTTTATTAGTGATATTTTAATGATTATCAGTCAAATGTCATATATCCATGTGAGCCCCGGAGTATTTATCTGTGGTCTTCACAGTGTCACAAGCCGAGGATGTCCATCTCCCATTATAACATGAACACTATCTGTCGCCTGTGGTTATGCCAGACACTCACACGGCGGCACAAAACACAAATTTGAATCAACATTGCATCAATCGAATAGCCACAAACAAAATTGAAGCAGACTTGAATCGCGATCGCTATACAAGTGAAGACTCCTGATTTGCACGCAAGCATATGTTTTCTGTGAACATTATATATTTTAAGAGACTTTCAACATCGGATCCACATGCGAATGACCACCTCAATCTCTGCGACTGGTGCGCCACCTATTGCTTTTGCAGGAGATTGCCAACGAGAAGATGGCGGCCGCCTACGTCATCGTGTACGCGGTGAACGAGCGCGAGACGTTTGACGAGGCAGTGGAGTGTCTGCACGAGCTGAAAAAATCGGGCCTGGGACAGCAGGTGGGGAGGGGGGCAGGATGACACGTGGAGGGGTGGTGGTGGGGAGATCATCAGGAGGGGGTGGGCGTGGTCGAGAAAAAAGGTTTGTGGTGGTGGGCGTGGGGGATGAGAGGGGCGGCGGGGTTGGACGGGGGGAGGCGTGGTGGTGGGGCACATCTCCAGTGGGAGGGTGGCGGAGGATTAAGGTTAATGACGGTCTCAGGGATCTGGGACGGGGGCGGAAGGGTAAGGGGGTACGAGCCGGGGGGGGGGTGCATCGTGTGAATACGAGTGGTGGAACAGAACGGTTTGTGACAGGCAAGTCCCAGACCTCCTTGATGGGAAGTAAGGGGGCAGTTTGCGGCGGATTGTTTCTCAATGGGTACACGTATTGATATATGTACCGTAGGGTCACGAAGCGATGACTCAGGATTGAATACTTCGGGGATTGTTGTGACCTCCAGTAATTGATCGCCCCCGCCCCCTTTGGCACCCCACTCTACCCCCAAATCTTTTCATTTATCATTGTCCCGGCTGCCGTCCCGGCGCTAATTCTACCACCGAAAATTCGACTTAATCTTAAATCTACATTTTTATATTTGACAGACAGCCATTTACATAGCAAAATTGCGGCTTTTCGATGATTCCATTGATAATTCGTCCCGTACGCATGAATACCTTCCAATCCCCCCACCGAACGCTTCCTCGGGATCTTTCATTTATTACCAAAACATTCACACTATTTTACTTGCAGAGGGTAAAGTGATGGCCGGCCGTTACGACCGCAAATATATCGAGGTATCGGCTGTGCTGAACATCAAAGTTGACGAATTTTTGTTGGGTATCGTGAAGCAAGTCAGACTGAAGGAACAACGAAAGCAGCAGGGAGGCAAGAAGAAACCCAGCAAACCTGTGAAATGTTTGTCGGATGACAACGAGTGTCTCCCCCAGCCTCGTGGCCTTGTGGGCAAGCTCTTCAAGAGGAGTCGCTATATGATGCGGTCATGTCACAACTAGTTGGTTCTGCGAGAAGCTCGCGGGGTTTCCGTGACTTCGGGTTGCGGCCTGCAGCGCCGCCATGCAGTCACCGGGTGCAGCTTACAATCAGCGTCAAAATTGAATAATGTATTGATAACTTGCGGCAGAAGTCATGGAACTTCGGATAGATGTCCATGGTTAATTTGGCTTTCCGGAAGTGTGTGTTGATAGAGAATGATTTGCTGTGCATCCGGCTGACCTCACATCTGAGCTGCGGCACGCTCCCCCTGGCGGACGGAAGAAGACTTCAAGACCGAGTCTTAAAAAGGAATAATTGTTAACATCACCAAGCACGACATGCTGTAATATTTTCGGAACATATTTATCTTTCACAACAGAAAGTGAATTGCACATCAAAGGGAAATGAAACCTCTTTTTGTGGTTGCCGAAGGCCTGAAAGGGAAATGACCTTTGGCACTGTGCCATATTGTTTATGCTGGTCTGAGCGTGTATGCAGAGCGACCGCTTGAGGAGACGTATGACAGAACAGTTCAATGAATACGATGATGCGATTGGCTTAATTACTTGACCTCAAGTGTATTATGTATGTATCGATCTGCACGGCCATGCCGGGTAGTTATTGTTAGAAAGAAGCTCACATACATCAGTTCCAGAGACAATTTCAGTAAGTGTCGGAAAATAACTGAATATCGCATAAAGAAGTGGAAGTTGTGGGCAAGACTTTTAACTGTCAACTGCTTCCCTCGGAGAAGTTCATTTGTTTATTTATTGAAATAAATGATGTAAATGATGCCTACGCCGTTCGAAACGGTAAACCACACTGAATAAATGTTGTGAATTATGTATTAAAACGATGCCTTATGAGAAATATCAGCTCCTGTTGAAGGATGAAGACTGGATGGCCTTGCTGTATAATTCATGCTCTAATTCCTTGTGAAGCAGTTCTTAGTGATTGGTGCGTTTTCATTATGTTTGACTGTCTCTTAGGATTCGCACCAATAAAGCAATATCTGCCGGTGTAACTTTACCTACTTGGTATGCACCAGCTCAAATTTAAATAACGTGTCTACATACATTTGTCATGAATAAAGTGAGAGGTTTGAAGATCAATGGGTTGTTACTAACTCTAACTAGTTGACACTGACTTGGTGAATGGTGAGTAGATGCCACTGTTGTGTACATAAAGGTTACATTGGGTTAGTCAGTCTTCCTGGACAATAACATCAGTGGGATAAAACATGTCCATATGCAGGTGGCGGGCGCGAACCCTTGACCTAAAGATCGGCAGCTCACCTTATTTAGCAACTGAGCTGGGAAGGGTCATTACTTGGTGCGTTTTATGGGTATGAAAGCACAATTTGGAACCGAAATTGCGTATTTGGCATAATCTGGCGCCAGAAGATGAAAAGAAATGAACCAGTCAGGGCAAAGACAAATGTAGTCTATGTGATAGTATTGGATGAAGCTTAATATACATATACCAATCATCCCAAGGAGAAATGTTGTCCTTACATGTGTTGCCCAGAAAGTAGCGTAAGACGATGAATATTGATGAAAAGTCATGTCGATGTGCCCGTCTCTACATCGTTTCAGTGACAGCACCATAGGAAGTTGAAGCCTGTCGGAGAGCCGAAAGCCAAGGATAAGGAACACGAATGGAAGTCGGAAGACAATTGGCTTTTAATCTATCAGTGAGGGGGATCGGGGTGCGGGCAGCATAAGCCTGTATCTAGGCATGAGCCGATGTTGCTAGCTGGGATGAGAGAAGAGAACGAAATGTTGATACTAGGTACTAGGTACGTCAATGTGTGTCGGCTGCCTGCTGCAGTATGTTAAGTGAGATGGGAAGGAGGGGGGTGGGGAGGGGGGTGTAGGCGTCACAGGAGAGACATCGTAGGGGCGGATTCAGGAATTTGAAAGGGGGGGATCCAAGCTTACGATGGTGGTGGGAGCGAGAGATTCGCCAAGTTTTTGACGGGGGGTTCAACTGATACTTGCTATTCATTAGGCATGATATAATAATTCTGATTAATCAGAATTTCCTTTTTGGCTGCGCGGAGAATTATTGGAGTACTACATTATGGGAATACGTGTTGGTATCACCCCTACCCGATTGGGAGAAGAACGAATGGACTCGTCCAAGTGGAATCCCCCTGACAACGCGGATTGTCTACCGATTAGCGTCAACCGCGAGACGATGTAGCGGCAGTTTACACGGGGGTTCACTTGATTCTCAACCACCAACGAAATAAACCACCTCCTCCACACCGCCTCCACTTTGCATCGACGAGAGTCAACAGGGTCTGGGTATAATTTCATGAAATGTCTGCTGATTATATATAGTAAATAATGACCTTAATAGCACGTCTTATTATAATTTGCATCTCGGCATATGTACTTGGATAATTTCAGAAATATCTACTAAACTAAGTTAAGTTTAAAGAAATAATTCATAGTAAACTATGATGATCCCTAGATCAGTGATTTCCATATTTGTACGAGGCATTTGTCCCCTCACCTTCCCTGCTATGTATGAAGACAACATCTATTTTCATATGGCCTTTCATAAATATCCATAGTGGACTGCATAATATGGTATATATATATATATATATATATATATATATATATCAATTAGTATCCATTAATATTTGCCTGTCTAACATCTCATTGCCACAGATGTGCATTACACTTAATTCTCAGTGGCAATGTGTTTCCCACTACATTTGTCACTAGCGATGTGTTTTCGCCTCACCATTTTGCTTGGCGATATGTTTTCCGCCAAATGTTTTTCTATTTGCGATGTGTTTTCCGCCACATGTATATTAGTGGCGATGCGTTTTTCCGCCACATCTTTATTAGTGGCGATGCTCTTTTCCGCCACATTTTTATCAATGCCGATGTGGTTTTTCCGCCACTGATAATCTTGAACCTTTTATTCTCGGCAATAAATTGCCCTATCTAACAACTTACATAACTCTTTGTGTTCTTCTATTACAATGCCGGGAACGAGCTGCGGGCGAGCCAGCTATATCATCCTTTCGTAGCGCAAGACATCAATGAAGATTAAGTGTAACAGTCGTTAATAATCTCAGTATCTACTACTCCTTACTGGTCGTCGGAGAATTGATTAGCAGGCGGGACCATTAATGGCGATAAATATTACGAGACTGCCTCGTTCCCACTTTCTATTCCACCCCTCCACCCCCACACGCCCAAGACAAATGCTTTCCCATATCGCCACGACTATGAGAGGTCCGCAGTCGTGTATGGGATGTTTCAGGGGGTGGGGATGGCATTGTCTTGAAGATCTCTGCATGTAAGACGGAACGTTTTTTCTTTGTATTTGCATTTCCATTTGAGTGACAAGATCGTTTTAGTAGCATGCTGTTGCAAAGGGCCACCCCGAGGGTCTAATGGCACGTGGATCGATGGTTCGCACACAGCTGGGATCATGTCTGAGTGGTCGGGGGATAAAAGTTCTTCTCAAAGAGTAGGGATTACCCCCTGGGATATTTCTCCGTTCTTCCCTTGCTTCTCCCAGTGAGTCGATATGACCAGGACCAACTACCCAACCGCTGCAACGATCGCTTTGGAGTTATCATTCTAAAATGTTGATCATGCGGAATGGGGGTTTTGGGCAGGGATGCGGCTGTGTTGTGTGTTGAGGGATGGTGGTGGGGGGGGGGGGCTCACGCCCTGATTGGCCACATGAAACGCAATTCGCCAGCGTCTGTTTCCTCACAAACCTTACAATAAGATATGATTCACCAAGTGGATGTGTCGCCGTATTACACCAGCAGGTCGCTTAAGACACCTCTAAATAAGGAAAAAGAAATAAAACTCACATGGCGTGCAAGAATCCCTCGCTTGCTGCGACAATGTCATCATCCTTTCTGCCCCATCATCAAATATGACGAGCTATGGTTATTTGCAGAAGAGGCGACGCAATTTCACTTGTTCGCACGAGTTCCTCACACCTGCCAACGAGTTTGGTGTTTTCATCGTCAGCCAGACAAACACAATTGTTGGAACAAGATAATATCTTTCTGATGAATTTAGAAATTGCGAGCCGGAATGATTGTTTTTAACAGAATCCCATTGCTACCTTACTTGGGTTCAAATAGTCCACCGTAAATATCCATGCCTGGTTTTCCCTTCAGATGTTTTTTTCCTCCAAAAGGCGCGGGTTGTCTGTTGAAGCTCTGTTTTCTTTGTCCGGTCTTTTCTTCTTCTCTCGGGGTTTTAAGAGGCCCATGTGTGCCCAGCTGGAGTTCATCCCCAGCAGGACACCCGCAACGACTTTCATAAAATGTTCGTTGTTTGAACGCATGTTCTATAAACATTCACTAGCAAGGCATCCACATGAGCGCACTGGGCACTCTTGACGTCAGTTTGACCTCACTTCCGAATCCAGAATCCTCAGGCTGGGCTGGATCGGCGAGTGGTGGCATTATTCATCCTGCCTACTGCGCCAGCGGGGGATGATCATGCAGGGATTTACTCTAGGTGATGATTGCCCCAGAAACCACAGGCAACAATTGCATTATTTAATAAAGGAACCAATTTAAGGCTGGAAATCCCAATCAAAATGAGACTTCTGATCACAATTTTAGTTGATTTAATGGCGCTCTTTGATGAGTAGACGCCCTTATTTTCGAATTTACGAACGTCAGATTTTACAAAGTGACTCCCCCCCCCTCCCCCCTCTAGGCTTCATTTGATATCCCCGATTGCAACTGTGCGCGAAGTTGCCGAAAGTACTAATCATTATTATTATAATATTCAGCCAGCCAACAATTCGGTGGAACAAGATACTAACTTTCTGTCAAATACCAGATAAGAATATTTGTTTAGCAAACCCGAGAGCCAGCATCCCAGACACGTTCAGACGGTCGGTCATTCAATTTAATAGTTGCTCTCTCTCTCTCTATACATATTAAGAGGATTTGTCTCTGTTTTAACCTTTCGTCTGTTCTCATCTAAGGGGGCCTAAGTGGCGCATGGCTGCCAACAGTATATCCGCAAACGCTTGCACTAAGAACAATATTGCGAACATTTTGTGCTTACATTTATCTGCTCTCGTTTTGACGCCTTTGATAGCAAAATTCTTATAAAAGTCATCTTTCCGTATATGAATCGATGTTTTTTATGTTTAATAGTCACTGCAGTTGCTCAAAGTTCATTTTTACAGTCTTCGCCTGATATATAGAAATACGATTACCACTGGCCGGGTGAATTGCCATAATGAGAGGACAGGTCAGCTCTGACGGAGTGTCGTAGTCCGAAGGATGCGTTTCATTCACCAGTCTACTGCTGACGCTGAAGTAATGGTCAATTAATGATAAATACTCTATTCTCTTGATATCCTATGTGAAGTAGCGGCGCCAGAAGATAAAAAGAAATGTACCAGTCAGATCAGAGACAAATGTAGGATCCGCAATCTTTGCCCAAGTAGTGGCATATGAAGATTAAGATAAATTTGCCAATCAAACCAAAGAGAAATGTTGTTCTTCCATGTGTTGCCCAGAAAGTAGCGTAGGACGGTGAAAATGGACCGCAAGCCACGTCGAAGTGCCGTCCCTACATCGTTTCAATGACAGCACCATAGGAAGATGAAGCCTGTCGGAGAACCGAAAACCAAGGATGAAAGCTGGGTAGACAACTGGCTTCTGATCCGTCGAGGAGCAAAGGGAGGGGGGGGGGGCAGCATAAAACTGTATCTAAATTATGATGGCGATGTTGCCAGCTGGGATAAGTGAAGAGAACTGAATTGGATCTGTAAACGGCAAAATTATCTGTACGGAATTCCATACAGTGACGTCATAAAAAATCCCATCAGCCTCTGCGGCATCTCACCAACAAAGATGGCGAGAGCAAGTGGTCGTCATAACCATTCCGCTGTAAAGCTGTAAGGCGCATGGCGTAAGAACATACTAATGCGTCATTACACAACACGATCAAGGTAACACAAGACCGTTTTGATGTCTTCGTATCACTTTTTGATCATGGCAAGACAAAGTTTCTTCATTCTTCGTAACTTAGCAACAATAGGTCGCAACCCCGTTGAGTCTAAGTGACGCACCATTAGATCCCAAGGGCGAGAGAGTGCGATGGTTTTGTTTCACTTTTAACTTTTAACTCAGACAGGCATGTTTCAGGACTAGGGTTGGGGAGGGTGGGGGCGGAGTGCGAGTATGAGGGCAGTGTACCCCCCCCCCCCTTTCTCCAACCGGCCACCCCGCTGAACTGGCAAGTAAACAGTCTTGATTTTCGCGAAATTCGAGCCAAAACATTGTCAACGGCGGCCATGATGCCTCGCCCTCAGCTACAGTTAGCCCAGCCAATGAGAATATTCGAAAGAGGCAGAGCGCGTTGACCCTGTTGACTAACCCCCGCCAAGCTTAGGTTAGCCGTTTTCAGCCTTATATGGAGCGAGCGGAGGTGGGTCTGTGGAAGAGCCTAAAGAACTGAATGGGGATAGTCCATGTCTGTCGGCTGCTTGCTGCAGTATGCTAAGTGAGATTGGAATTTGGGTGTGTGTGTCGGGCGGGAGATGAGAGGGATGCGTGTAGGCGTCAAATGAGACATCGGTCTCTTATGCCAGTTAAACAGTTGGTGCCACGCCAAAACAACCTTAGCTCATATTAATCTTCTATGTTTCCATACTTATATTATCCACTTGTTTTCGCACATTCAACCCGCCGGACCTCACTTTTGATACTTTGACGAACGCGTTGATAGTGATATCGTGGTATAAAAACTGCGAACTCCCATTAGAACAAATTCATATTTGTGTGTCTTCCCTAAACAGTTAACTCTGAGCTCAACAAAATCGTGGCACGAACACTTTACGATAAGTCAACAAGAATAGTCAATAGACCGATTCATGAAATTGACAATCACAGATCGTAAGCACAAGTGAGAAATACTCACGAGTTTGGATATAGTTAGCGTCAGATGCATGTGGCGTTGGTTCGCGGGAAGATACATGGTTCGAACCCATGACCTGTTGGTTTGCTGTGCTGGCTTACCCATAATTATAGACCTATTCACACCCCGACACTAAGCCCCGCCCACGCTTGAGTCCTTTTTCCTTCATCGTGAGTATGGAATTGGCAATCATAGCTGATGGTAGGTACAAATGCTCATCTCGGAAACTGACAACAACGTGGCATGCTGCTTTGTTTGTCCGACTTGTTTGTCCCACATAACGCACGTGGAAGACCATTTTTCAAAACATGATTGGATAGTGACAGTAACAGTGATAGTGACAGTCACAAGTAACAGTGACGTCAGTGTATGATTGACAGCCTAGATCGGTCTAGTCCGGGCAGGTCGCGTCAGAGGGGTGTTTAGCAGACTGCGGCGGGGCTTTATATATGGTGCATTAGCGGACCGAGGCTGGCAAATAATACGTGACTGTTAATTCAACAAATGATTTTAACTATCATATATGTATTATATGTATTTAGTCATTTTGACGTTAGACAGCAGGTGTCTTAACATTGCCCGATCTCGTCAGTTCCATCCGTGCGTGACAACGCTGCTCGCATTACTGTAGCATATTGTCGTCCTTAGAAGCAGCAGTAGAAGAGACTAGGCGGTGAAGCGGCAGCAGGAAAAAAAGGGTTGACGATGACGGTGGATGAAGAGACTGGAGGTTAGTAGGGAGGGGGGCGGTGGGGGGGGAGAGCATGCAGGTGGGCTTGTTGAGGTGAGGTATCGGTGCACTGACGCGACAGGTAAGTGGCACAGACGGCGATTAATAGGTCTATCATAGCTAAATGGCGTATCCAGAATACCGAAAAGGGCAAAGGAGGTTGGGGCGCGGTGGATTGGGTATGGAGAGGGATCGGGGTCATTTGCTGACACAGTACTAATGTTGCATCGTGGGTAATGGGGGAGATGCGGAGGAGGCGGGGAGGGGTGCGTGCTGCGGCACAAATCCTGTCCTTAGAATAATTGCTGGTAATTGGCAGTGTCTCCTTTGTGGGTAGACCTTAATACAAACCTTCATTCAGCCAGTTACTGTAATGGGGTATGGAAGGCGATTCGCTATTGAGGTGAATCAATAACAGGCATTCATGAGCGCACTCGTCGTTGTGTCTCCAGTTATGGCACTCACCCTGCTGCTTCACCAACAGCTGAGTAATGGTTAACAGCGGCTCGGACACAGCCACTTGCGTCTTCTTGGCTTCCATGTCGATTGCCACGGCTTCCTCCACTTGTCTCCATTTTCTAATACCTAACCACGTCGATCAATAAAGGACTCTGATCGCATGATATTGATCGCATATTTAAGTACGCAATCGGGCCATAATACAACACTCAGAGAAAAAACGTGACATATTACTAGTCGTCTGGCATGCTTTTTGCCCCAAATTAAAGAGGGTGTTTTGCTCCGAAGTACAGATTTTGTGTTGTTCCCCCGGACAACATTAAGCTAGGCATCCTCTAGCCATGTCCGCGTATTATCACTGAAAGTTATCGTCACAGAGATCAAAGGGGTCGAAGTATGTATTATCGCTTTTATGCTGATGTCGCGCATGCAGGTGGCTGGCTATGATTGATGGAGCGGCGGGTCAGTCGTGGTCTAACGGAGCGAGAGTTTCTCACCGTCCATGGCGCCTGCCCCGCACTACACTACATACAGGGACGAACCAGCCCATGACTGAGGACAGAGGCATAAGCCACTGGATCACATTAGACATTAGCGATGAAGGTTCCCGACCCATGTTATGACGTAGATGACACTATTTAGGGGTGTGCATGTTGTTAGTACCTCATAATGACTGTAATAGTGGCATGTAAGGCCAACTTTATGCCCGGGTGAATAGACACGAGTCCGGAAACACCCCGGGATTATGATGACATACGACTACAATGTTCCGTGCACTGTCAATTACTAAACGCGGGTCAGTGTTCTACCAACCTATGTGTTCAGGCGTAAATACATTATGTTTGTTATTATATTTTTTGGTGGACATGATGAATTAACTACGCAGTTCCAGTAATGGGCAGTCAAAGTAATGTTTTGCCTGGTAAGGAACGAGATGGTAGCTTGAAACTCTGCATGTTGGCGCACTACGGAAGGCCACACAAGCAAGATAAACAAAGGAAACAAATGTAGGGTATGCACCCATTTACCACCCACAGAAAAATTGCTATTAGGGGCTTGTTAAACATGTATTGGATACACAGTATATTATTGTAAGCTCTTTATTGGGAAGCAAATTCGTTAATAGGTTTATCTTCATGCAATGTTGAATGGAAACAAGCGGCAGTGCTGTCCGTGTTTTTCTGACGGAAATTCTGGACAAAAAATGACATGTTCCGCAAAATAAAACCCTAATAAATTATTTCTATCTAAGGGAGAAAATTATGCTTTATGAACAGCCTTAACTGGTTCGTGGGCTGTCTGAATTTCAGCACTTGGGCGAGAAAACCTTGATCTTTATGTTCGAGTGTTCCAGGTCACAACAATAACTCACCGTGGACACTGACTATTGGGAAGTGGCTTCTAACTCAGCCAGAGCCTCTGGCACCGCCGGATGAAGGAATGGCTGCGTATCTTGTCGTGACCCGACCCTAGCGATAATAGGATCAAAATGGCACCATAAAGTAGAAAACTGCAAGGCGCAAACGAAGACCACGTCTTCAACGAGTTTTTCCCTCGCCGTTTTTTCCGAAAAATGGCTGCCACAGCTGCGACAGGTTAAATCACGCTTGATCAAATGCATCTAAATTCGACTAGACATGTGTGTTGAAAGTGTAGGCCAAAGCTCCTGCTTTATCTGAAAAGTGTCTTCGCTTATTCGCTGGGCAATCTTGTTGTTAC
Organism: Arenicola marina; assembly: GCA_964019135.1. Lineage (NCBI taxonomy): Eukaryota > Metazoa > Annelida > Polychaeta > Arenicolidae > Arenicola > Arenicola marina. Next base: position 38,856,110 of record OZ025257.1, on the reverse strand, counting down.
TGATGATACTGATTAACTATTTTCGTCGGCCATTGTGCACCAACTATTGACTTCCAGACACTCATTAAAGTAATATTCCCAATTAAATTAATTTACCACTTATGACGTATGATTACGGTTCATTATTTAAAGATTCACAAATTATCATGATATGCCTGTTGCACAATTTCGCAGAATTCCGTTATTTTTGCTTAAATATTAATACGATTTTTTTTTCACAATTCGACATATGTTTGAAACAGTAAATACCGAAAATAGCCGAGATGTGGAAAATTCCAAATAACGTTGTTTACGCGGGTTTAAGAGCCACCATCTGTGGCCACCCATGACCATGACCGCACTAAATTTGGGACAGGCGTCACGGGGGCAGGGCAGGGCAAGAGGCCACGTCCCCCAGGGTCCGTTGGTGATGCCAGCTGAAGTTTGATTTGGACCGCTGGGGAAATGGAATGGGGGGTGGGGCGCTTTGGCGGCGTGCATCCACTCCAGGCCCCCACCACTACCCACTCCCCACTCAATCGCTGACTGGACCGGCGGTTAGCCCGCTCTGGACACCGTTACCAGGTTACATCCGGGGCCTGTGGGACGTACGTGGCATGTGGTGGCGAAAGTCAATCCCTCTTAGTAAATCTTGGGTCTCCGTCCTTGTAGACTCTTTGTGCTGTCAGCATCCATTGTGTTCACCGTTCGGATTAGCCTATCCCCCTGGAGGGATATGCTGCTACACGCGTGCTGGGTCTGCGGCTAGGGCTTCACACCCTTGTGAGGGGGGGCAGACGGGGCGGTGGTTTGTGCATGGGTGGGGGGATGGGGTTAGGGCAGGAGAGGCAGATCTCGGGGGTCCCCGGACCGTTTGTCTCGCCCACCAAACCATCAGCAAGACAACCTGGTATCCGCTGAGCCGAATTCCCCTTGATTAGGCGATGAAAGACACTTGGGGACAGCTTTGTGTAACAGGGCGCGCATATCAGATGGGCGACATGGCCCTGAGTTGGCAGGAACATGGACGAAGAACCCTGTACTTTGGGTCGAGGTTTATTCCAAGCCCACCTGGCCGACAACCGATATTTGCGTCATTGAATGGTGAGATATGAAAGGAATTCCCACAGGGCGACACGGCGATGAGAAAATATACATGTTTCAATTTGCAATAGATGGATGGGTAGATGAATCGTCTTTTTTTTGCCATTGTTACCATGATACAAAGGAGGTTTCATGCAAATGCTTAACAACGTCTGCACAACAGCAACCTAGTGAAAAATTCTTACGCTGTCTTTGGGTATCTTTCAACAACATCATTTTCAACGGTATCTTGGCGTTGCGTAAAGCATGCCATAATTGCATGTCCAAAGTAGCATGAAGCATACATATGTCGAAATGTAACACTATTGCAAAGATGCGTGCCTGTACAGGTTGTGATAACGAGCAATTTGTTGGGGGTGCCGATGGGAATTATTGTGTTCAATCAAATTTAATAGGTAAGAGATCCATGATTGGAACGTTTGTGTAAGACCAAGTATCGCACTGAGATAGCCACAAGAGGCTGGAGGGTGGCTGGTCTGCTGTGTCCACCCTTTCCTCCTTCATCCCCGGCCACCCCAGCCTCATTCTTAATGACCTAAACCCGGGCAAATTTATTAAGAAGCAATGTAATTTGGTTCCAACCAGCAAAATGATATAGTGTGGCACATTTCCTGTTATTTAGACGTAGATTTTGTATTCCTCTGACCTTTGTTTGATAACGGCGCTGTCAGCGCTTACCTGACTATCGCCTTCAAGCTTGAGCGAGTCCAGGTGAAGCATGAGCAATTGGTGTTAATACAAACGTTGCCGACGTGGAAGTCCCATAACGCCCAGCCCGCTTTTCCCCCTAATATCGCTCACCTGTTCCTCCTCGTCGGGCTCAATAGTGCCTCATCTCTCGATATCTGACGGGTAGGCGGTGACGTAGCCTCCCGGAGGGATGGTGGGGGCGAGGAAGGGAAGGAGGGGGGGGGGGGGGGCGGAGGAGCAGGATGAGGAAGAGAGGGAGGAGGATAAGAGTATTAGGGGGTGGAGGAGGGAGAGGTGGGCGAAAAGGTGGAGGAGGAGGAGGAGTAGGAGGGACATCCTCATGGAGGGATGCAGTGTAGGGAAACAGGGGTGCGTCAGGAGGAGGAGAGGTATGCTCATGGGTGGATTGGGACCAGGGGAAGGAGAGGAAGGGAGAGGAGGAGGAAAGGGTATCTTCATATAGGGGTGCGGCGAAGGGAAGCCGGGGAAGAAGGTAAGGGGGACGAGGAGAAGGAGGATGCTGAGGAGGAGGGTATCATCATATGATGGTGGCGCTGAGGAAAAGAGGGGGAGAGAAGGGGGGAGGTGCGGGGAATGGCAAGCGGGGGGTGAGTGTCCTTGTTAGGGACGGGGTGGATGGGTAAGAGGAGGAGCAGGAGCGAGGGGGGGGGTAGGGTTGGGGTATGCGGAGCAGGCGAAAAAAGATACGTCTTATGACGAACCCAGTGAGGAGGCCCGTTACCCAGTGGTCAGGGTAGGGGTGGTTGCTGGAGGGAAGGTACTGTTTTTTATATACCCTATGGACCCTGCTCAAACCGTGACATCCATAAGCAATTATAAGGACAGGACTGAACAATGCTGCGTGCATTCGCTTCATCGCTCAATAATGGGATTACACGAGTCTTAAGCCCACGATCCTCCACACTCTGCCAGATTACGTGGGTCATTGTCCCAAGTCGTCATGCCATGCGTCGCCACATCTGCACGACCACTACAACAACCCAACGCTAAAAGACAAGCAGACCGAATTAATGCCAAGTGCCTTAATGCAATTGACCGACTGCATGGCGGCAGTTTGATTATTTATGGCTTCCTATTGGTATCTTTATGTATCTAGCCTGCTGGGGGAACCGGTCACTTGTAAGCTAATGTCAAATTCTTGTACGTGCTGGCCGTTTTCTCTCAATTTTGCAATGAATTATCAATGACAGCCAGGACTTAATGACATAATCATGTAGTTAATAGCTTCTTGACTGAATTATGTAAGTAACCATGCATGAAACAGGCATAACGTTCTGACTGAGCCAAAACTGCCTCCCTTTCATGTGCAACCCCCACTCCCCTCCCCTATTGTTTACATCTGCTCATTAATGTTCAATGTTTTGCGTCTGAGATAGCTGTGTGCCTGCCCACTCAATAATTTCTCGTAATAAGTTATCTGACCATTTTCGACATCGACATTTCGTGCACTGACTTTTCAGAACTCCGCAGTATACACGGTAATTCTATGTACAATTCATCCTTCTGCAATGTTTTGCACGCAGGCCAAGTAGAACAGCAGAACATGCTCTTGCCTTTACAAGCAGGATAACATAGAGACATCATAACAGTGTAAACTCGCCTTCTTTGTCCTAAGATAATCCACATTTTAGTGAAGCCAGTCTCAAAGCTTTCAAAGCGTAGATACGTGGAAAATCGCGCCCAAATACGGCGACTAAGCCGTCTGAGCAGTAGTTCAATTATTTAGTACCCCTCTGAAGTCCTTAGCGCTGCCATATCTTTAAACCCTAAGTCGTTGTCTTTTGTCAGAGACGCTTCGGGGGGTGGGGTGGTCTCTTTAAAGAGAGTGGCTATGAAGGCACGGATGAATCTTCTGTAAGAGAAGATCCTGGCTGCATATGCCTCACACTGATGACGGTTGCATCGCCCCATTTGACCACTTGCAAAGCCAACGCATTCAATCCGTCAAGCTGGCTGGGAGGCAGACAGGAGAAAGCCTGGCGCCTTTCACTGATTGCTGGCCACCAGTCATGCGCACTCCACAACTCACAGCGGTCCTCGGTCACAACTTGAGGAAGGGCGAAGATGATGTCTGGCATAACTGCAGGCATGATGGCGTGCATTGATCACGCCAGCGTGAGTGGGTGAGGGGGAAGGGGGGGTGGGGGTGGGGGCAAACGGCCTCTAGCCGCAGATGCTCAAAGAACGCTGTCTTTATGCACATGACTCTTGTCTTTGGCGGCAGATGTTCCTAGTTATGGCTTTCGATCCAACGGCAATTTTTTTATCTTGGTGTTGACAAAATGTTCCATAGACGCAAAAATGCAAATCCCAGTAAATCACGGTATGGCGGTGTGCCCACGCGCCTGCCCGCCAGATAGGCATCAATTTATATTATGCAGACGGTTCCTATTTGTTCTGAGTTTTCCATTCTTATTATGGAATAAAATCTGCTTCGGAATCCGATGAGTTATAGATCATAAACACGAGTGCAGTATACTCTCACACAGTGCGCGTTAAAGAATGTCTTGCAGTAAACAAGCTAAAGTAATTTATGCGAATGCGTCGTTTATCCCTAGTGCATATAACTATATATGATATTTAAATTAGGTTTAGGAAATCGCAAATTATCTTAATTCTGTGGCTTAATAAAGTCAAAAATATTCATCATTGCAGCAATTGCCCTGTATGTACTGTATTGCTGCAGGCAGCGAATATGTCGTTTACCAGGATTTTTGCAATGGCGAGGTTCCTGTTTAACTGAAACCCATTGTTGTCTATGAAAACGATGAGTGGTGCCCACAATGAATTCAAACGTCTTCCGGCTTGGAATAATGAACGCTGGTGACAGGTGTTCTACACTCCTACACACAACAGAGAAGAGCCCCACACGACAAAGCAAACAGAATCGACAGACACTCTACTGCCGCACTCGTAGAACACATTAACATTAGCACGAACTCAGGATGTGACATAATTGCGAGCGCAAGCGAGCTCCTAAGGTAACATGCATGCATGTTCAAAGTCCATTTCAAGCATAGGCTTAAGACTTTCATTTCGCCTAACAGCCCCCCCCCCCATGAGACGTTTTCGGATTCGGAGTAAATATCAGTTGTACATAAATATATTCAAGCAAGGAGAGGTCGAAGCCTATTATGCATGTCTTTAATAATTAAATCAGCCGCCCCACAAAATTAAAGAATACATTTTTCAATGTTAACACTGGATATAGGCTTCAAATTAAAGTTAATTAATAAGTGACGCGCTAAATATCTGTTGCCAAGCAGAGCGCTCTTGGTGACCGCCCATCGGCTGCTGTCATAGAGAGTAGTTGTGACGTCAAAATGTTATAAACATGACGTCACAATGGGAGTTCCTAAGCACCCGAATGATATGCCACAATCACGTGCATGGTATACGTCATCCCGCCAAAGATATTCTTTACGGCAAGCCGAAGTGAAATTAGTTGTGAATATTAATCTACATATATCCCCCCGCAATATTTGAATTAATAAATATACGCTCGCATTTTTTAGGCAGCACCTATCCATATTATATCAGACTATTATATGTATTATATAAGGATATAATGCACTGTATATCACAAAATAATACGTGTAATAATATATCTTTGTTAGTTCAAAAACTGCATAACAAAAATAAGATGGTAAGAAGCATCCAATGCAGAATACGGTTACAAAATATTTCAACAACGATGATATACAAGGAGGCGGGTTGGGGGGTGGGGGTGTATCACCTTGAAATCAGGAATCCCCGAGAATTAGGGAGAGTAATATCCAATCTCCAAAATGAGTATTGCTGAAGACTGGGTGCGATAAAAACAATTTAAGAAGTGGCTACGCGAATAGCAAAGAATTCCCAGCATTTCAACCGATCGCTGTAAATATGTAAAAGGGTTTTTGCACTGAACCAGAAATTACACAGATAACAATTGCCAACAACAGCTAATCGCGAGACGAATTGCTCTCCATGCCAAATGCGGAGATCGGAATAGGTATTCCATGCATTATAGACCAGAGGACAACAGTAAAGATGGTGCATCGGATGAGTCACCATTGACTTGGTATCGTGAGTTGAAGCCCTATACAGTTGGATTCGTGCTGCTCCCATTGCACACGCCAGCTGTTTTTGCAGCAGTGCAATAACCCCAGGCTACGCTGCGTGCTGCTACAACGCTTCGGATGATACGATTCGCGGGATAAAATTGCGACGTGGCAGACGCCGTGAGGGGGTGGGCGATATTCAGGTTAAGAGTGCCCACGTGGCACAGTCACGTGGGGCGCCGCGAGCGATAATCGGGGGGTGCTGGGGTCGGAACGGCGATAGTAGCCATATTGTTCTACCCCCACCTGGGTCACGGACCGGGACTGCCTCCGAATCAATTGGGCGTTCCCGCTGGGGGCATCGGCTTCTAGAGAGTGGCCCCCTGGCCCCCCACAAGCTGTAAGTAAGAAGCTCGCAATCGATGTGCGCTCGAAGAAAACTATTGTCATATAGCAAGGATCGTGCTGAGGAAAGGCCAAGGCACAAGGGAAGGGGGGAGGGAAAAATGAAGGAGAGAATAAACGGGAAAAAATGCAATTGGTGGCAGCCGTACTTCCTGTGTGCAGATCGCTGTGTTGACAGACCGCAAGGGGCGACCGCTGATCAATTCGTTAAACAGCACCATGTGTGTTTACAAAGGCCGGTTACTACTGAACCCCCATATTAGCGGCGTTCTTTAAAGTGTTCGTGCCATGATTTTGTCTTGCACAGAGTTAACTTGGTTTAGGGAAGATAAACAAATAAGCATTTGTTTAATGGGAGTATCACTATAAACGCTATCGTCAAAGTAGCAAGAGTGAGATCCGGTTTTTTATTCCTGGGAGCATTGCATCTGAGCGTTAGTTGAAACTTCCCCAATGATGTCACAAGGTTGACAGGTGAGCTTTGACGCAGTGCGTAGACATCTGTTGTCAAGGCCGTGTATTTATTGAGTGAGATCCGGCGGGTTTATTTCTGGGAGCATTGCATCTGAGCGTTAGTTGAAAATTCCCCAATGATGTAACAAGGTTGACAGGTGAGCTTTGACGCAGTGCGTAGACATCTGTTGTCGAAGCCGTGTATTGTTTTGATAGTTGAGGGCGTTTCGATGAGTTCAAGCCAATGAGCAGAGAGAATCTGAGTCTCAATATAAAAGCACATGCGTTTGTATTCCCCTTTGACGTCACTTTCCTCGCTCGCAAAAGTTATATTGGTAGGTGCGAAAACAAGTGGAAAAAGTATGCCCTTCTACTATTTCGGCGTTACAGCTCGATAATATTAACGTGGAAACACAGAAGATTAATATGAGCTAACTGTGTTTTAGCGTGGCACAAACACCTTAAGGTGATGGTGTACCATAAGCAAGAAGACAAAGCGAGCATTAGAGCGCTGCCGGCCTGCCTCGGTGGATCACTGGATCGATCCTTTGAGATACAGACTGAGTCACGCATGGTAAACAATTTACTGCATTTAGTTCAGGACCACAATTACACCAGAGTTACAAGTTAAACTACATCAGAGGTAGCATTAGGGCATACACAACGGCATCCTCTTGCATGGACCCCTGCATCCTGCGACCAATCCGGATCAATGATACATAGCGCAGGGTCAGTTTTACCGACATTCAGTAGATTTGTAATATATATTTTATTTGTTAATTCTGGTATTAAATTGCGGGACATTGTTGTGTCGCTTGTAACAGTCTAAAATTGGCGTCTTATTCCAGAAGCACAAATCGGAATGTTCAAAAACGTAATATTATTAAGTGAAAATCAATTGTCTTGCACCGCCAAACATATTAATATTACTTATATAATATTCTTGCGTTTTGCATTGGTTACAAGCTACGTTTCCAATTGACTTTATTAGTGATATTTTTGATGATCCATGTGAGCCCCGGAGTATTTATCTGTGGTCTTCACAGTGTCACAAGCCGAGGATGTCCATCTCCCATTATAACATGAACACTATCTGTCGCCTGTGGTTATGCCAGACACTCACACCGCGGCACAAAACACAAAATTGAATCAACATTGCATCAATCGAATAGCCACAAACAAAATTGAAGCAGACTTGAATCGCGATCGCTATACAAGTGAAGACTCCTGATTTGCACGCAAGCATAACTTTTCTGTGAACATTATATACTTTCAAGAGACTTTCAACATCGGATCCACATGCGAATCACCACCTCAATCTCGGCGACTGGTGCGCCACCTATTGCTTTTGCAATAAATTTGAACGAGGGGGGTGGGTGGGGGGGATGGGGTGGTCGAGAAGAAAGGTTTTTAGTGGTGGGCGTGGGGGATGAGAGGGGCGGCGGGGTCGGACGGCGGGAGGCGTGGTGGTGGGGGGACATCGCCACGGGGGAGGGTGGCGGAGGATTAAGGTTAATGACGGCCCCAGGGATCTGGGACGGGGGCGAAAGGGTGAGGGGGTACGAGTCGGGGGGGGGGAGTGTGTGCATCGTGTGAATACGAGTGGTGGAACAGAACGGTTTGTGACGGGCAAGTCCCAGACCTCCTTGATGGGGAGTAAGGGGGCAGTTTGCGGCGGATCGTTTCTCAATAGACACACGTATCGATATATGAAGCGTAGGGTCACGAAGCGATGACCCAGGGTTGAGTACTTCGGGGATCGCTGTGACCTCCAGTAATTGGTCGCCGCCTTTGGCACCCCACCCCACCCCCAACTCGTTCCATTTGTCAGTGTCCCGGCTGCCGTTCCGGTTCTAATTCTACCACCTAAAATTCAACTTTTTTAATATGAAATCTTCTGAATAATTTATTATGAGGGTTAACGCTTGACAGCTTATAAGTACATTTTAATATGTATACACTATCTGACATTTGGTTCATAGGATATTTGACACACAGCCATTTACATAGCGAAATTGCGGCTTTTCGATGATTCCATTGATAATTCGTCCGTACGCAAGAATACCGTCCAATCCCCCCACCGAACGCTGCCTCGGGATCTTTCATTTATTATTTTATTTGTCAGGTCAAGAAACGCCCTAAAAACCCAAAACCTTGACACTGTTTTACTTACAGAGGGTAAAGTGGTGTCCGGCCGTTACGACTGCAAATATATCGAGGTATCGGCTGTGCTGAACATCAAAGTTGACGAATTATTGGTGGGTATCGTGAAGCAAGTCAGACTGAAGGAACAACGAAAGCAGCAGGGAGGCAAGAAGAAGCCCAGCAAACCTGTGAAATGTTTGCCGGATGACAACGGGTGTCTCCCCCAGCCTCGTGGCCTTGTGGGCAAGCTCTTCAAGAGGAGTCCCTATATGGTGCGGTCATGTGACAACTTGTTCGTTCTGTGGGTGAAGCTCGCGGGGTGTCCTTGACCACGGGTTGTGGCCTGCAGCGCCGCCATTACACGTACAATCATCGTCAACATTGTATAATGGATTTATAACTTGCGGCAGAAGTCATGGAACTTCGGATATATGTGCGTGGTTAATTTGGCTTTCCGGAAGTGTGTGTCACAATGTGACGGAAGCTGGCGCAGTAATGGAAAATGGTGTACTGTGCATCCCGCTGACCTCACATCTGAGCTGCGGCACGCTCCCCCTGGCGGACAGAAGAAGACTTAAGGATCGATACTTTAAAAGGAATAATTGCTGCCATATCACGAATCACGACATGCTTTAATATTTTGGGGAAATATTTATCTTTCACAACAGAAAGTGATAATCATTATACATCGGCGGAACCGGCTAGAGCCTTTTCATTGGTGTGAATTGTATATCAACGGGAAATTAAGCCTCTTTTTGTGGTTGCCAAAGGCCTGTAAAGGAAATGACCAGTGGCACTTTTGGCACTACATTATTTATGTATGCAGAGCGACCGATTGAAGAGACGTATGAAAGAACGCTTCAATGAAGACGATGCTGTGATTGACTTAATTACTTGACCTCAAGTGCTTTATGTATCGATCTGCTCGGCCATGTCGTGTATTCACTGTTAGAACGAAGCTCACATACATCAGTTCCAGAGACAATTTCAGTGCGTGTGAACAAAAACTGAACATCGTTTATTGAAGTTATGGGCAAGACTTTCAACATTCAAAGGCTTCACTCTGAGAAGTTCATGATATTTATTGAAATAAATTATGTACATATGCTAAGGCCGTTCGAAACGGTAAGCCACACTGAATAGATGCTGTGAATTATGTATTAAAACGATGCCTTATGAGAAATATTATTTCCTGGTGAAGGATGAAGACTGGATGGCCTTGCTGTATAATTCATGCTTCAATTCCTTGTGAAGCAGCTCTTAGTGATTGGTGCGTTTTCATTATGTTTGACTGGTCTCTTAGGATTCGCACCAATAAAGCAATATCTGCCGGTGTAACTTTACCTACTTGGTATGCACCAGCTCAAATTTAACTAACCTGTCTACATACATTTGTCATGAATAAAGTGAGAAGTTTGAAGATCAATGGATTGTTACTAACTCTAACTAGTTGACATTAACTTAAAGGAAATGGTGAGTATGGGCCACTTTCCCACATATACAACATACTTAATTCTGTACATGCGTATATCTAGCCATAAAGCTTCACGAAACATTCTCTTTACAGTTGAGATACTCAGCACTCTAGTCGAGTTTGCTTTTTGGGGAAAATGGCCTTCAGCACATCCAGAACTTATAAATCACAAAAAAAAGTCCTACGCAAATTCTAGATGGTATAATTTCCAAGAATTATGTTCTTCACAAATTAAAGGTAAATAATGGAATAAAAGACAATAGTGGAAGAAACATATCGTTAATATAATTATCTGGTAACGTTATGATTCACAAGTACAATATTCTCCATATATAAAAGGCATCCATCTGAAGAATAACGGCAATTATTATATGGTAACGTTATGATTTCCAAGACCACAGTTCTCCGCCAAGTGTGGATGTCGTAATTTCGAAGAAGTCAATATAAGATATATTGTTCCTGTGATATTCAAGACTGATACTCCCCATTAGTAGTTATGTGTTCTCTGCCTTCGGGTCAGAATTACCAAAGAGGTGAGAATCGAAACCACGCGCGATTGTCTGAAAGGCCTTTTGCGAAACCCGGATGAACAGCAGCCTAAATTTATACTACAATTATATTCCAATGTCTACCGCACACTCTCAGGGTTATTGTTAGCTCGTCCGTCTGTGACTTACCTTAAAATGCTGGCGTCGCGTTATCTCTTCTTTCAAAGTTAAATTTGTCAATTGAGAACAAACAATAAGAATTTGCATCAGCAACATGTTGTTACGGCTTTTATTCCATGAAATCATTAGGGTCGTTTGAGCACAGTATCGAAACTAAGAACCGGGCGGCTCATTTCTGGGACCATGGCATATAATGAAGGGGATAATCTGATCTGAGCAAGAAAGCACATGAGTGAGTTTTTCTATATGACGTCATTGTTCCCCTCCTAATTAAATGCAGCTAACAAGCTATGCCTTTCAGGCACTATGCCATTCAGAATATTACTCCCCCTTCTATTTGGGCATTCTAACTTACTGGAGTGTAAGCGCTTAAGCTCAACAGAATAATATGTAAGCATGTATAACTAGAGTTCTCTCGGCGTAGCACCATCTGTGACACGGCATGTTCGCCATATACCTAGCCATCCCAATGTGCCCCTATGCCGCTAACCCGTATTCCTGCCAAGTTCTAACAATAACCACCAGGCGTCGCTGTCTGTGCCCGCATGATCTCGCCACGCACGCGCCACCTGCAGACTGTCTCTGGTACCAGCCCATGAAGTCGGAATCATACACACAGGTCTCAATTCATCAACCATCGATCATAGAACATCTTCAACCTCGTCATTCCCACCTCTCCTCCGAAGATGTCCTCGGCTACTGCATCCGGAATACGATCCCGGGGTGTCGCGGGAAAGCCTCCAGCAGATGGGAGCATTCAGGAGGCCCCCGGAAGCAGTCAGAGTCCCGACGCGACACCTGGCGATGCTCCTCTGTTGATCCGTATCACCGTGGCGGTCGTGGGAGGTATCCTGCTCTGCGTCGCCGGGGTGTTTCTGGCGTCCAGCGAACTCGATCCAGAGGTCTGCGAGTGAGTATCTGGATTAAAGCTCTCCTCTAAATATATATTACATGGATGTAGTCCTCGCGTCGAAGTCTTGAGAGGTTCTGGCATCGCAAAAGTGGCGATGGTTACGTCTCGTGCGTGACGGAATGGCCCACCATGACGGGCTCTGGTTTGAGAAACTAGATTTGAAACTAGTAGGCGTCCAGTGAGTAACAACCAAGACCTAATCAACGGGTCCTCGATGCGACAAATGCGGTAAGCTCAGTCGGGTCACCGATAGGCTTATTCAGTCATAAGTGTAAATGCCACAACGCAATCTTTCATTACTCCTTAAACCAAACCAAAGTCGCAAATCCATCGTCTTTCGCAGACGGATGGATGCCAATCCACGGTAGGATCAAGACGGTTCATCCGCACATCTAATGATCTGCAGTAGTACTAGTAAACCAACGCAGCTTAACGGATGGGATTTCGCTGGCCCATTATACAGCTATGGACAATGATACATGCCGTATCTATTGATACTACAGTAACTATGGTAGGCCCATTAGACATGCCGTATATATTCATACTATCATCGTTGGACTATTACACAGTTAATAACAGTTGTATCTGCCGCACATATTGATAATATTAACGAAGGCCCAGGTTTGCATTCCGACGTGTCAATTGTATGTACCGTATCATAGTGCCATATATAATTGAAAAGACACATAAGACACCTCGATCCGTGCGTCGGTAGCTCTGAAATGACTCGTGGAGGGAGGTGGATTTTCTGAATTAGCAAAGTGTCAAAATTCTATCAATACTATATCTGGATGATGATTAGGATCCTACGGGCATAAGAGGATGCGACAGAAAGGCACTTTTCGTTGCGTAACTTACGCTATTGTTATGTTTACCTACCACATCGCGTATGTCCTTCCCTCATGTGGCGTTGGGGGGGGGGGGGGGGCTTTGGTATTTGCGTACCTCGGGATTGGGCTTTTCATTTCACCGTGAACTGAGAATGAGGAAAATAATCCTTCGTGAACTGAGAATGGGGTGATCAAGGATTTTCATCAATCGTGCACTGGGAATTTTAATATTAATTAACCGTGAATCAGAAAATCGTTCATTTAGTATCGTGTATCCACCCTTGCATTGCAGGCGGAGTGTTCTGCTTTTAAATCTTCGTGACGTGGGAATAAAGACATTTATTCTTCGTGATCTGGGAACACGACCCCTCCTTGCCCCCCCCCCCCCCCCCTTATGTCCATACGATATACATCAACTACGCACAGTCTTAAAGAGAGAAGTAGGCATTAGGTTACAGCGTTAACGGGTCTCTTATTAGCAGAGTTGACCTTATGCGTGCCACATGGGGGATGACACTTTATTCCAAATATATCACACACCCCATATGCCCACAAGATCTACGTGTCCATGATAAATTATACATTTTCCACGTGAATTAGTTAATGTGCTGCTGGATTACTAAAACCTAGTATTAAACCTGCCGTGTTGTAAATAATGCCAACAATTTGTTATGAGAGCAAGCTCATTCGTTTCAGTCCGTCAGTTTTTAAGTCTTCGCAAGTCAAGGTTACAGCGATAGATAAAAGGGTTCATTAACTGACATTCGGTTACAAATTGCATTACGTATAGGAACAATAATTATCTCCACGCCATTTCCCGTAGGGCTACTATGATATTACTATTATTACCGTGCATTTTAAGTCGCTATTAATGACCATGAATAGAAATAAACAGAAACAGAACTTTTTAATATCTGTGTAACAGTATGTACCAAAATTACCTCTGCCACTCCTGATGCTCTCCTCGCTTTGAGTGCTCTGACCAATTATACAACCAACCAAGCTAATGCTCCCATTTTTAACTCTCTCGCATACAGGTTTAAGGCGCCACGTGCGTTTGAAGGTCCATTGAAGGTCAACACGCGCTTAGGAGCCGCAGAGAAGTTATTACTGGAGCAGATCTCAGGACCCGAGGCCATTGCAGTGCAAAAAGGTAAAAACGCTACTGCAGAGATGTCAGGAGATGAACAGTGGTCCATACAAGATGGATGGATGTATATGCAAGGCGCTTTAACCAATCTTATTCATTCAATTTTGACGTCAATGGGAGGAGGAGAGCGAAGCCATGTCCCCGGGGTTATCCCACGCTTTGCGAAGCGGGGTAAGTCCACCGATCTACGTGTCGTTAGACTCCTGGGTGACCATAGCACTCTATGCGAGCGCTCTAACCCACTGAGCTACCGGGACGGCCCTCCATATAAGATGAAATCACTACAGGGATTATCATCATTGAGCCAGATACCGTGTCAAAGGACAGCTATCTTTCTCGCTACACTTCCACTATCCACACGCCCTCATATATATCACCTGTTATGTTGGACTTGGCCTGGTTAGTGGAGATGGTCAGTCGCATTCATTTTAGCTGTTTCATGTATTTTACCACCAGCATTGGCTTGGTCTGTTTCGTTTACTTACTCGGGTTTATTGACTCAAGGACTTGGCCGTTTTTTTGGGGGTTTTTTCTTCAATTTTGTGTGATTGACATGTTTCATTAACTCGCTCTTGGTCGTCCGTCTTTCTCTTCTGTTGACATTCGTCCGTTCGGTTTTATCACTGAATCCATTAGTAAACGACTAATTACCGCCAGATTATCTTGCCTTTCGCTGACCTTTTGCCACGTGTTTTATTGTCGAATTGACCGACTTAGATTAAATTATATTGGTTATTTTACTCTGTGAGTTAATGAGAGACTTCGCCATGCTTAGCTTTTCTGATTGTACAATGGAATACTTGCTTTATGATTAAGGACGTCACTGAAAGACTATTATGTACGGCTACAGGTCATATCTACACGGGTACTGCAGATGGAAAGGTACTCAAGATTCACAACGGAGAGGTCAGGGTGCTGGCCCGGCTTGGCAAGGAGCCATGTGGTGAGGCGCTATGACTAAGAGCTTTGAGCCAGGATGCGTGATCTGTTCCTTCTTGTTCAGACAACCGATCATGTCGAGAATGTTGAGCTATGTTATCATCTTATAAAGTAAAATATAGTGTTTATGGTCGTCTATTTATATGGAATACAGTCGCTGAAGATACGCTGATGGGTATTTTACCCCTTGGAGTATTTTGTGTCAGATATTTAATTGTTTGCAACAATCCCTAACTTAACACAAGCTGATATAGCTCATTGTCAATTTTCAGTCTCCTGATTTTATATCTTTCTGTGTTCATATTCTTATTAGTTGATACAATTAAGATGAAACTAGATCTATTACTGAATTATATGCTGTTTCCATGGCGTTTTCCACGCAACAGCATTGTTGCCTAATATTAGAAATATTTTGAAAAAATATATTTACATAGGCCTTGCCCGTTTTGCTTCGTTCAAACCAATATTATAAATAATCCCAAAAACGCTCACACTATTATTATGGTTGGCATGATGGTATGCACATGGTGAAATAATGGCACATTGAATGGCATTGACAAGAATCACCATGTTTGTTGGCAGGCGGCCCTGAGCACGAAGGCACCTGCGGACGGCCTCTCGGCGTACGAATCGACCCGAATGACGGCTCTCTGGTGGTCGTGGACGGGTCCCTGGGGGTGTATCGGGTGAATACCGCCACAGGTAGGTAACCTAAATAACCTACCCTCAAAGGACATGGCCCGCAATAAATAGGCGTTCACGGAAAAGTTGCATGGGGCCATTGTGATATATTTAATATTTCATAGTTTCATAAAGATTTTTTTAAATTAAAAATGAAGGAGGCGGCCATTTCGACACCATCATGCTCACCTTAATAGTTGATTTGTTTCTAAACCTTCAGTTTCTCAGTGTGTGGTTGTAAGAATCACGGTTCGCACGGTGATGCGATCTGAATGCTCTTAAGTGTATCTGTGCATTTTTCTAAACCATCGTAAATTTAACAGTGTGACCTTATTAACGATTTTAACACCCAGTGTGTGTTTCCAATCAAAAAAGAGAATATTTAAGAAGGGAATACGAGTGAATCCCAACAGTTCACTTTAAAATATGCTCGCTTTCCAATTTACATGTGTTTACACTTGTTTCCAAGGCGACCACACGCAGCTGATGTCGAGTAAGACGCCGATTGGCGGACACGCCTCACGCTTCCTCAATGACGTAGCTGTGACGTCAGATGGGACGATGTACGTCACGGACACGAGTGTCAAGTGGGATCGACGTCACTTCCGGATGCTGTGCTTTGACCTGAGGCCCGATGGCAGGTGCGTGTGCCAAGTCCTATGGTATTCCGGCGAGGGGGTGGAGGGGGGGTACTTTATAGATTACTGAGTTGGAGGGTTACGCGGTAACCCCCCCCCCCCCCCCCCGCTTTGTTACCGCAAAAATCCGCTCGGTCAGGGCGGGTTACAGCTAAAATCCGCTCGGAAGGTTTTTTTTCCCCGAAAACCCGCTTAATGAACGCTCGATACGGGTATCATTTTCATCATAAATGTCCGCTCTCTCAGGCATCAAGGGGCACCCGCGGAACCCCCCCCCCCCCCTCCAGATTTGTGTAACAGTCCCCCCCCCCCCACTGGGTCTGGTATTAATCGGAATTCTGTCATATTATGTGCAGAATGGACCATTTGCCGTTCAAAGCTGAAAATATGAATGTATGCATTTTTGGTCGAATTAACAAATTATGTTCAGATATAATGCGTTGTGGAAAAGCTAAGACAGAAGCATTGGGAAAAAAAATGTAAATCTGAAGACCTACATTGCTTCAGCCTTTGTTGTATATTTGACAGATTTTGCCATGGTGTTGCTCATGATTTCATTTACGCTATTTCCCTGAGCACCACACCGTTGTGAATTCATCCCCTATGAAGATCTATAAACACATATACTCAGAACTGATCCAAGATCAAAAAAAATCGGGGGCCGACTACGCCCCTTATCATAAAACGGGGCAAGACTGATCTCCGCGATTCCGAATCTAAGAATTCATACAGATTCGTGGTTATCTGTCGGGAAGGTTAGGAGGTCATTAGTTGTACATTGCTTGGTTAAAAGAGAAGACCCTTGCCTTTTTACCGTGATTTGGGACAGCATCCTCTCTCCTGGATATTCGGGATATCACCATCCTGTCGTTTGTTGGATGGTGATAACACGGGATATCAACACCCAGCCATCTCGAATATACGTTATCAACCCTTCTGAATTCTTGAAAAGACGATATTACCCGCCATGCTTAATTATGACAAATTCGCGATTCTGAATGTGTTTTCATCTGTCTGCATCACGGAATGTAGTCAATTGGCAGCACTGGGGTGCCGTACACCGTTAAGACTAGAAAGGATAGCCGGGCGGAAAGTCAAGTCAAGTGGAAAGCTTCTTTATGGAGAAGCTCTCGTTCTAATCGAAATAGTGAGGTGCAGTCGCGACCTATGGCTCTTTGACCTCTGATCTCTGACTTAACAAAGGCTTTAATCAGCGGTTCATGTTTTGATTAGTCGTTGGCGCTTCTCTTCCCGCAGGGTGTTGGAGTTGCAGGGTCCGCAGAGCGAACCGCAGGTGGTGTGCGACGGCGTGTACCCTAACGGTATCGAAGTGGCCACGAGCGGGGATCACGTGCTCATCTGTGAGACCTCCCTCGCGCGGATCGTCAAGTGAGTAACCATGGTTACCGTAATGGAAAGAGTGCCGTCAGGAGAAAATTCAATGATTTTTTTAAATATTTGCTTCTGACAAGCAAAGCTTTAGACTCATCGTTCACCGTTAAAATGAATCTTTTTTAATTAGTTCTGCGTTTATGAATTTTGTTTTGTTTAGGTTTCACGCGAGCGATCATAGCTGTCGTATTCATTAGTCACGGATGAATCACGAGGTGTCATAACCATCCAAGAAACACAACGCGACACAAACAAAATGGAAATGTTTGACAGTCTTGCTTGTTTTGCATTTGAATAAATGTGGCTTAATACTCATTAGCGACAACTGTATATTGTGAAAGCGGGTGGGGGTAATTGAATGTTGATCAAAAGAAAGAAAAACAAACCTGAAGACATATAACTTTTCTGTTTGCGATGCGAGCAGCAAACTAGTTAAACATAGTTATTACGTCAGAATTTGTCACCATACTTGTTGCCATACAGCATAATACCCGTTTATGTTAGTTGACCACCCGTGTTTCTGGCTGCAGGTGCTTCATACGGGGTCCTCGCCGGGGACAGACGGAAGTCTTCATCGACAATCTCCCAGGGTATCCCGACAATATCAGGCGCAGTTCCTCGGGCACCTACTGGGTGGCGCTGACGGCGGCCCGGGGGGTGAACGGGACGGTGCCGCTGTGGGAGAGGGTCAGCGCCTACCCCACGGCGCGCCGGGCGCTCTTCGCCTTTAACAAAATGGCCGCCGGGGCGGCAGCTTTCAGTCAGACCCTCAAACGACAAGTGAGTGTCACTCCGCAATGATCTTCAAATATATTAATTTACCATATCAATAATATCCATGTAATCAAATGATTTGCGTGGGTTATCAACGACGCCCATCCGATAGCTAAGGTAGCCATCATGTCAGATCCCTCCCGCATTGACGTGATATAGCTGTAATTAACGTGTGCCTTTGAACCAGTCAATTAATCAAGCGTGCATCTATGCCTGGTAATTTCGCCATGAAATCAGGAGAAAATTGATATCGACCAGTGCAAGGATAATTAAACATAAAATGTAATGGTAAACAAATGTAATATAAAGATTTGTATAATAAATGTTTAAAAGAGATATCACTCTTCAACTATAAATGTTGGGGATGGCATTCTATTCTAGTTACATCCATTGCACTCAGTGCATAAATAAATATTCGTGATAAAGACATAATACAATGTATGTCGCATTATCTGTAATGAACAACAATAAGTATATATGTGATATATTCTGCGACTCCACCAACGCGTCGTAAATCCTTATCATTAGAGCCATCTGAAAACTTTACGAGATTCATCGATGTGCACAAAAAAGTTATAGCTAAACTGATGACACCTGGTCAATTATGCCGTGGATTTCGTTAAATAGTCCCAGTGCCAATTAAAGAACACCGTGTGGGTCTATTATGTGGATGCCGTTGATGATAAAAGTGGTCTGGAAGGGGTAAATGGCGCCAATCGACACAGAAATATCTGCAAAATTCGACATTCGACCCGCAACTCCGACACTCAGGATCTGAAAAAGCGACATCGACACAGATAGTTGCTTAGAAAAAACGACAGTTGACACTGAGAAGTTTGAAAGACATTCGACACTGAGAAGTTTGAAAGACATTCGACACTGAGAAATTTAAAAAGACATTCGACACTGAGAACTTTGAAAAACTGATATTCGACACTGACGATTTGAAAAATCGACATTCGACACTAAGAATTTTGAAAAATTGACATTCGACACTAAGAATTTTGAAAAATCGACATTCGACACTAAGAATTTTGAAAAATCGACATTCGACACTAAGAATTTTGAAAAATCTACATTCGACACTGAAAATTTAGTCGACACGGGGCATTAGACCCTCCTTCCAAACCCCTATGGAAAGTAACGTGTGACGATGGTTCTCCTTCAGGTCTACGGGCCCCAGCCAGTCCAGGGACCCCCCAAACAAGCCGGCAAGCTGCACGGCATCGTCATCGAGGTCAGCGCCGAGGGTCAGATCCTGAGGAGTCTGCAGGACACCACGGGACGTGTCCACGGCATAAGTCACGTAGAGGAGGACGACGGGACACTGTATCTGGGGTCTGCCACCAATAACTACATCGGCCGGCTCAAGCTGTAACATATTGCGGAGCTCTGTGATATGATGACAACTAGAGAAACTAGAGGATAGGAAAAGGCCATCGGAAAGTAGGGGATACGGAAAGGCCATTGGAAACTAGAAGATAAGAAATGGTCATCGGATATTAGAGGATAGAAAATGCCCTCGGAAACTAGAGGATACAAAAAGGTCAGTGAAATGCAGGGAATAGGAAAATGCCATCGGAAACTAGAGGGTAGAAAAAAGGCCATCGGAAACTAGAGGATAGGAAAAGGCCATCGGAAACTAGAGGATAGGAAAACGCCATCGGAAACTAGAGGATACGGAAAGGGCCAATGGAAACTAGAGGATCAGAAATGGTCATCGGATATTAGAGGATATAAAATGCCTTCGGAAACTAGAGGATAGGAAGAGGCCGTCGGAAACTAGAGGATAGGAAAAGGCCATCGGAAACTAGAGGATAGAAAAAGGCCATCGGAAACTAGAGGATAGAAAAAGGCCATCGGAAACTAGAGGATAGGAAAAGATCATCGGAAACTACAGGATAGAAAAAGGCCATCGGAAACTAGAGGATAGAAAAAGGCCATCGGAAACTAGAGGATAGAAAAAGGCCATCGGAAACTAGAGGATAGAAAAAGGCCATCGGAAACTAGAGGATACGGAAAAGGCCATTGGAAACTAGAGGATAGGAAATGGTCATCGGATATTAGAGGATATAAAATGCCTTCGGAAACTAGAGGATAGGAAGAGGCCATCGGAAACTACAGGATAGAAAAAGGCCATCGGAAACTAGAGGATAGAAAAAGGCCATCGGAAACTAGAGGATACGGAAAAGGCCATTGGAAACTAGAGGATAGGAAATGGTCATCGGATATTAGAAGATATAAAATGCCTTCGGAAACTAGAGGATAGGAAGAGGCCATCGGAAACTAGAGGATAGAAAAAGGCCATCGGAAACTAGAGGATAGGAAAAGATCATCGGAAACTACAGGATAGAAAAAGGCCATCGGAAACTAGAGGATAGAAAAAGGTCATCGGAAACTAGAGGATAGGAAAAGGCCATCGGAAACTAGAGGATAGGAAAAGGTCATCGGAAACTAGAGGATAGAAAAAGGCCATCGGAAACGAGAGAACATGAAAATGCTATTGAAAAGTGTACGATGTGACGCGGCCATTGAAGGGGAAGAAGGACCATCCGCCACCAGCGGATTGGATCCATGTGAGCCTGTGGCAAGGGTATAGTCGTCCAGGGGAAACGCATTGGATTGCGGGTTCGAACCCCACCTGTGTGTGGCCTCATGGTTTCGTCTCATTATTGCCGTCGATCTCTCGCTTAATGTATTTTTCCCTTTAGAGCCATAAAATGACCAGCTAACATTTTCAAGATTATATTAAATTATACGCGGCTCTGTCAGTTTACGCGGGTCATGTGATATCATTTGCAACGAATAAAATCACTAGAGGCGATTTGTTAGTGTTAATAATCATCTCAATAATGCGGGCTTATTATATACAGGATCATCTCTATGCAGAGATATCTGAATGTATAACAGGTGACTGTTTAATTCTACTATAATACAGATACGCCTTCCCCAATCTGTGTCAAATCTGTTACTCGTGTGCCACCATGCATGGTAAAAACAAACGTCTTTGTATTATAGTAGAATTACACAGTCACCTGTTATACACTCAGATATCTCTGCATAGGGGTGGTCCTTAGCAAATTGTGAGTAGTATACTATGCAACCCATCAAATAGATTCACTGTGTATTGCCGGCAGGCAACCAACCATGCCCGGACCAAATGTACACTTAACACATTCTTGGGGCGAAGAGAACCCGTAGACATATAAAAAAAAATTAAACACAAAAAAAGACAAGTCTTTTGCAATGTCATTATCTAATGGTAGGATTACCACTTCTCATTAATGAAACCTGTCCTGTTCTGCATCGATTGCAGGTTGCACACATGTGATGTATATGCCCTGCACATGTCAAAGGAAAGAAGCAGGAAATTACATATGATAGCGCATATCGCTCACACCAACACGGTCTAACAATACGTCAAGGTATGGCGGACATCAAATGTTGATATCAAGAGAGTTAGGGAATAAATGTTAGGATGGCCGGCCATATCAAGGTGATATCAAGGCAGTAGTTTGAAAGCCGCTGTAGAATTGCAAATCCCGCTTGTCATAACGTGACCGAGCAAGATCTGAGGACGTGTCCGGGGGGCAAA
The DNA here is from genome assembly GCA_964019135.1 of Arenicola marina. Taxonomy (NCBI): domain Eukaryota; kingdom Metazoa; phylum Annelida; class Polychaeta; family Arenicolidae; genus Arenicola; species Arenicola marina. The sequence continues at coordinate 38,834,216 of OZ025257.1, read as the reverse complement.
TCCATATATGGCACATACTGTCACCACGGTTTTGTATGGGTCGCCGTCATGGACATAATATGCATATATAACGCGTAAATAAATTACCAGTGCATGATATGTAGAGACTGCGCGATAGAAGGCGAGACAGATATGGCCTAACCCTCTGCTACACCAGTATTTCCCGAAAACAAGGCGCCCCATTTTACCCAATCCAACCCTTTCGTTAAAAAAAAAACATAATGTGAAAGGTTTTCTCTGTAATGCCATGAATCAAACCGCCATCAACACTATCATGCCAACGTCAATGGACATATTATGGGCTGGGCACATGTGAGAGAAGAGAAACTCATGTCTAGGGAGTATGGAGTGGAAACATGTTGGTGTTTTAATCCGCTGTTACGCATATGCATATTTTACGCTAATGAGAGCGAGGACACATCCAGAAGCAAAGAAATGGGGTTTGGATGAAACATTCTCTATATATATGTGTCAGGGCGCGAACTCCTTACGTGTTGCTACTCCGCAACTCAGTCAACCAACTGAGCCAGTGAGGTGCAAGTCCTGTGCAAGGGTAAGGAAGGGGTCGAATCGACTCGACAGATGAATTGAAGACCCAATGAGAAGGCAAATACAAATATAGGTAAGAGCAAATATAACCTATTGTTGGTCTAAGATTTTGGTAACAACCACTTGTAAAATGTAAATATGCGCAACAGGCCAGTAAACACGATATTTGAGGTTACTACAACTTATGAATATTCAAATATGACGTCATGTACTGTATGCATAGATGCAAGAAAAACGGCAACATGAGGGTGGGCGGGAAATTTTGTCCAGAGCTTTTTGTTGCAGCACCAAGGAAATTGGTCTGTACATAGGCAAACAGGGGGAGACTGCATCTGACCCTTGTTCTTGATCTATGTTTTAACATTTGGAGCTGCCATTCAGTAGAAAACGTCATACCTCAATTCAAGAATGCATACAATTTTGACACAAATATAGTTTTTTATTTATTGTTAAAACAAGCAAAATAAATGGTCTGGTCTTCCTTTATGCGTTTCAGTAGATATTTCCAGATCTGCCAAGTGGCATCAGCGCTCTCATGGGGATATGGCCTTCATTTTGCATAGAAACATGGTGTTCCTCCTCAAAAAGGGCATTACAGAATATCGACATTAACATTCTTTACATCCCCTTGCTTGAGGCCTTAACCTCCATAAACGACCACCCTCCCCCACCCTCTATCCGCCACTGTTTGGCAAATTTCTGAACTTTAGGTGCGAATTATAATATTAGTCTAGACCGAAAACGAAATGATTTGCAAACCTTGATTTACTAAAATAGCTATAGATACTCAGTTAATGGTTACTTTTTGTAATGTTCGTAGAATTCTGTGCACGTTATGTTCCTAACGGTCTTCCATACACCCGTTGTCCGCGACAAAGCGGCCCACAAGTCCCCCACGCCCCCTTTCCCCACCAATCTACCAATGCAGGCCGGCTGTTTTCATAACCTTCAAACGATGTAATTGTTGGTATATATTTATAGAAGGTGGTTCGGATGTTTACTGAAGTGTTGCAGAGGTTGGTAGGCAGAAGCGGGTCTAAGCATTTTAAAAGGGGAAGGGTTGCGACCGGGGTAAGGACTTTCTAAAAACTTGCAAGCGGGAGGGGGGTGGGGGGCAGCGGGGAGGTGGACGACCGGGGGTAGGGTGGAAACAATATCGACTTGAACAGTCATTGACATCGCCTATCGGACTGCTAGCTGATGTAAACCCTGCAGTTTAAATCGAAATCACATAAGGCTCATCTATTGTTCCAGGTGGTGATGGTTTTGGATTGGGGGCGTTATTCATAAACCACACGTAGCTTATGCAAGAAAAGTGCGTTTTCGCCGTCACCTCACCAGCTCGTTGTGGTGGAGCTCATGGTCAAGAACTCATGCAAAATAACATAAGCACTTTTCCTTATTCAAAGAAATCTACATCAGGGTGAATACTTCTATATTGGGTAAAACAGTCTATTTTGAACCCGATAATCGCTCGACAATTGTTCAAATTCTCGCTAAGCAGATTTGCGTAGCCTAAGTGGGGTTTATGAATACTGCCCGTGTGGCGTCGTTGGATGAAATGCGGGAACATCACCCCTTGCCGGGAACGGTAGGGGAGATAACAGTTCATGGACAGAAAGCGTGCCATTATTCATTATATCATTACGTTAATTATTCCCTATATTTGTTAACATTATTTTTTACAATAACTTGATGTATCATAACTCAATCCAATATTCACTTCATTACTTAATTGAATATTCAGTCAATTATTCAATTTCAATATTCAGTCCATTATCCAATTCAATATTCAGTCCATTACTCAATCCATTACTCAAACGATTATTCAACACATTACTCAAACGATTATTCAACACATTACTCCATTGTTAAGTCAATCCACCAATCAATTTATGATCCAAATCATTCCTAAATCCCTCAATGACTTTTTCACTCGATTCGTCATATTCAAGCAATTGTTTTTCTTTTATCGATGATCTGTCGATAACGGAATATAAACATCAACACAAGCAATTAACCACGTGGTCGTTATTGCTTTCTATATTCCCCTCCACACGCAAGTACGAAATAAGGTTAATGTATGCATACGTTGAATATTGGGTCTGACGTCACGTTTCCCAGAACCCCTTAGGGGACCCCCAGTGCAATGATCATATTACCGATGGCAGGAATAATGGCACGCTATGGCACCCCTCATCATTACTGTTTATACCCCCCATGACCTTTAACCTCTACCCTTAAGGCCACTCAGCCCTCAGGGATATGATTCAATAACAACGGAGGTCAGTGCGGTCCAGCTGATCGTTGCTGATGGGTGCGGGGGAGGAGGGTAGGAGGGGTGAGAGGGAGGGGAGGGGTGGGGAGGGGAGAGAGCGGGGATCTGGGCACAGCCGCACGATTAATGGGAGTAATGGCGGCATTCAAATGGCCGTCCCCAACCCCTGCCCCCCCCGCTCGCCCTACCCTCCCGTCCCCCCCCCCCCCCGCCTCCCCCCCCCCGCCCCAAGATACTCGCCGTTATTGTTATGTTAATGAGACGGCAGATGGATTCTATGGGAAGTGTCTACCGAATGCATGCGACCCAGTATCCGTCGCTAAATGAGTATGCCGGTGAATGGCAGCTTCCCGCATTCACGTACTATAGGGGTCGTGCAGATATATTTATGGGGATGATAACACTCCATATATATATATATAGCTTGCTATCATCCAAAGCTAATTGAGGCCAAATCTTTACAGTTAAAGAAGCAGCGATGGAACTTTCGAGCATACTGTTTTGAGTAACCGAGTTTCTCTACACTAAGCTACCTACAGGAGCCCCTCCATTATATTCCAGGGGGATCTGATCTGTCTTTATGGCGACGTGTGGGCCCTGATAATTGGCGAAGTCTTTGTGTGGTCATGATATGAACAGTTACACGTTTAAGATGGCTGCGTGAATCACATGGCATTTATTGGCCATGTGTGACAGATTGTTGCTCTGTATCTAGGTAGTGAAATAGACTACTCAATAAAGTCCCAAACCAGAATCTCTTCCTATTTCTGCGTCTCTTTCGTCTCTGTCGCTCTCGCCCCCTCTCCTGTCTCCCTCTCTCCTGGTATTTCATTCTGTCTCTCTCTCCTTATCACTCTCTCTCCCTCTTTCTTGCTCTCCCCTTTTCACCCTTTATCTGTTTTTTTCTGTCTCTCTCTCTCTCTCTCTCTCCCTCTCTCTCTCTCTCTCTCTCTCTCCCACTCCCAGGAACTTAACGAGGGCTCGATATCAAATCCATATCTGTGTGTGACACAACATGAATTATAGAATATGAGTGGTCGCCCCAAGCAAGGATAACCACCTGCCTCATGCAGCATTCAGGGTTAGATCAAGGACGCCGTCATGGCGCTATAAAGGTGCCGGGGGGGGGGGGTGCGGGTAGCTACCACATGACATATATAAAAGGGGTTTTCCTGTTTCCGCAACGTCTGACTTCATTTCCCTACAATAACAATATTGTATTATATACATGTAGATACAAGTGACATTGATTGCCTGTTTTTACAAGTTAACAAAGTTGCCGAAGATATGTAAATTCTCGTGATTATAACTAAATATAATAATATATAACTAATATGCTCTGGAATCAAAGCTGTTCATACAATATGTTTTAAACAATATATTTTATTTGTTAATCAATTAATTGGACACACTCTAATTCAGATATCATTAAATTCTTCTTAAATTACAAAGCATAACAGGGATATCCTAGTGTTGATGACGTTGTTCACAGACATAACTACACCATTCTGGCAAATACATTTTATCCCCATACCTCTCTGCTTAACATGGGAAACTACAAGTAAGTGTTTAGTAATATCCGACTTTTTTTAACTGAGCGTGACTATAACCTTAGATATTTAAGGACTACAATACACACAAGGTAAAAGACACATTACACACTCGCCAATTAAACTGAATTTAAGTGACCCTTTAAAAGTTACAGCGCACAGAAGTGAGGTAAGGGATTGATACCTCCTCAACTGGCACCCCCCTCTCCCACTCCAACCCCCTCTCACCCTCTCCCACTCTCTCTCGCCCTCTCCCACTCTCTCTACTGATACTGGCACAATCGACGTTAGAGGTAGGACTCCCACACATTATCACCTGCTCCCTCTTTACCACCGGGCCACCTGCCCCTTGCCAGACACCTGCTCTTTTTACGTACGATACGCTAAAGACAAACACCGCTCCGCCACACGGAACTATAGGCTCGGACATACAGCACATCGATCTAAACCGACATAACGACACTCGTCATTAATAAGTGGTACATTATGCATTGTACCATATGTAGTGATCCTTTCGTTCATTCTGTTGTGCGACAACAACTAGGAGTGGTTGGAGTATCAAGTATTCATGCCTCTTCAACATCCTCTGCTTCCCTCCTACCACCTCCTCGGTCCGCCACCTCCACAGCCCCCCCCCCCCCCACCCCCCAGCCTCCATAGCCCCTACCCCGCTTACTCCACCATCTCCCCGGTTAGCGTTCCGATGGCATTTGACTCGGCCGACATCTGACCTTGAATGGCCCGATGACAACACGCTACATTTTTCATGGGTACTGGTCCAATGATACTGGTATTGTAAGCGGGTGGGTGCGGGAGGGGCGGGGTGGCGGGATGGCGGGGGGCCAGGGGAAGGGGGGGGGGGCTTTGGGGCGGGGGCCAGGGGCACATTGGGGAGTGGTGGAAATGAGGTCTGCTTGATGTTGTTTAGCATATGGTATGATAGGGTGGGGAAGGTGGCATGTTGAATATATATATTAAGATAAATATATATTAAGTGGAGGGTTGTGAGAAGGGCGACGTTTTGTATATATATAATAGGGTGTAGGGGTGCTACTTGCTATATTACATATAAGGACGGCGGAGCGTACGACATATGGGGAGGGTAGCGTCTTGCATGCTATTTGGTGGGGTGGTGTTTTGTATTTGATTTAGTGAGTACGAATTGGTGAGAGGGGGGGGGGGCGAAGGTGGAGAGGGTGGCGTTTTGTATAAGATTGGGTGGAGAGGGTGACGTTTTGCATGGGAATGGGTGGAGAGGGTGGCGTGTGGCATAAGTATATAGATACTTTTTGTTCTCGTTTTTTGTTGAGTTTTTTCGCGTGGGGTCGGGGGGCCATTTGCCACCCACACATCCCTGAGGAGCGAATGGTGGCGTTTCCTGATGTGACGCAGGACGAAGAGGGGGGTGGGGGGCGCATTGGCTGGGGAGGGTGCAGAGAGGAGATAGAGGGTGGAGAGAGGGTGGAGAGAGGGTGGATACAGGGTGGAGGGAGAGGGTGGAGAAAGAGGGTGGAGAGAGATGGTGGAGAGAGTGGAGAGATCGTGGAGAGAGAGTGGAGAGAGGGTGGAGAAAGATGGTGGAGAGAGGGTGGAGAGCGAGGGTGGAGAGAGGGTGGAGAGACTGTAGGAAGAGGGTGCAGATAGAGGGTTGAGAGAGAGGGTGGAGCAGGGTGCAGAGAGAGGGTGCAGAGAGGGTGCAGAGAAAGGGTGGAGCGAGAGGGGGGAGAAAGAGTGGAGAGAGAGAGTGCTGAGAGGGTGCAGAAACAGGATGCATCAAGGGGGTGCAGCGAGAGGGTGCAGAGAGAGGGGTGCAGAGATGGTGCAGAGACAGGCCGCAGATAGAGTGTGAAGAGAGGGTGCAGCAATAGTATGCAGCGAGAGGGTGGGGAGAGAGGGTAAAGATAGAGGGTGCAGAGAGACGATGCAGCAAGAGGGTGCAGATAGAGGGTGCAGAGAGAGGGTGCAGAGAGGGTGCAGAAGGAGGGTGCAAGGAAAGAGTGTGCAGAAAGCGGGTGGAGAGTGGGGATCGAAAGGCGCCCTACATATGGCTGAGGCAGGGCGAGGGGTGGCGTCATAAGGACGCCGGTTATCAAACAGCCACCCATGACTTTGACGCCTATGGACGACGAAAGCCGCCGTTTGAAAACCGGTCCCTTTACTTTGGTATTAAAAAAATCCTTTCAATTTGAAAAAAAGGACGCCCCCTCCCCCCCCGCCTCCCCCCCAACACCTTACCACCCCCACCCCATCCCATCCCTTCCTACCAAGATACCAACCCACCGACACCGACACTCCATTCCCCCACACTCGGCCGTCAGGCTACCACCCCCCCCCCCTACCTCCACCCCCCCCTTCACCCCGAGCCCCCCCCCCCCGCTTTCCGACCCTCGACCGCCACCCCCTCTCCCACCTGACAGCCACCGTCCCAGTTTCTATCGACGGTAGGGGCCGCTGCAGTTGTGTCGCTTGGCGCATGACCGCCCTCCGCGACCGCTATCGGGCCTTCAATAGATCACGTGACAGTGATTGATCGTCTGCTCCCCATTTGACCGCCATGGTCATTTCGGGTCAGGTCGGCTGTGGAATGCATGCACTGGTCGAGCGGCCACTTCTCGGGTCGCGCCGTCTTTGGAAGTCTTTAGAACAGAGAAAGAGCCAGAGAGAGAGAGAGAAAGCGGAGGGGGACGAGAGAGTGAGAGAGAGAGAGAAACGGAAGAGAGGTGGGGGGGACGAGATAGAGGGAGAGAGGTGGGGGGGGGGCGAGATAGAGGGAGAGAGAGAAACGGGAGAGAGGTGGGGGGGGGGCCGAGATAGAGGAAGAGAGAGAAACGGGAGAGAGGTGGGGGGCGAGATAGAGGGAGAGAGAGAAACGGAAGGGAGGTGGGGGCGAGATAGAGGAAGAGAGAGAAACGGGAGAGGTGGGGGCGAGATAGAGGGAGAGAGAGAAATGGGAGAGAGGTGGGGGGGAGATAGAGGGAGAGAGAGAAATGGGAGAGGTGGGGGCGAGATAGAGGAAGAGAGAGAAATGGGAGAGAGGTGGGGACGAGAGAGTGAGAGAGAGAGAGAAACGGAAGAGAGGTGGGGGGGACGAGATAGAGGGAGAGAGGTGGGGGCGAGATAGAGGGAGAGAGAGAAACGGGAGAGAGGTGGGGGGGGGGCGAGATAGAGGAAGAGAGAGAAACGGGAGAGACGTGGGGGGCGAGATAGAGGGAGAGAGAGAAACGGAAGGGAGGTGGGGGCGAGATAGAGGAAGAGAGAGAAACGGGAGAGGTGGGGGCGAGATAGAGGGAGAGAGAGAAATGGGAGAGAGGTGGGGGGGAGATAGAGGGAGAGAGAGAAATGGGAGAGGTGGGGGCGAGATAGAGGAAGAGAGAGAAATGGGAGAGAGGTGGGGGGAGATAGAGGGAGAGAGAGAAATGGGAGAGAGGTGGGGGCGAGATAGAGGGAGAGGGAGAAATGGGAGAGAGGTGGGGGCGAGATAGAGGGGGAGAGAGAAACGGGAGAGGTGGGGGCGAGATAGAGGGAGAGAAAGAAATGGGAGAGAGGTGGGGGGCGAGATAGAGGGAGAGAGAGAAACGGGAGAGGTGGGGGCGAGATAGAGGGAGAGAGAGAAACGGGAGAGGTGGGGGCGAGATAGAGGGAGAGAGAGAAACGGGAGAGAGGTGGGGGCGAGAGAAAGGGAGAGAGAAAAACGGGAGAGGTGGGGGGCGAGATAGAGGGAGAGAGAGAAATGGGAAAGAGGTGGGGGGGAGATAGAGGGAGAGAGAAATGGGAGAGAGGTGGGGGCGAGATAGAGGGAGAGAGAGGAATGGGAGAGAGAGAAACGGGAGAGAGGTGGGGGCGAGATAGAGGGAGAGAGAGAAACGGGAGAGGTGGGGGCGAGATAGAGGGAGAGAGAGAAACGGGAGAGGTGGGGGCGAGATAGAGGGAGAGAGAGAAACGGGAGAGAGGTGGGGGCGAGAGAAAGGGAGAGAGAAAAACGGGAGAGGTGGGGGCGAGATAGAGGGAGAGAGAGAAACGGGAGAGAGGTGGGGGCGAGATAGAGGGAGAGAGAGAAACGGGAGAGGTGGGGGCGAGATAGAGGGAGAGAGAGAAACGGGAGAGGTGGGGGCGAGAGAAAGGGAGAGAGAAAAACGGGAGATGTGGGGGGCGAGATAGAGGGAGAGAGAGAAATGGGAGAGAGGTGGGGGGGAGATAGAGGGAGAGAGAAATGGGAGAGAGGTGGGGGCGAGATAGAGGGAGAGAGACAAACGGGAGAGGTGGGGGCGAGATCGAGGGAGAGACAGAAACGGGAGAGGTGGGGGGCGAGATAGAGGGAGAGAGAGAAACGGGAGAGAGGTGGGGGCGAGATAGAGGGAGAGAGAGAAACGGGAGAGAGGTGGGGGCGAGATAAAGGAAGTGAGAAATGGGAGAGAGGTGGGGGCGAGATAGAGGAAGAGAGAAATGGGAGAGAGGTGGGGGGCGAGATAGAGGAAGAGAGAGAAACGGGAGAGAGAGGTGGGGGGGCGAGATAGAGGGAGAGACAGAAACGGGAGAGGTGGGGGCGAGATAGAGGGAGAGAGAAACGAGAGAGAGGTGGGGGGGCGAGAGCCATCAATAGGAACGGGAGAGGGGGCGAGAGAGAGAGAGAAAAAAAACGGGAGTGGGGGGGCGGGGGCGAGAGCGATAGAGAAAGAAACGGGAGAGGTGGAGATAGAGAGAGAAAAACCGGAGAGGGGCGAGATAGAGAGAAAGAGGGGATGAGGAGGGGGGAGACAGAGAGTGAGACGGAGAGACCAAAAGGGAGGGAAGTGACAGGGGGAGAGGCGGGGAGCAAGAAAGGCGGATAGACCGAGATATAGAAAGAGGGGAGGGGGGGTTGAGACAGAGAGGTAGAGAGAGAGAGGGGAAGAACCAGCGGCCGCATAACTCCTAATTGGGGGGTAAGCCGTGTACATGTGAGTTGATATCAGGTGTTGGCTGCGGAAGGTCTTCCGTAGCCCTTGATCCTGTTTCAGAACATGACCTCATCACAACATCTGTGTATAGCAATGAACGGAAGCCACACTAAGCTCTCGTGAGTACAGGTATGACATCATCACAATGGCGTGGTTCTGCATAACGCTACAGGAATGATCTCATATAAAGACCTAGATATAGCTAGGACCCACATCAGCCTGTGTCATATGGAGAACAGATTGAAATCTAAGGTTACTGACAACCGGGTCCACTCTGTACATGTCAATGATAACATTCTTTATTTTATGTCATATAATCCACAACGTGTAAATAACCTCCACCACCAATGACCTTGACCCATATGGGTCAGTGGGGAACACTCAGCTGATGTTGCCGTTGTACGGTCATATGTTCAAGTATGTGAGAGCCGAAAACATCCGACTGCCCAAAACGGTTAGGATCATGTTATGATTTTGCTTGACAGTTCTTCTTCATACTTAGACCTTCAATCCCTTGGAATTAATTTATGGAAATGCGCATGATTTTTACAGTCATTAAAGAAATGCCTTGATTTATTAGACACTACTAATTTAGCTTAGCATGACATTTGTTGTTCTGTCCTGTTAGCCTAATCCATTGGCAACAGTCACTATCCAATCAAAGTGATTCCTAGCTAATGTTTAGCGGACAAATTGTAATCATATTATTGTTGTTGCATCTTGCAATTATTGAATCAAGCTTGTATGTGGAGGTACATACACTATTACCTAATTATAATGACCTACAATTATACATTAGCATAGGACTTCTTTGTCGGCTAAAATTCATTTTAGCGATTATAAATTTACGGTGAAATCTTGAGGTTCAACAATGATTGATCAACGCGCCCCTTCCTTGTCGAGCCCCCTTTTTCACTAGGATTTGGAACGACAGATTGTGTAAATGGCTGACTAGGGGGGATTAAGAAGCGAAGATCCTGCGGGGTTTGGGAAAAGATATATTTTTCTAAAAAGCTTAATTCAGAAGTAGGAAGCCAGCAAGAGAGGTCGCTTTATATTCTATTCGTGGACTTGTCAAAGGCATTTGAATATTCAGCATCAATGATTAATGCATCGACTTCGAAATGGTGCTCATTTCAAACCACTGGAAAGCATTCACTGTCCTGAAGATCTTCCACAGGTTTGTATCATACCCCGTGGTGAAAGCATTCTGAGACAAATTTTTATCTTGGTGGAAATGTTATGTCGCTGACGACGTCCATCTACATGAATTGCGACTATTATTCGGAGATATCGCGGCAGATTACACGCTCAATAAATGCTTGCTTGTTGCAATAAATGTTATTCATAAACAGAAGTGTAAGTCGGCGCCTGTCAGCTTCCATATTTTTAAGGTTGTCTTAAGGTATCATATTATGTTGGAAAAAAGGTGGAGTCGCATTCATCAAATGTAATGGAATATTTTGCAATGTTCGTCACGAAACCTTGTACGTATACTCGCACAAGCACTTCATATGATATTTGCAAATAAAAATTGACTTTTTCTAAAGTCGATGTATGATCAGTTAAAAACAGCTAGGAGGTTTGAAAATGGCACTATTGCGTTTTTTCTACTCAATCTCCGAAACCCGACAAGACTGTCTGCTAAGCCCAATAATGTTTGCCTTTTACATGGATGAATGTGGTGATTGGTGGTACAGGCGGATGATATCACGAAACACTGACACTGTGGATCATTGGATCATTTGTACTTTTTTTACTTTTTGAAATTAAATTAAGTGCAATGAGAAATGCCATTATTGCAAAAAGTGAGTGGAGGTAATCACAGGGTATACATATTAAAGTAGAATTTTCCTCCCTTTTGCATTTTTTATACTGCTTGATGTTAGCTTAAATCATATCTTCACATGATGGTCAGACGATTCAAAATATGTCTTGTCATATTTAAATATATACAAATACATTAAAATATATTAAAATATTATTAAAGCCATGGAAAAGAGACTCGAAAATGTTTGTAATGACTGTCAGTTCATGATGTTTATAGTTTCAATGTTACTCGTTGGTAATCTAAGCGTAAATGTAAATTCCACATGTTTCACAAATATTTACTATTATGTATATATGTACTTTGGGCCTGATGGCCTTGAATTCCTTATAAACTCACACTCACAATGACAAAGAATTTGTTTGCCAGAAAAAAAATCTGGGGCAGTCACGCTCTTTCTCGGGATTAACAACCCTCGCGGTCATTCAACACATCGTCTTTGGTGACAGCGAGTCTTATTGGTTGAAGCTATAATTTGCCACAACCCTTTTGTGCCGATCTTCGAACTGGTTCGTGTCGTGATACGGCCCGATATTTTCTCATGACCTTGACAACGATTGTTGACGACCGTGCGTCCCTCTGTTAACAACATCCCAGTTCATAGTAAGATAAGGCGTCGTATAAAATATCGCACCTTATATAAATGATAATTATTCGAAATAATCCAGGGTGTATAAAAAACGAATGTCTTGAAGGCAGCGAAACTTCATATGGTTATTTACTATTTTATGTTTCATTGTTATACGTTATTTTATATTTTACGTTTCAGTGTTATACGTTTTTTTATATTTTACATTTCATTGTTAGGCGTCATTTGATATTTTACTTTTCATTGTTATACGTAATTTTGTATTCTACGTTTTTATTGTTATACGTCATTTTAGTTTCTACCTTTAATTGAATTGTTATACATTATTTTATACTTTACGTTTCATTGAATTGTTATACGTTTTTTTATATTTTACGTTTCATTGTTATACGTTTATTTTATAATTGACGTTTCATTGTTATACGTTATTTTATATTTCACGTTTCATAGTTATACATTATTTTCTAGTTTACGTTTCATTGAAGTGAAGTCCCAAAGATGTATTATGCCTGCCTGACCCCACCCCCCCCACTCGCCCCTGCCTCTAAGGAATGCTGATACTGCGACGCTAAATAATTGGTGATATACTGGCCAAAATACTGTTAACTCGTAATGTTTTCCCCTACTTATCCGCTTATATTCTTCCATTTAAATGCCAACATTTTACGGGAGTAAATCCGTGGCGTCATATTCCATAGTAAAATCCATAGCTTCCTAGAAGAATTTCGAAATTACGTTATAGAAAAACGCAAAACCACGGAACTACGTTTTACTAGCTTGATGAATACGATGTTCGTTGAGTAAAGGTCGTAACCTTTTATTGAAATGCATTGTTTGTTCATCTTCAACCAGAAAAAAAATGTAACTGTTCGATTGATTTGTAGCATGTCATTATCGTTTTAAACACTGTATAATATATAAATACTGTATAATGTATAAACACTGTATAATGTATAAACACTGTTTAATGTTTAAACACTGTATAATGTATAAACACTACACAATGTATAAACACTGGGCCTAGCAATTGTATGTGTTAATGACTCTAATGCTGACTACTCAGAATGACGTGTGGCTGGCATCTCCAAAACAATGGTTCTGTTTGATCCAGATCAATTGTGTGAGAAATGATATTTGACTTGCCGTTCGATATTCTCACAGACGGGCGGCGGCTGCTGCATCCCCGTGCTGTGATTAGCTCGTTTAAATAGAACGTAGCCAATCGGGGCAACTCGGCCTCGTTATGTGTCACCGGCCAAAAACAATCACTACATAATTACGGGATGTTTACCCATCAAACATGGCGTGTTGCTTGTGTATGACCGCGTATCAGACACATTTCTAGATATGCAGACATATAGCATCTGCATCATCCGCATATACTTCACGCAACCACAGGTATTCAGAGATGCCGTGCTGCCAGTTTATATTGCTGGCGGTAAAGCGGGCATGTCAAGGTCGGACCATGATTTGCGAGCATTGCGCCTTTCTTCTGGGCTTCCTGCTTGGGTGCCCGTATATAGAAAACGCCATTCCAGCGCTACGCCTGCTTCAAGAACTACCGCTGAGAGCGCGGCATACAAACTGTATGGCTGACAAACTGCTATGTTGTGCATCAGGTGTATGACACTCTGTATGTACACAAAATGGCTAAATGTACTTAGATTATATTTGCCGTTCCGTAGTTGGTTGGTTGGTTGGTTGGTTGGCATCTATCCGTCTGCGAAAGACGATGGATTTGAAGCTTTGTTTTGGTTTAAGTGATACGATTTGCGTCGCGGCATTCACGCTTATGACTGAATGAGCCTATCTGTGACCGAAAAAGCTTGCCACAGTCGTCGCATCGATGACCTGTTGATATGTCTCGAGGTCGAGTTGCCCCGATTGGCTACGTTCTATTTAAACGAGCCAATCACAGCACGGGGATGCATTGTCTTGCCGTACCAGATCAAAGGTACATTAACCTGTGTTTTTTTGTACAGTAAGTATTTACAGCTGTATCTGCGCTGGCCAACTTGAATTTTTTTTTCTAACGACAGCATTGTTAAAAATATCACGATAACTTCGTCATTAATGGAAATGGTTATTGCAAGACATCAATTGTATTGATGCATAGGTTCGTGCCAATAATTTACCAATATTTTATTAAGTTCCACTTCAAACTGAGTTGAAAAGTGCAGATGCGTCTCTTTGTAGATGGGGGTGGGGGTGACCTTTTCCGATCTCCGCGATTGACATCCAGAAATACTTGGCGATTCGGGATCAGCTGTTGGCACTTTTTTGGGGGATCATTAGCCGTACTGGTTCAATGCGAAGACCCGTTGCCTATTTACCGCGATCCGTTATAGCAGTCTGCAAAATCCTAGATATTCGCGATATCACCATTAAGGCGTTTTTTTTCGCGCCCAGCTTTAAATTTTCATAATCTTGGAGATTTAATATTGATCTCCCTAATTCTTGAGGAATTCGAGATTTAGAGGGGATACCCCCCCCCCCCCCACCCCCCACCTCTCTTTGTAGCGTATCTTGGAGTCGGACGTTTGAGCAAAAATGACAGAAATGATCTCGCCAAGGTGGCGTGTGGCCTCATTTTGGGGTTATTCGTGTAGTGTCAAATGTTGATATGGTTTATTCTAAAGTGATTGAGTAGCAGTCTTCCACACCCGTCTTCCTGTCCCTCATACATATGTATACATACGGGTCGTAGATAGCGTTCCGGAGCATACAGATCGATGGTTCTACCAACGGATCCAGAAACGTTCCATCCTAAGTCCCCTCGTTTTTCATTATTAAACTTATTGTAGAAAAGCCGCCGTATTATTTCAGCCGGGCTCGCCTCATTTTAGGGGGTACCACCGTATGTCATTTTGTTTCGGTTGGGGGTGGGGTCGAAGCGCACTGTGGCCTCCCCCTGGATCAATCACTGGATCTCGGATTGCAACTGGATATCTTTACACCAACATATATAATAGGCAGGACGCTGAACAACGAGGGTGTGTAGGCAACAGGGTAAAGATGGACGGTCAGAGAGATGCATACCAGGGATCAGGGTCACACCCCACCCCACACCCCTCCCCCCACACCCCCCATCCAGACACACAATGTCCAAATATTGACCTGTGCATAATGAATGAGAAGACGTGGGGTACAACAGTCGGTCTGCTTGGACCACCTATGACGATAGAGAGCGGACAGACCGCTGAGCTGTCTCTAGGGGATGGTCACCCCGCAGCTTATGCATATTACAAGCGCCTATTACTCTCCGACGCAGATCACCAGACCACCCGGGACACAACATACCGGACTCCCAAGTACAGGGATCCAAGTGCCGGGGTAACATGACAACCTGTCCGGACGTGATAACCTGTCCGGCCACGCTTCTTTCATGCCACTAACCCTAACCAGGACCATAACCAAACCCTACACTTTAAAAAAATGTACTTTTTATAAACAAAATTGTATATGTCATCATTTGTGTATGACAAAGATGTCAGTCCTCGGATGTTACTCTCCGTCTAGCCCCACCCTGAATCAAAGGTATAGCCTTAAATTCCCCCCCCCCCTCCCCCCCCCCCACGGTTTTCTCTGCCATCCAAATGTCAAACTTATGATAAAGTAACAAAGCAACCCTTCCCACGCCTCCTCCCCCCCCCCCCTCCGACCAACCCACGCACAAAAGTCAATCCTCATCCTCATCCTCCATAGTCCGATCCATATGAAGTACTCGTTAGCCTTGCGAGTCGGACACAACATTTTACTATCCCCGTGACGCGAGCAAGAACGCTAATCCAGTGGCGTATTCCAAAGAGGGGGGGGGGGGCACAAGTCTGAAAAAAGGGGTGCGCGTCATTTTAGCGACTACATGCGGCCGAAAATGGACGAAATTGGCCTTTTCACCTCGTGAAAGGTCGGGCACGTGCCCACTGCCCACCCCTCACACCCCGAATGCGCCACTGTTATCTGCCCCCCCCCCTCCCCCCGTCCCCTCTCCCTACCCACCCACACGCAGCTGACCTGAAAGTAAGAATCCCTCCCCGCCCCCCCGCCCCACCCGCCCCTTTCTCCTATCGGCACCATGTTACACGCACGCCAGCCAGTTCGAAAATAAAGATTACGCGCCTAATGCTAACAGTTTATGTCTTTTTCTCTCAAATAACCCCAACATAAATTACCGTGACCCCTGACCTGAGGTGACGGCAATCTTAGAGACCCCAGCCAGCCCGGTGTCGGGTCTGCGGACACGGTGAGTGACTACTACCATCTCAGGCCAGGTCCGTCACTGCACTAGGCACACCATACCGCTACCACCGCACAAATGGAGTGTTGCTTTGTGGTGACCCTATCTGGTATGCCTGGCACGCAAACACCAAAGCGGGCTGCGAGCACTGCGGGGAAATGGGTGGCCGGGAATGTAGACATTCCGCGATGAAGAGGAATTTGCGAATAACTGAAGTTGTCAAACATTTAAAAATCCTAAACGTTTTTCCATGGAGTTTCCATAGAGTTTTCATAGAGCTTCCGGGGGGCCTCCCTATTGTAGTGATTAGCGCACTCGACCGCAAATCGACGAATCTGGGTTCGAATCAGGGCTCGGGCACAGAATGTGGGGCATGTTTCATCCTTTCATCTTTCATCGTCCCGAAGGTTCCTTGGCCCGACTTACCCTACATGTGCACAAAAGTGGCCTAAACCACCAACATTTCATAGAATTTCCATAGAGTTTCCAAAGAAAGCGCACGTCGCGGCAGTGCATGGTAGAGAGTTCAAGGTTGTCCTGGGTGAGTCCAACATCAGCTCCGTCTCGGCTGAACGGGCACGGCCGTTAGGCAGACCTTCACATCTCATGCTGGTAATGTTATTGTCCAAAGGATTGGCTCCGCAGCTACTCTCACTTCGCAGCAGGCAACCGGTGCGAAAGTCAATATGCCGGCAAGGCTTCCAAAGTTACTTAAATGCGAAGTTATAAATCTTCGAATATTACCTTATACAGTGCCGTGCCGTCGATATCCCTTCACATATCGCTTGCAGGAGTCTTCTTACACAATATATTCCAGAATTCCTCAAACTATTCGTTCGCTTGTCGCCGAGAACGTAGCCTACGTGTGTTAAATCCAGAGCTCGTTGTTGTGCCTGCCGTCAGTTGTAAGGCCGGTATGGAAACTATTCAAACTTGATGGAGACTATGGAAACTCCATAGAAATTCTTTGAAACTCCATGGAAATTCTATAAAAACTCCATAGGAAAATGCTTAGAATTTCCATAGAATTATATGCATTCTTTCACATAAAGAGTATTTCTAGAAACCTGCAAACGTACCTGATCATAACCGGCTACGAGAGGAAAAAAATGGCTCTGTCGAAATATTATCTCTATATACGTTCTAAACCAATTGCTCTAAAGAACAGTTTCTATAGAAACAATGTTTTATATGGAAATATCTGTTTATGTTCTATAGAAAATGATTGTTCTAAAGAATTATGTACAAACGTTCTATAGAAAGTCATATTTCTATAGAAATTCTATGGAGTTCTATCAAATGTTTTGCTACTGGGTGACTGCATTAGGAAATGGCTTTTGGTTTTGAGATTTGTTTCGATTAGGCGAAAGTTGCATTTTATAGTATTTTTATTACTATAGTAACATCTAGAGACTACTATGTCATTACTATACAATTATATAGCACTCTCTAGACTTCTATAAAAAGTGTGTAGTGTTTTTAAGTATTATAGTAAAAGATAGATACTGCTATAGTAAGTAATTTGTAAACGTTTGGTTGGTTGATAAGTTGATTTGAAAAAGACACGCTAGCCTTTGTGTAAGGGAGCCATGTTTATCCATGTTTATCCATGTTTATCCCCTATATTTATAATTGTCTTGTCCAAGCAGGACAAGGGACCTCAGGATAGGGCTATACGGTCACTACTAGATCTCAACGAGACCTCACGAGGCGGGCATATTTATTTTCTACGTCAATGCTACAGGGATATACAGTTCATGCGATTGGGAGGAGAGACTTTAGTTTTGAAGTACAGGCAGCTATGGATCATTTTTTTCTGATTTATTTTAAGGACTATGGGTCTCATTTCACTAAACATGGTCATGGGAGGTATGCGTTAACATATTTGGAGGCGATGAATCGCGGAACTTTTGGAACATGCAAGGAGAAATCCGTCTTCAAAACACTCAAAGGCTAAAGATATCGTTCTAAATTTAGCTCTGCATTCCGACTTTCGCTGGTTCCCCGAACAGCTAAAGACTTCACAGAATTACACGTCATCGCGGTAACAAAGATGGCGAGAGCAAGTTGTCGACATAACCGTTCCGAAATCAAGCTGTACAGTGCATGGCGTAAGAACACACTGACACGTCACTAAATCGCATGGTAAAGGTTTCTTCATTTTTGGTAAGTTTTTTTTTGCTTGAAGCGTTGCGCCAACGTTGTCACCGGGGAGAATCCGTGTGAAGTCATAATGCCTCGTTTTCGTAGGAAATGCAAACAAACGCTAGTTTCTCAGCCGTGTTGTCCCGTCGTAAATAAAAAAAATCGTTATTGTGATGGCGCAAACGAATGAAAAATATGTCGTCAATTTTCAATTTTCAATTCGTCAATTTGATGCAGCTATATTTCTTAAATATTCTTATTCCTATGGCTAGGCGATCCGCTAGCCGCAATGGAGCCACCCCTCGGCGCCACGCTGTTGCGTAGGCACTCTGGTTCCCTGCATTACTTTGTGTGTAACATACGTCACAGATAGTCAGGAAACCAGTATGCGCAGAGATTCTAAACTCGTTCCGAACACTTGCTTCGTTTATTGGTCCCCAAAAGAAGTAAACCGGAAGTCTTAGTGAACAAGACTTCATAGCCCTATAGCTGCAAACAGCACGTGTTTTTTTTGTTGGTCCCGAATGAACCTAAGCCGGAAATAGAACCCGCGAAAATGTGCAGGGTGTCTCTCAGTGGCAAAAACGGCAATTCTTCCTCAAACAGGATCATTGAAAAAAGTAGTCCTTAGGTGGGTTTTAAACCCAACCTGTAGGGTATAATAGAGAGCTGATATTACGAAATCTGCAAGAATGCGTAGTTTAATAATAGTGATGGCCAATTGCCAGGACACTTTCGCTGTTATTCAGCGGTGGGGGCGGGTATTGCAATAACTGCTCTTGGTTTGTATGTATGTATGCCATAACGTCAGTTAGGGCGAGCAGTTTCGCCGCCGTGATACCCTTCATGGCTCATTCCCTT
>OZ025257.1:38565132-38815042 GCA_964019135.1 Arenicola marina | reverse complement strand
AGCGGCTCTACGATTGGCCTACTGCGCATGAAAAAAAATCGAATATTTCTCGAGGCTGTAAACAATACAAGGCGCAGTGTTTCCTGGCTATACAACCTTCAGGCGTTATATATGTTCCATTGGTTTTGGCGCCTCTTATCTCCCCCGGCACGCAGCGCCACCTACAAGGTCGAGAGTCCAGGTGTCATCCAATGGCATCTTGTCTGGATACAACGACAGTGACAATGACGCCTTCCTTGAGTACATACAGACGCTGGTGATGTGCTGTTGAGCTTTGTCCTTGTTCTCATCCCGGCCCCAGCCGCCTAGGATGTCCATGCAGCAGCCTGGCTGGCCTTGCATCGCCTGTCCTCGCCTCGCACTGCATGAGACCAGCGTTTATCGGTCTTGGATATTGACCACATACATACACTACATACAACTAGTTGGCTTAGCCCATTGTCTGCATGCAGCCGTCGTGTCATGCTAATGTCCGAGGAAGGACGAACCGATAGCTTTGATGCACGCACCATACACATCAATAACGGACAATGAACAGGAGGAGAATTTGTGTCTGTATTGGTGGAAGAATTGCAATGGTGCCCTTGGCTTTAGTCAGTCAGGATAAAATACGGACTCAGGGGGAGATAACGCCTGCAGAATCGCCGGTGACATCTGTGCCACAACAGCTGGTCATGTCTCTAAGCCACGTCCGGTGGTTGCAGCAGCATGGAGTCTTCCATTCGAGTCGGTCCCACCACACCGACTGCTACATGCTCCTGGCATTGATGGAGGGTGAGGATGGTGGGATCCTGATGAGATGATGGGTGCGATCCTGATGGGATGCTGGTGAGGTCAATCATGTGGCGGTGAAATGTACGTTGAATTGTCTGCCGTAGAGAATAAACGCGGTTGGTTTGCTGAATGAGCTAACTCTGACAATGGTTTCTGTATCCTTGCCTTCCTGCTGCCTTTTGTGATAATTATCGGCATTGCTTTTTCATCTACTAGTGACATCTTTCGGTCTGTATCACTGTGTTTCTATTACGGCCGATGGAAATGAACACCTTTGGCTCTTAGGCTGGCTGTACCAATTATGTAATAATCACTGTATTAATCACCTTATTATGGTTTCCGCCACAGGTTGGTAAGCTATTATAGTGATATTCGTCTGTCCTTATCATTTCCAAACTGCTTGCGGCGAGATAAAATGATGGTTACTTAGAGCCAGAAGCAACGTTTTTGATATGGTTGAACCATGTTCAACGTGGTTGTAGGGTGTGAACAGCTTGAACAGAATATCGTGGGGATCATGTAAGTGATCAACCTTAAAGGTAACCATCATATGGTTCATTTTCATGTGAATAACTTGACTGGAATGTATCATGTCATTTTTTCATGTTATATCATAAGCTGTTAATTGCTGAATTTATTTGGTATTCCCTCTTGTTAAGCCACACTATAAGACACTTTTGCTAATTTGTTTATTTATTTCCTTTGCAGATATATTTGCCGGTGTGAGTCCTATTCTATTTGATCGATTGGCCAAGTTGTGACGTAAGTAGTTGTTCTTACTTTGGCAACCAATCTTTAATACAACGTAGTGCTTATATTTTCGTTTTGCTGAATCAAGTTTCTGTCTGAAGTCCTACATCCATGATATATCCCATGATTCAGATGGATTGCCGTTTCAAACACTTTTACTTCGCATATCTCTTAACGATCATGTGTTTTATTTTATCTTTAGTTCACTTTTCAATCGTCAAAATGTACTATTATTCAGAAAAGAAGCTTTCTTTTTACTAAACTGCTTTTTGGATTGAAAAAGTATTGAACATGTGGATGATGCAACCGTCTTGTTGTCAAATTGATGTAAACTTGGGAGCGGACTGTAGCCAGTAAACGGTAGCGGAACAGAAGATATGCATACTCTCATTGAGTAATGTGTAAGACACTTCCTTTGCCAGCAAATAAACAATCTGCTTTAGTTAATTCAAATACAAATATCAATAAGTACTCTCAATTGGGTGGCAATTACGTGCAATTACTGGTGCAGTTGGTAATAATTACATGGCACTGCTGTAAACTAATATACTTAGTAAATAGATATCATCAAGTTGCATCACCAAAATGATTCAATTAGTTTTTGTCAGTTTAACAGTTGTCAGAAATGAAACTAATGGCCTATATATAACAGAGTGTTACATTGTGTCACCGTTTGTGGCAGGTTGATTATGGGTTGCTAAAACCGTTTTATTGTCAGCATCCGTAACATATAAAACATGCAATGTTTCTAAATTATCAACCTTCGTAACACCATATCACGTTACATAAACTGTCCACTGGACAATTTATGTAACGTGATATGGTGTGTGGACAGTGTCCAGCAGTTCATTCTTGTAGTTGTTCATGATATCTATCTATAAAATGAAGTCGTATTATTATATGTATTCTGATGTTCATCCACGTCATATTCAGACATTATAATATTCATCACATAAAGAATCAACATTCAATCTTTGAAACGTGGGGATCATAGCGTAACATTGAGTTATTTATTGGTTAATTTTTTTCGGCCAGCTGATTTAATTATTAAAGACATGACATGACCTCTTTTTACCTGAATATATTTATGTACAGCTGATATTTACTCCGAATTCGAAAACGTATCATAGGGGCTGTTACGCGAAATAAACGTCTTAAGCCTATGCTTGAAATGGACTATGAATATGCATGCATGTTACCTTAAGAGCTCGCTTGCCCCCGTTATAAATACAGGTTTGAAATCAGGGCTTCAAGAAATCCGTATTGGTACGCGGGGCCTTTGTCCATTACACACATATAGCGCCGGGCGACAAGTACTATATGCCAGTTAACTATATTCTGTGCACAACGCCCATGGTATATACAATACTATTGTATCAGATATACATCAGGAAATATTATTCCGGTCACGAGTTGTATCAGATATACTTTTATATGTATACTAGTGACTGGCGATTAGTGATTAGTGTTAGTGGGCGCAAGTTTCTGAATAGAACATGTTTAAGTCTTTCGTCACAACTTGCAATGCAAGGCGCGCTGAATATGTTTCACCGCTCTGCTGCTCGTAATATTAAGCTTAAATCAGACTAGGGTCAAACCCACATAATGCTAAATGTTCATACCGAATATAAACTCACAAGTTTCATTTTAATCGACGTAAATAATGCACAAGTAATACGCACTTATGTTTTCTGTTTAAAATGGCATATAACCTTGCTCAGCTATCTATGTATTGTCTTTAAATCAGCAACATGGAAATGTTGGTGCCCCAGCACCCGATTCCCTTGGGTAACGACCAGGGTGTTGCCCTCACTGCTTCGTCGACTGTGAGTGAGATTCAGTACTTGGAGAAGGCGGTTCCCGCACAGCCCTGGCCCACACACAATCCCCGGGAGTGAGATCAAATGAGACTCGCAATGCAATGGATAATGAATAATGCATGCCCAAAAACACTATAACGGCCAAGATTTTAATCAACATTAATTTGGACAGATGAAAAAAGTATGAGTTAGAATTATGATGGCCATGGGAATAATTACACAGTAATATAATTAAGTTATTGCAAGGCCTACCCCAGCGCTGTGGGTAAAAGTTACCGTGTTCCAAGATGGTGTATATACATACTTACGGCTATTAGTCCAAGATAACCCTGGCGTCTGCGCAGATACAGAAAGAAAAATATCAATTATTGTAGGCTCGTTGAGGCATCGCCACACCATCCGGACTTATTGTAGGAGGATATTTTGGCAGGCATAGCAATACAAAACAGAAATTATTTCATAGGGGTGCTGAGTAATAATAATGAGTCAAATTGTTAATGAACAATTATGGTGGTATTTTGGCCTAACAAAACCCTACCTTAGCAAGGTAGTAAGATATTATTCTGGTGAGCTGATGGCCTTTCGCATGAAGCAAAGGTAACGATAAGGAAATAATCATTCTAGTCTTGTTCTAGATCTCTTCTCAGTTTAAACATTTCGTTAAAAAATGACACCATGCTCTAAAGAAATTTACATCACTTTTACGACATTGGTACCCAATTGCGCCAAACGCGCAGAATCCCAAGAATATTTAGTTTAAACATATTTTATTGGCAATTGGAAAATATTGTGGGTGAAAAGCACTAGAGAAACACCTGCGGCGACACAACTAACTCGATTAATAATTACTCAGGCCTGGTGTCCATGAAGGACAACAAAAACAGTAATAATTAAAATACTCCCGTGGATTAAGTATCTCATCGGCCGCGTATGGCCATCACGGCAAACATGATCTCCTTTGTCCCCGAGATGTCAGACGAAGAAGAGGTTTGATACCTCGCCCGCTAACGACCACATTGGAATCGATTATTCATCCACTGATGGCCATAGGGCTGTCTACCGCATTGTACTTTCATCTAAATTTTATAATTCGCATAGCAAATTAGGAAGAGGGGAGCAGCGGCGTCCGAAGTTACTGTTTCCGGGGTCATTATGATGGAGACCGGGGCTGGCGGAGCGGGGGGTGGGTGGGGGGGGGGGGGGTGACGGGTGAAGGACGAGATCTATAGCTAGATGATGACCAGCTGCCGGCATGTCACCAGGGCTTTATTGTTCCAGCAGTCATTTGATGACCACTGGGACGCGAGGCTCATCTTCAAGCTGGTCAAAGATACGGACCATACAGAGAGGAAAAAACATGGTCCAAACGTGGTCAAAAGTCAAAACGTGGTCAAAACGTGGTCAAAACGTGGTCAGCACGTGGTCAGAAGTCAAAACGTGGTTACAACGTGGTCAAAACCTGGTCAAAACGTGGCGACGGTAACGTATGGCGCACAGAGGGTTTACAAATAGTCAACACGCGGTCAAAACATGCTCGTTGCATGCTTGATGACCGGCCGCGATTAATTACCCTCCTGTCCCTGTTTTATATCGGGTGCATGCACCCCCACGCTACAGCCACACATGCTACCTCTATAAAGAAGGGAGAGAGTCTGTTCTGAGGGTGAGCGGCGGAGGCGGGCGCCAGGCTGGGAGATCCGGTCCTCGTCTCTCCGGGATATAGGATCTTTGGCATTCGCCAGAGGGCGCCAGTGAACGGTGCCCACCCCAGCGTCGCGGTGAAATATTCATAGCGTGAGGACACCTCGTCATTCCTGGCCGTGAGCCACTCCTAATGGTCCGCACCCCACCCCCCACCCCGGCCAGCCAGGGATGAGGGGTGGGGGGGGGGGGGTAGTGAGGCCTGGGGGGGGGGGGGGGTCTCCTGCGGTCGGGAGGTGCGCGCTCTGACTCGCCAGGGTGGAAGAGTAGCTTGGGGTGGCTTACAGTGCGGGTCAAGGCCACAGGAGAAAGAGTCAAACAACGCCACCGGGCCGCGCTGGGTCGTATTAACGACACCGCCCCCCACCCCTCCCACCCGCCCCATTACCGTCCCCGCTCTTCTCCGCACACCCCACCCCTCCCTTTTTTTAAGACTACCACCCCCGTTTGCACCACCACTGCACGAATTTATTTATTTCGCCTCCCGCCCCTTCCGCCTCCCCTCTCCACGATCACCCCCTACGCCCCCCCCCCCCTCCTCGCCTTAGACCCCGGTCTTTTTACCCACCCATCCACCAAACCCCCCTCCCTACCCGCCACCACCCCTTTAAATTTATGTGACATTACGTGCACGGTAATGCCAGCGTCTTTCACAATACCTCCACCCCAGCTGCCCTCCTCCTCCTCTCGCCCTGCCCCACTTCCCCTCCTCCCCCCACCCCCTCCCCTTCCCTCCCCCATGCCCCCACCCCATCCCTCCATCTCCCATCTGCCTCCGAGTCCACCCCGAGTGTTACCGACCTTAGTATTTGGCCTCCACCGCGCGCATACTTGCAGGACAGAATGAAGAAACAATCCTAGCCGATTGCCTCAAACCGAAGCACACAGCAACAGGTATTAACACACACTCTCCTTGGTCTCTTCGGACGCCTACCACAACCCATCTCAGATCTACCTGATATATCTCATAGTAACTACATGACCTTATATGAAACATGGGGCGGGGGGGTGGGGGGCGGGGGTAGAGTGTTTAAACCCCCTCAAGCAAGGGGATGTTAAGGATTGTTAAAATTAATTTTTAATCACGAATGCCGTTTTTCCATGCAACACCACATGCCATCTGAGATTTGACCTCCTCCCCCTCCCCCGTATCTCTGGGCGCAACTTTTCTGACAGAAGAAACCCACCCCCCTCCCCCCAATCCCGGTCACACCATCCCTCCTTTTCAAATTCCTAGATCCGCTCATGCTACTTATGACTTTAATGCGATCTGCCTACCGGACCAATCGCACTACTGACATAATCCAGGAAGCACAAATATAACAAAACATAGGTCCATTATACTTAATTCATTTATTCAGTAATTAACTACTAATTAAGTATAGGAGCATAATTTGTATTTTCACAGTCGTATCGCAACTGATTTTACAAATTCTAGATTTCCATTACTGACGTATTTAAGGCGGCAAATCATAAATAAATCATTTCTTTGTTTTTTTATTATGTATTCCCAGTTTTCTTAATATCTTAAATATAATAATATCTTTTTATGTGCCATAAAATGTGCACAAACATAGACTCACAATTGACACATACAAGTCTTGTAATACTTGTTTGCAATATTTTTCTTTCATTTCTTTTATCAAATTCAGTCGGCTTTAACACCGTAAAAGCTGGGGCTTCGCGTGAGGTCCGTTGTAATGGCCAAATCACCCCCAGCAATAGGATAACGTGTTTTACGTCCTTATTCCGGAAGTTCCGCCATGTTTATGTCCGCTCATTTCAGCTCATGGGGGATAGAGTTAATTTCCCTTTACGCATCTATTTAATCCCATTCTAGGCAGCTCGTGACTGGAAAATAACGCTGGCAAATAAGATATTCGACCGATTTGATGATGTTGGGGCTTGGTGAAAAAAAACTTCGAACCAACTATATAACCCTGTTTACCTTGTCACAGTATTGAATCATCTATATATATGTTTGTTTCTTATGCAGGTTCAGCAAAAGGTGGCAGTCACAGTTTTCACGGGACAAACGATCGAAGGTTTTATCGGACGAAACGATCGTTATGGCAGTTCTGATCTCAAGAGGAATTCAGTTTATAGCCGAATCGCTTTCGTAGAAGTCATCGGTCAGGCGATTACTGTTATACGTTCGTTATATACAGCCGTCTCTGTTATACTGACATTTTACAAGTTGGTCGTTCCTATATTAGCGTTAGACATTGCGGCCGTTGTAGCGTTATACAATACGACCACTGTTATACGCGGAGGGAGTTCTCACTCAAAAGCGTTATGCGCGGCAGTAGGTATCTGGGTAGCGTTGTACAAGGCAGTAGTTATCACTGCACTCGCGTTATACAAGGCGGTAGTTATCACGGCACTCGCGTTATACAAGGCGGTCGTAGTCAGACTGACGTAGCTCGCGATAA
Organism: Arenicola marina; assembly: GCA_964019135.1. Classification (NCBI taxonomy): domain Eukaryota; kingdom Metazoa; phylum Annelida; class Polychaeta; family Arenicolidae; genus Arenicola; species Arenicola marina. The sequence goes on along the minus strand of OZ025257.1, from coordinate 38,807,565 downwards.
TGCTTGATTTCTGATCTGAAGGGATCATTTCTAATTGCAATCGCAGTTTCGTCTGTCTGCCGTACGTCGCGAGTACATCTCGTCTGTCTGCCGTACGTCGCGAGTACATTTCGTCTGTCTGCCGTACGTCGCGAGAACATCTCGTCTGTCTGCCGTACGTCGCGAGTACATTTCGTCTGTCTGCCGTACGTCGCGAGAACATCTCGTCTGTCTGCCGTACGTCGCGAGTACATCTCGTCTGTCTGCCGTACGTCGCGAGTACATCTCGTCTGTCTGCCGTACGTCGCGAGTACATTTCGTCTGTCTGCCGTACGTCGCGAGTACATTTCGTCTGTCTGCCGTACGTCGCGAGAACATCTCGTCTGTCTGCCGTACGTCGCGAGTACATCTCGTCTGTCTGCCGTACGTCGCGAGTACATCTCGTCTGTCTGCCGTACGTCGCGAGTACATCTTGTCTGTCTGCCGTACGTCGCGAGTACATCTCGTCTGTCTGCCGTACGTCGCGAGTACATCTCGTCTATCTGTAGTATGTCACCAGAACATCTCGTCTGTCTGCCTTACGTCGCGAGAACATATCGTCTGTCTGCCTTACATTGCTAGAACATCTCGCCTGTCTGTAGTATGTTTCGAGAACATCTCGTCTGTCTACCGTACGTCGCGAGAACATCTCGTCTGTGTGTAGTACGTCGCGTCTATGTATCTATCGACGCGTCTCGCCAAGATCTCGTTCGTCTGCCGTACGTCGCAAGAACGTACCATTATCTGGAATTTGTCATTATCTACTGTTAAGTATGCAACAGGAACAAACGTACACCAATCGGTCCAACTCAAACAAGTCCAGGGACAACGGCGTCTGTACAATATCACGTGGTTATTTCCACCGTTAGGCAAAGGTAGGTACGTGAAGCGTTGTTGCATTTGTCATCGAGCGAAAGATTACGTTAAGCAAATGATATCGGACATCAATCATTCCTTCATGGTCGTTGGCTTATTGGATCGAACTCGTCCCTATGCCACCAGTTATCATTGCAACGCGTCGGGCCGTCTTCTGGTTTCAGTCGTTCCTGTGGGAGGTGTATAACTAGATGGCCTTGGACGTTGTGACTCCGCGGTGATAACAGCGTGCGGCGTTATACACTGCTATCGCCGGCCGAGGCTCTGTACATATGTATGCTCATGGCTTAAAGCAAGTGGCAAGCCAAAGAACATGCAATGACCGGCTGCCACCTCCTGGTCACATATATCGGTGTTTAAGTAGTAATTATGATAATAGGAACAGTGACGGTTATATAAATACCGCTTTTGAGACATCCTTAGCACTTTGGTTTTGAACTGCTTATTTCGCCTTAACTCGACCAGGTTATCGTTACCAGGCGTTACGTTATCCAAGACAATCTTTGTAGCAGAAACGACCAGTCAGTTACTTCTCCTGAAGTCCGTAAGTCGAAGTCTTTGCCGCCTGGATCCTCTCATCACCCGTTCTTTTCGCTACCCCTCTCCTTCTCTCATTGTCCTTCAGTCAGTCAATCAGTCTGTCCGTTCGTCGGCCCTCCACCCAGCGGCCTTGCCCCTTGCCCCCGGATATAAGCAAACATGCTCTACTTGAAGTAGTCATGTGGGAGTGAGTTACTTGGCGGCCAGTATACTGGCTCCACATGCAGGAGTCACTCGAGGCGGTCGCCACTGCTGAGGTCGGACAGAGCAGGTGAGGTGACTGGGGGTGGCGTTACTTTAACCCATATATCTATAGAGAGTGAGAGGGATATATATATATATACCGGTATATAGATATTATGTATAATCATAAGTCAACGAGACCGCCTCATATTGATTGAACATCCAAGGAAAAGACGAGAGGTATGGCGGTCGCTATACGCATAGGCATGCACTATGTATTTGTTCAATTTTATAGAAAGATCATCTGGGAACACGTCAAGAACGTAGGTAAAATATCCCATGTGGATGTCGGTCGCAGGAAATCCGAAGCTCAGTAGTGTGTTGCCCCGTCGCAGCAGCTGTGTTTTCGGCATCAGATCTGATGGCGGATTCACACACACACATAGAGTCAGTACGCCACATTCCGCAGCGATTGATCCGTTCTCAACATCGCTGGGGATCGTTCCAACGCCAGCTTGGCACGTGACAACGAACCGAGAGCCCGTATGTGGAAGTTATCGTCGCGGCCGGCGTCCGAGGACCATTTATAACGCGGATCGCGGTCGGCCAAGCGCAATAGGCTTCTCAGGCCAAGCTATGTCCATCCGCCATCCACCACGTTAATTTTCGGGATGTCTGTTGGACTTAGCATGGCCTGGTGGCTCATGCAAGCAAGGATCGCTGCCCCGGCCGCGGGACGCCATCAAGCAGCGATGCCGCCATCTTCCAAAATGGCGGCCACCGCCGAGTGATACCGGCCTACCCCACGAATAGTGAGTGACCGTCATATTGGCCAATGAATGTAGAGGGAATAACGTTACGTATCGTGCGCTGGTTTTAAAGCGGATGTTATCAGCGAAATTAATGAGACTGTGACAGCGCTTATTGCATATTAACCTTGTATTTTGTTGTGCTTATTGCACATATCGTTCGTTCGGTCTCCCAACCCCTGAGTCTGCCCGGCAAAGATGGATCCAAACGGGAAGTGATGGGAAAGACAGACATTCGGCGGTGGGGTGGGGTTCACCATGCGGATGTCAATGCATGGGTTGTCGATGGGTAATTCGTTCGCAGAGGAGGCCTGTTAATCAGGTCAAATAAGGGCATATTTAGCAGGTCGATGGTTTGTTAGTAGCAATCCATGACATTTATAATCAATGCAAAAATCTATACCTGGTGTATTTCTGAATCAAAACAATCTCTTTTAGATTAACATATGCCATCAACATATTGCTATGATATCTCGTCTAATTCATCTAACGCAAGAACTCTAGTGAAGCAAGAAGTGGTGTTTGGTATTAAGCATTCGCTAGGTGGCGCTTTATATTGAGCACATGCAGACGGCTCTGAAGTATCTTATCCGCATCATCGTATATTTGTAATGCTATCAATATGTAGCTCAGCATGATAACATAAACGTAGTAACGTGACGGGGGTAGGGTAAAGGGCTAACAGGTACATGAAGGTTATCCCCTATCGCTTATAATCGAATGGTAAGAAACCACCAAAGGTCACATATTTCGGACGTATTTACCTTTCCCTCTTTGATTTTTTACACGAACTTGGGTTCCACTCCGTCATTTAAAAAATGCCTGCATGTGCAAACGAAAAGGCAAGGCTCATTCTATTTTACACTATGTCTTCTACTATTTAGTACCCCATACGCAGGTGTGCTTGCGTAGAATTAATCTGCGATCCACGACGCCTAAAGTACGAATAATTGACGTCATTTGATATTTAAGATATTTCAGATATATAAGAACGCTCAATAAAAGCTTATTATGATGTTATCGGTTTATGTCAGTGGCGGACCCAGACTTTTGGGGGTGGGGTGAGACTTGAATTTCGCGATTACAGTGCATCCATTGAATCGGGGGGGGGGGGGGGCTGCCCCCCACAATTCTATGGCTTTAATATAAATTGTGTATAACATGTTATGACTTCTTCAGCATCAGGTTGCTGATCCTGGACAGTGATGGGCTTCTTTATTCTCGGGAGCTAAACCTGTCGAGGGGGGGGGGGGGGGGCAGGTGCTTCCATGGCATGACCAGGTGGTGGGGGAGTTTAAGCCACAGTAGCCCCCCCCCCCGCTGGATCCGCCACTGTATGTAGTATGGTAGTTGCAGAATTACCTGCATGTAAATCTATTGTACATATATTAGCCTGTCGACGATTATATACCGTAGGTATCGCCACTTCTGGGTACATGACGTCAGAAACCGCTGAGACTGTTACGTAGACTGAAGTATATCCACAACACACGCAAGGGGCGGATACAATGGGAGGAGGGGTGGGCAGAGGGGAGAGGGGGTGGGGGGGGGGGGGTAGGAGAGGGGAGAGGAGACGGGAGAAGGGGAGGGGAGAGGGGATTTATTCCCCAGCCGCACCGCTCAAGCAATTTAGGCGATATCATCCCCCCCCCGCACCCGCCCCTACCCCACCCCTCAAACAAGCGGATGTGGAGAAATCTTAAAGTTTAGGGGCCATTTCCGCACCCCCCCCCCTACCTCCCCAGGTTTGTCGGTCCCAAGAATTTCGAACCGAAACCACCAGCTCTTAATCCATCGGTCATAAGAATTTGGAACATACTCAAAGTAACCCCCACCTACCCGCCGCTTCAAAATCCTGTATCCGCCATATATAGCCATATGTATCAATTAATTGCTTATACACATATTTTTTATTATATATAATATATTTCACGCCATCACGGGGATCGGTCAATGCTAACTCCATAGGATATGTTGTGGACCCAAAGCGCCGTGCTCTAGAGCTATCTATGCGCTCTTTGTACGTTCAATTATCTCCCCTATTAGGGACAGTGCATGTGGAGCCAGCGAAGGCAGAGGGTGGACAACACAGGAAGATAGAGCACTGGTTGACAACCACCTATACAAGTTCCCTTAACCGTCTGTGCCGCTTGAGAAAGCCAGGGGGTTGAGAAGAAGGGTGGTGGTCATAGTGGGTGAGGGGTGGGGGAGATAGGGGGGGGGGTGAATTTATCGCTTTACCCGCCTGCCGTTTATCACAAATAAGTAATGTAGCTGGGTCAGACCCCGTACGTACATCGCCATACCGTCGCATCGTGGACAGCGGGGTGGCGGGGTGGCGGGGTGGCGGGGAGGCGGGGTCACCCCCCGTCATCACCCCAAATACCCCCTCACCCTTGGCCACTGGACGTAGACCAAGGTCACCGGAGCGATTACGTCCCCTGCAGCGATACGCGTCGCTCCCTCCACAGATAATGTCAATCGCTCTGACCACTCAAGCCCTCTCTCTGTCTCACTCCGCCTTCGTCCTACCCCGGCCAGTATGTGTGCATGAAAATATATCTATCGTACCCTATAACTCATACACAGCTATACATCGAAAAAAAAAATATATATATATAGAGAGAAAGAGAGAGAGAGAGAGAGAGAGAGAGAGGGGGGGAGGGAGAGAGAGCGAGAGAGAGAGAGAGAGAGAGAGAGAGAGAGAGAGGGAGAGAGGGAGAGAGAGCGAGAGAGAGAGAAGGACGCTGGGGTTGTGTTTCAAGCAGCCGTATTTTGATATCAGTCAACGATAGGAAGATCCCCTTTCATTATCGCTGGAAACACTTGCGCATGCCTTACGTGTTGTCAGAAATGCTTCTGTGCCAAGTCAGAGTCAAATGCCAATGGTGCAAACGAAGGTTAAATGGATGGGAGAGCCTAACCTAGCGAATGAAGAATGTTCCGTTAACGAACGAGATGTCTTATGCCTAGGTTTTATCGAATCATTATTTTGATCATATTGATCTTTTAGTTATTTGAAGTATGTGCAAATGATCACCCAACCCCCATTCACCCGACCCCGCCATTGTGATATACATTCGTATATACTCTTTATGCTTAAATGGGTATTCATGTTCCAGATCCGAAGGTGCTTTCTTGAGATATATCAATGCATTTTCCATCAAGCTGCAGCACATGTACACTACATGTATTACGTGTAAAATATGTGTCCATCTATTGTCTTGCAGTCATCTATTGCAGATTAAATATTAAAAAATAATCAGAGGCGATTATTGCCTGCCCCGTGACACATATCTTGAGAGTAACTCTCTTATGAAAACGTACATTAATGAACGCCCTTCAACGCCTAATAAATAAGCCACATCCAGTGTGGATATTTTGTCCATCATGTCACAATCGTCGGAATAAGTTTGAACAAAGAAAAAAGAACAATGAGATTCGCCAGTAATTAGTTTAACATTGTCAGGCAGTAGACACGGCTTGTTTCAGTTCCACAGCGGATTCCCTGAATTTAAGTCGTTACATCTGTTGGACTGTAACCGATATCATATTTATAGAAACAGAGGCGGATCCACGATTTTTGAAGGAGGTGCGGGTGTGCGAAATGAACTCCCCAAAACGGAAAAAAGAGAGGGTTCCACGACAAACATGGGTGTTGGGATGGGGATCCCACGTTTACATTGGATCTCAATGTTAATTAACAATTGGCATCAAAAAAGAGAAAAGTGGACTGGAACACGCCAATTAGGTACACCCACTAACATTAATTAATAACTACTACATATTAATGGGAAGATGTTGTCCACCTGTGAGTTGGACAACCTTTTTCTCTTGCATGGTTGTTCATTTAATATTGTAATTATTATCATTATAAATGTGTTTTTTTTACCGAGGTGGCCTTCATGCCATTTACCACAGGGCATATAATGGAGGTCTCCTGAACCAGTCACCACTTCACTATGTACCCAATATGACATGTTTGCCTGCTGTTTTTGCAAATGTGAAACAGAATCTCTCTTCCACCTTTTTTACCACTGTCTGATTGTTAATCCCATATGGAATGAACTGAGGCGGGTACTGGCTAAAGCGACTGGCTTCACCGCAGACACATTAATAACAGAGAAAACGGTTTCATTGGGCATTCGTCTACCCAATTGTTGTGATCTAGTTAATCATGTCTTGACGACAGCAAAAATGGTTATTTAAAAATGTAAGTGGGGTAATTCCAAGCCAAGTTTCCAAGGTGTTGTAAATACAATTAGTTATAGTTATAAACTCGAGAAACCTGGATTGTCTCACACTGCCTTCGTAAAGAGATTGGGACCCGTTGAACCCTTTCTTCATCGCTTTACACAATTTATTGGATGCTGCTGTAAGTCTCCGTATTGTGAAGCGATACATGTATTTTGTTCTGTTATGAATACAATAAAAAAAATGAAAAAAATGACATGTTTGTATCATTACTGTGTTCTGGTTCAAATAAACGATTATTCTTAAAGCGTTGGACCAACATTGATTTCTGTTTAAATAACCATCATGGCCACCGATATCCATGGCTTTGGGAAACATTTATATTAAACTGGTTTGACATTTATAAGGTGAACTAAGTGGAGGCTGCCTATCAAACACATGTCATACAACGATTACCAATTCATAAATCTCATACATCTTCTCTGATGCCGCAAATGTACTTGCTATAGTTGCAATATTTGCTAAACAAAATTGCATGTCGAATGTACGTTTATATACCAATCAAGAAGCCAATTAATTAATCATTTATATCTCAGTATTTTGTACATACCCCATAATTTTCGGTTTATATTTAATTAGTTTCGGTTACATTGTACTATGAACGCATGTAATTACTTTTGTGAAATCGTAACAGTGGTCTGGATCTTCAGAGTAGGCATTGAAATACAGTACAATATAAACATTTACGTCTATCAAAACACAATATTGACATATATATCTTTATGTACATGCAAATATCTTTCGTCTTTAGAATGTGATGAATCAACATGCAGGAATGTAGTCTTGATCGATGCAAATAAAAATATAATAACCGTTTTTCTGTAGCTTTATTTCCAATAATGTACGTGTTACACTCGGTGAAATATCCAACGAGATTCACGATAAAGTACTTGAGTGCCCAAGCGCTCACCTCCGTTGGCCATATTATACATAGGGCCGCCGTGTGTTGACTGACATAGTACTGATTGTGGCCAACGGAGGCGAGCGCTCGGGCTTGAGTGTAGTAACGTTAGTCTCACTTGCGTGGCCCTGGAGCCAAGGCTGACGGCACTCTAAGGTCATAGTAAGTGGGATAAACTACCATTTGTCCGGAGACCCTGAACACGCGATGGTGCGAAAGGTCAACAGATCGGCGCCCACGTTGTTTGCGTGCGTTATGACATCAGAGCAACTCTTAGAAAAGGAGCGATTGGAGGGTCTATAAGTAATAGCCCTGTGTGTGTGGGAGGGGCCGGGGGAGTAGGGGGGGGGGGGGGGGCGGTACCGTTACTGCTAATTATGTCAGGTACCAGGTTTCATGAACTGACTTAATCAATTCACTTGGGTGATCGGGTCTGAGTGAAAAATATGATCAGGCTTGGCAGAGTTAAAATAGCGTATAATGAAATGGAACGCTAGCTGATGGTTTAGCAAGCACAATTAAACCTGATGTAAGAGAAGCTGAAAACAACGCTTTTTGTTTCACGCAAAAAGCCTCTAAATAACAAGTTTCTAAATAACATGGGGAAGAAGCGAACTATTATCGTTCAAATTTAACTGACTACTTCGACAGAATATATCAATCTGGATTTTTTTTTTATACAAACTTTATTTATTTTATGAGGTTCACAGTCTGGATTTAATGGTTTTGGTTACAAATGAGGAACTTTTGTGTTGAGCAGATATTTGTGACATGAAAATACCGTCATAAGGGAGCCATACAATTATGGCTGAGAAAACTAACGAATAACAGAACGTGATCATAGATACATAGCAGCAATTAAACTCTCCTATTATTATTATATGGAAAACGTAATATGCTTCTGTTGACAAACCGATGTTGTATAGACCAGACAATATACTTAGAGCTATATTTATATAGATGTTAGATGTTCCTAGCGGTGCGTTGCATTTCGTGGTGGTGTAAAAACTAGGTCCCCTGATGGGGGGGGGTGTAGCCATGTCGCAATATCGATTTTAATTAAGAAGTCCATATGTCGCGTGTTAATTTTAAGAAGAGATCCAATTCGCGTATCGATTTTAGGGATAGGTTTGTGTCGCCTGTCGCTAAGTCTTGTGTCGCACGTCGATTTTAAGGCAGCCCCACTGTCGCGTTGTCAATTTTAAAAATCGCCTTAATTGTCGCCGTGTCGCAATAATTAAGCCCTCCGGAGGCCTAGAACTATCGGCGTAAACGTGACTGAAATATTAATCGTTACATTATGACATTACTTTACGTAGATGGTGCCGTTATGATTGGCTTTGACAGCCGAGCTGTGGCTCTCCGATGGCGCTATGCGCAGTCTGACGCTCACAGCCGGGGCGAATTAAAATGCTGCAATTGATATTGAATGAGTTATTGACTTTAATCAAACCCAATTATTTCTAGTGCTCTAAATATTGATGGAGAAACCAATACTAATTGTGCATCTGACGACTATGTTATCAGACTACTTCTATACTTGAGCGTATATCGTGTACCGGGTTCGGTTGACGTTGATACCAAACATCGTGTACCGGGTTCGGTTGACGTTGATACCAAACATATATTACACTTTTTGGAATAACACTGTTGCCATGTAGTAAGGAAATGGGTTTTAAAAGTGCGATGGCTTTTGTTTGCGAGAGAAAGCCCGCCTGATTCATGCCATTACACCTAGGACTACATAAAACTCTTTTCGCGCAGAGCTATTTGTGAGTTTTGCCTCTCAACGTGCAGGCTTAAGTATGTGATAACATGATAGCGATCTTACTGTATGGTTACAAAGAATGGGCCTATCCAGGTATAACAGGAAGGATACAATCAACATTCTGTAGGCCCACTATGGGGGTACGATCACTGAATATAAAACGGCATTACAGTGGGATAGCGGGCGGAAACCGCTGTCAGTCTTCGTACTGTACGAGATGGTAAACTAAACATATTGGCTATGCCAACTCAGCGACTCCTGTTTGCTATAAAAAAAAATGGGTTAAGTCGGCAACTTGGGCCCCCAAGTATCAGCCGGATGTGTGACGATGGTAGGTTGCTGGGCAAATGGGATATATATTATGATTATATTATATTATATGACATCAGAAAAGAAATGAAACCAGGGTTGTTTTCTGCCAGTTTTGCACACACGAGGGCTAACTGGGAATCTCTAGAACACTGAATGATTTGGATGAAATATGCTACATAGAACAGATCGCCCAGGGGCTTCGAAACAGGGATATATTGGTGTGCAATCTAGTTAATGATTGAGCTATAGATAAGAATGGGTTAACGATAGAGAAAAGAACATCAGAAAATATGTAAAATATCCAGAATATTGTTTATTAATCGTTAGAAATTGAATATGAATTAGAACAAGAACAAGAGTAACACCACACCTTAAAAGGAAAATGTTATTGTGTGTTTTTTTTTGGCATTTTTTGTTATCGCAAATGAGAAGCCCTTATACAAATGTATTTAGAAAGTGTGCTGCTGGCAAACGGTGAAATAACAACCATCGTTAGAAAATAATAGGTGTTTCAGACCGGTTTGGTACACATAAACTAAACTGGGCCAAGGAACCTGCCGCAACGATGACGGATGAAAGGATGAAACATGCCTCAGATTAGGTGCCCGGGCGTAATTCGAACCCAGGATCTATTGATCTTCAGTCTAGTGCACTAACCACAACACCAGGAAGGACCCCACTTCGATCGTTGGTTTGTTGTATATTCAGAACGCTTTAGCCAATTCTGGTCACATCGCGTCAATAGGAGAAGGAAGGGTAGAACGGAGCCATGTCCCCGGGGTAACCCCCTACTCTTTGCGAATAAGGACCCGCTAGAAGATTAGCGGTTGTGTTACTACCCAGAATGAGGAGAGCTACTCGAAGCTTTATCTATCTAGCATGTTCTAAAGTCGAGAACCGCGTTTGGCAATATCTAAACATCTTTAACGTTGTTTTGCAATCTTCACATCCGCAAAAAGAAAAGACACCGCATGGCTGCATGACGTTAAATACCAAACACACTTTAACCTGGGACCTTTTGGCAATAAAGCTGTCCTTTGCTGTATTAATCATATACTTGTAATTACACGCTCAGTTGGGTCACCAAGGACTCAATCGGACGGCAGACGTGGTCCGTGTCCCAGGCAGTCAGGGGTCCGCTTAGCGGCTGTTTGCTCCCGTAAATATCTTCTATAACATTGTACTAAAAAATCCTTACCATAGCAAAGCGACAAGCTTTTTTCGCATTTACAATTCATACTCCGCACGACCATGACCACTCTCAGCTGGGAAGATTGCATAAAATAATATACATGTATAGTTAAAATAACAATAAGCTCATAGTATTATCCGGTTTTTACCTGCATACCTTTATAATGGCCGAATATTACGGCGCGGAAGGGGGGGGGGGACCAGTGGGGTGTGAGCTGAATGAATTTCTAAGCTTCGTAGCTAAATTTGAAGGGGAGGAAAATTACTTCACAAAGATACCAAAAAAACCACATGTATTCGCATTGAGATTGTGAGTGTCCCTTTTTATTTGGCTCATCGGAAAAGCGCACAAATTTTTAAACTAGATGGAACTTGTTTAAATTTTATTAGCCTTTGCGTGCATACCATACCATGGTATGTACATGTACAAGCATTTGGAAGATTTCGAAGTTGACCCCTTAAACAAAATTTGAGACTTCAACAGCTTGACAATGCTGGGACTGCTGTCCAAGGACTGAAGGTCACTTCTCTGAAGACGAAAACATTCGATCATCATAAAAAATGGTTTTTCGAACCCAATGGTCGGCGTACAAACACCATTAACTCGTGTGACAGGTGTCAGAAGTTATCTCCTCAGAAGCGGTCACCCAGGCCATAAGTGGTCGCCAGGGGGAGGGGGGGGGGCGGAGTGTGACGGTATGGGAGAGGTATGGGGGTGGAGGGGGAGGGGGAGGGGGAGCGTGTGGTCACCTTGGCGCAGACTCTCTTCTTTCTTAATTAGACGTCATGTCCAGGTCATCTTCATTCAGTCAGTCGGTGAGTCGCGGAGATCCACGAATCACTCTCCATTCGTGTGGAACACTCCGCTCGTTCACCTGGCGGCGACGGACCGAACCATCGCCGTTAACTGTTTGCACACCAACCCCCACGCTCCCCTAACCGACCACGCTCCGCCTTACCCACGATTGTGCAGAGGTGGAGGAGAGGAAGGAAGGGGGGAGGGGCAGGGGGTGGTGGTCACCGGATGTCTCCTGCGCCACACCCAGCCACGCACCGTTTCACCTGTAAGCAGGCTGGCATGGACGTCTCTCACCTGTGATACTGTTATTGCCTCAACCATCGGTCTATATATAAATACATATCACTGTCACGTACATGCCAAGGCATTTGCCCGGCTTACAAACAGCCGGACGTAATTGCTATGAACAAAATGAAATACGCTACATGGTAAACAAGGTTTGGCGGTAGCATACATATATGCTAAACGCGTACGTTTCTGACGTATACTGATGTATGTATGTGCCTCTTGTGTTTATTTCTTATTGGGACACAACAGCAAAACAACGATCGATGCAGCCACTTTCTCACTATCCCTCCACCATCACCTTATCTCATTCCTCAAACCTCCACTCCCTTCACATCCTCTCCTCACATCCTCACCTCCATTCCTCTCACATCCTCAACCCTCCTCCCATCACGCCCTCAAACCCAATTCGCATCCTCCCCTCACCACCCCTCACATCCTTACCTCCTCCCCTCACCTCACATCCTCACCTCCCGTCCATTCACATCCTCACCCCACCTCTCTACCCCTCACATCCTTACCTCCTCCCCTCACCTCACATCCTCACCTCCCGTCCCCTCATATCCTCACCTCCCGTCCCTTCACATCCTCACCCCACCTCTCCACCCCTCACATACTTACCCCACCCTCCCCTCACATCCGCACCCCATCTCCCCATCCCTCACATCCTAAACTCTCCTCCCCTCACATCCCCACCTTTCCCCTCACATCCTCACCCCACCACCCCTCAAATCCTCACCTCCTTTTCCCTCACATCCTCACCTCCCCTCCCCTCACCTCCCCACCCTCCTTCCCTCACCTCCCCTTCCCTCACATCCTCATCTCCCCTCCCCTCACATCCCCACCCTCCTTCCCTCCCATCCTTAATCCTCCTCCCCTCACATCCTCACCTCCCCTCCTTCCGTCCAAAGGACAGTGGACTCCTCCACCATAACACCACCGCTCCCCGCTGTGAGAACCCTGCGGTATGGGCCATGCGGGCGGCGTATCGACAGACCCCTCCTCAGGTAGAACCCGCGAGCCCGCCTGCCCGCTCGCTCGCTACCTGTGCGTGCAGGGCCCCCTGTACCTGTGTGCGTGTGGGTGGGCGTGTGGGCGTGTGGGTGGGGTGTGTGTGACGGTGAGCAGCGTCACCAGACCGTTACGGCCAAATACAGATGTCTCTGTGCTGTGGTCGCCCGTGGGAGAATGACGAGCGAAACGTGCATTGCCAGCTCCATACACTCACGGTGCCCGTCGCCTCCTGCTCAACACGGCCTGTCTCTCTGTATATACCGCCCACTGTCACATCGCAGTGCCACCTCCACATATGTATCTCATGATGATGATCCGTGATCGGACTCACGGTTGACAACTCATCCTGGATGTCTACATGAAGTAGGCTCGTGATAGGAAGCGTCGGATTTTTGGAGAGGCAATATTTTGAACCGTGCCTGTTGACACCGCCGCACAGGATATACATATATTCAGGTGTACGGGTTCAAAGGTAAGTGCTTTCCGTATACATTATAAAGGCCTTGAATGTTCGCACGATGCGTTGTGTACAGAGCCGCCAGCAATGTTGTGAGAACGTGGGTTGGGTTGTCACCCCGTTCCACCCTCCATCCGCCACCCTCCAATCCCTACGCCCACCCCCTGTGATTGGTACTCGAAATCACGAAATCGACCAATACATTGGAGGGTGTGAGTCATATGTGAGCGATGCCGAATTGGTGGTTGTTTAACACGGACGATTGACTTGTCGATTTTAACCTGTCGCATTTCATGTTGCATCGTTGATTACAACATTGCATTGGTGGAAGCCGTGAGTAATACGTGAGCGATACCGAGAGAGTGGTTCACAGACCATTGCAATGCTGATGAGAGCGAGTAAGACAGTATGTGCCGAAGTATTTAAGGGGGGTTGGGGGAGGGGGGATGCAGTGGGGAGAAGGGGGGTTGGGGGAGGGGGGGATGGGGTGGGGGCAAGGGGGCAGGGGGTCCGTCTTCCTTTTGCAAAAGGAAGATTGATGGTGATTGAGACTGTGAGAATGTGCCATGCCAAGCTGACACTCCAGTGAATGGAGTTAGTTGTCAAACGCCTCGCAGCAACAAATTGACCCCGCTCCCCACCCCACCTCCCACCGCTCGCTCCGTTTTCATTAACAAATTGCAGCCTCCTTGGTGTAGCGGTTAGCGCACTAAAACGCAGATCAAGGCTCCGGTTGGTCTATGAGAGAAGGAAGGGAGAGTGGAGCCATGTCCCCGGAGGTAACCTCCTACTCTTTGCGAAGAAATACATGGGATCTTTATCCTGCGACCACACAGACATGGCCACAGCGGGGAGCGAACCACCGATCCACGTGCCGTTAGGCTCTCAGGTGGCCAGAGCGCTGAATGCCAGCGCTCTAGCCCACTGAGCTACCGGGCGAGCCGCTTCAAGGCTCCGGACCCGGGCACATAATCTGGACCTGGTTTCATCCGTTCAGCCTTCATCGTCCTCGGAGTTTATTTTGCCAAGTTTAGCACTCTTCGGCATGAAACGCTACTTCATTTCATGTCATGAACAATGTCTAATCCTTATTGTCACTCAGACGGCAAGCCGGGGAATCAGAAGGTGAATCTGCAGCAAAACCTGGTCAAGATTTGGTCAAACGATCATGGGTTCGCGCCCCGGCGTCTGCCTCTGGGTCATGTTTCCGATTCATTGTCCAGGGAGGTTTCATGGCATTCAGTGTGGCATTCAGTGCGGCATTCAGTGTGGCATTCAGTGTGGCATTCAGTGTGGCATTCAGTGCGGCATTCAGTGTGGCATTCAGTGTGGCATTCAGTGCGGCATTCAGTGCGGCATTCAGTGTGGCATTCAGTGCGGCATTCAGTGTGGCATTCAGTGTGGCATTCAGTGCGGCATTCAGTGTGGCATTCAGTGTGGCATTCAGTGTGGCATTCAGTGTGGCATTCAGTGTGGCATTCAGTGTGGCATTCAGTGTGGCATTCAGTGTGGCATTCAGTGTGGCATTCAGTGTGGCATTCAGTGTGGCATTCAGATGCATGAAAGTGGTCTAGACGTCAACATTTCTTGTGTCGGGTTTTTTGTGGGCTCCAGAAACAACATTAGTCCTCCTTTCTCCAGTAAGTGCCAAGTCAAGGCTAATCACTTGATTAAGCGTTCTTGAATAAATATCCAGTATCTCACCATTAATTGACGTGTCCTCACTGACCCCAATCACTGGGTCAATAAACAGTCAGCGAACCAATCAACATGGCTAAAATAAAAGTGACCTTGTGAAGACCTTCAACTGATTTTGCATTTGCATTGGATAAACCACGTTTTTGTAAAGATGGTATTTTATCCCTGCCAGTAAACATGCATAGCTTTTGAGGAGTTTAAGTACTGTTTATGAGTTAATGCATGAGTGATTTTGCATAACAAAAAGTACATTTACTTCACAGAAACAAATCCCTAAAGCTGTATTTAGAATATCCATTTGTTGTCATTTAAAGTTGATGTGAGACCAAATTTAAAGTGACATGAATATAATCCTTCAGTAGAATTTGCAGAAAGGTAGGCCTGCTTCTAGCATCCTGCGAAGTCGAAAATATTTGATCCCGAAAACGGGCCACTCCCCCTCCGTCTCAACACATACGTACCCACAGTACTGGTACCAATTGGCGGATACACCTTATTCCTGACAATTAGTCCTGATAACGTCCTCTCTTGATACGTCACCATTATCACGCGTGCGCTTCGTGACAATCAAGACACAAATCATAACGTACCCGCTAGTAGGCTAACACTCCTCTCTTTGGTCGGCATCCGTCTGTTTGCGAAAGACTATGGATTTGCAGCTTTGTTTGGTTTAAGGAATAAGACTTGCGTCGCGACATTTGCGCGTGTGACTATAGGCCTGTAAAACTATCTGTGACCGATAGAGCTTACCGCAGTCGTCGCATCTCTCTTTCCACACCTAGTATCCGGATTGCCTATTACATGGCGTACCATGAGCTCGTTATCGTCACAATGGAGTGCTAGATGAGCTACGTCCATCAATATTTCCGTTGCCGACACCTGGATATCTCATCACCAAGTGTTGAAAACGTAGCTGAGCTGTTCCAGATATGACACGGTCGTTACATAAGCTTGGCTCCTGTAGCTGATCTGCGTCTAATGGTGCAGCAATTAATTTGATTTCATGAAACCTGACGCCTTATAAATTTGCTTTTTAAAGTGTTTAGTATATATACACAGATCACTCACTATTCAATAATAATATTTGCGAAATATGGTGGAAAGTGAATACAATCATGGCGCGTCGAATAATGAACGATTTCGTGGCCAAAAATGTGTAGCAGTCACTCAGATAACACTAAATCGCTTACTACATATTTTAAAAAGACATATTTATCTGAATGGAAAGGGCAAACCTCCAAGTATGTCTCAGGGTTATAAAGTCAAACCTTCTCACAGAGCGACGCATCGGGTAAACTAAGGGGGTGGGGGGGTCCGATTTGTGTTTCTTTGACAGAAAGTGGGACCCACTCAACTAAATATATTAAAATGATCAGTTTCACAGTTTATTGTTTATTTGTATGTATTTGCCTTGCAATATTTGTAGTCACTACCTGCTGCGGATGAAATGGAAAAAATCTACGACAAATCTTGGTTTTCGTATACTGTCGTACTGTGATAATTCAGGGGAGGGTCATGGTGGGTGGGGGTCTCTGGGGAGGAGGGGGGCGGGGTCGGGCAATACAAGCCTAAACGAAGCTTTCCCAAAACATTGTATGATCATATCGGACACACGTGAACCCCTGGCTGGCTTTATAGCCCCAGTCCACATGACCGTTTTTTTTTGACCGGGTCACGACTGTCATCAGGCGGAATATATATATGTCGCGGTCTCTTGTGACACAGCCAGACCCCCCCCCCCTCCCCCACACACACACACACACCCCTGCTCGACCCGAATCCTGTGGGGCGTACCATCTCGGAATTAGTTACATAACACAGCCTGTTGTCTGTATCTTCGATTGGGTCGCATATCACTCGTCTCATTATCCCATGTTTGCAGGCGTTCTGCCTGCACCTGTGCTGAGAGGTCACTAATCCATCCAGTTATCTCTCTATCCACCCGTAGGTGAAGTGATCGCTCAGCCCCCTCCCCCTCCCACCCATCTCCTGCACCCTCACCATCACCTTGGACAATTCCACCCCCTCAATCGCCATTCATCTTCCAGCTTTACCCGTCGACACGCATTGTGTAGACGGAATCATAAACCAAGAAACGTCATTGGCATTAAAACCGTACTCGCATGCACTGTCAAAATGTACATGTTGGTCTCAACAAGTATAGGGCTATACAGTTCTCGCGATCGGGCCGCGAGACTTCAGTTTTGGGGACAAATAAACACACGTGCTCCATGTTGAAGTATAGGCAGCTATAAGTCAATTTCTTTCCAGGCTTATTCTAAAGACTATGAGTACCATTTCACTAAACATGGCTATGGAAGATATACGTTAAAATATTTCGAGGCGATGAAGCGCAGAACTTTGGGAATATACAAGGAAAAATCCGTCTTCAAAACACTCGAAAGCTAAAAATAACGTTCTAAATTTAGCCCTGCACCCGGGCTTTCGCAAGTTTCTCAAACAGCGAGTGACGTCACAGACGTTCGCGTGCCTCCGCGGTAACAAAAATGGCGAGAGCAAGTGATCGACTTAACGATACCGCTGTCAAAATGTGCAGTACATGGAGTAACAGCACACGGATGCGTCATTAAACTACATGGTAAAGATAAAATAAGATCAGTTAGATGTTTTCGTATCACTTTTGGATCACAAAAAGACCAAGTATCTTCATTTTTGTAAGTTTTCTGTTTGAAGCGTAGCGCCAACGTTGTCACCGGGGAGAATCCGTGTGACGTCATAATGCCTCGTTTTCGTAGGAAATGCAAAAGAACGTCAATTTCTCAGTCGTATTGTCCCGTCGTTACAAATATTCGTCATTGTGATGGCGCAAACGAATAAAAAATATGTCGTCTATCCGTCTTGTGAAGCTATATTTCTTAGATATTCTTAGTCATATCGCTAGGCCTTCCGCAATGGACCCACCCCTCAGCGCCTGGCTTTTGCGCAGGTAGTCTGGTTCCCAGTCTCTCTCTTTGCGTAACATACACGTCACACCTACGTCACAGATAGTCAGGATACCAGTGTGCGCAGAGATTCTAAACTCGTTCCGAACACGTGCTTCGTTTGTTTGTCCCCAAAATGAGTAAACCGGAAGTCTAAGCGAACGAGACTTTATAGCCCTATTGTATTGTATTGTAGAGTCAGTGCCATGGCATACTCGGCCGCAACATGGCGCTCCGCAATAAAACCCCTACCTTGGAATAAAATAATAAATAACAAGATTGTGAAGTCAATGCTAGCGTCTCTCAAAGATATACCTTATTCCACTCTTAATCATGGTTGATGAAAAATATACATGGGTGTGTACAAGCCAATTTATAATCTCGTTACCCAGAACCTGGCGAACTTTGAGTTGGAGAGAACGCCACCTAACGGCCAAGATGGCTTCTCCCCAAGCGTACGACAGTCTTTTCAGCGAGGCCACCCAGCGGAACAAGACTAAACTAAAGAATGCCCCATCTCGGTGTGTCGTAACAATATCCCGTGACGTCACTGGGCGGGTCACCGTTTGTTCCGCCCGGAGTCATTAACCTTCGCAGGTTACATGTGAATACTCCCCTGTTGTTATGTACCTATGTAGGCCTACTTGGTATAGATAGAGATCTATAGAGTCAGCGACTGGCCCAAGGCTGCAGCTGAAGGAGAATTGTGGTTGGGCCTCAGGAGGTGGTGCCTAGCCACAAATCAATTAGTGATGTCTGCCATGTCCCACCATCATGGTGAACAACTGCACTTTGATCTCGCTTTGGCTTGCCTTCCTGGGGTGTGTGTGGGTGAAGAGGGGCGGGAGCGGGAGGAGGTGGGTACTCACATTGTCTGTGTGATAGATTGATTGATTTAGGTACTAGG
Source organism: Arenicola marina (assembly GCA_964019135.1). Taxonomy (NCBI): domain Eukaryota; kingdom Metazoa; phylum Annelida; class Polychaeta; family Arenicolidae; genus Arenicola; species Arenicola marina. The sequence continues at coordinate 38,788,611 of OZ025257.1, read as the reverse complement.
TGGCTTTAACCTCAGGAAAGGGAGAACCCCTGTTTCCGGGAGTGACCTCTTTTGCAAATGCTATGTGCATAGAAATACATGTCTACTTTTATACTTTTATCTTGTATAAACAAACATTTGCGTATGCACAGGCTGGCCTAGCAGCGCGCGCGCTAACCACTAGGCCACGTGGTGAACCCCCTAGTAATCACTGTGCTTGTACACATGTACCGCCCCTCAGGGTTTAGCCCAACGTATCGTTCTGCGCGATATGGGTTCAGCCAAATGAATATGTTTTTTTTTAAGAATTTGCTATATTGCAGGCTCCTTATAGACCAATTGCATGGGTCAGTGCATACGTGATTGAATATCCGGTTAAGGATTCAAAAATCCAGCAGGTAAAACATGGTTTAGCTGTTTAGCTGAAGTCCCAATATAACACTTGAGTGGGCCGTTTTGTACATGACTTGTACCATTTTTGTTGTTGCTCACCTCCTCTGACATCCTCACCGTCCCTCCTCCCACATCCTCACCTCCGAGGTGTTCGATGACAATGATGTTTTAGTTGAGTGAAGGTCAGGGTTTGAAGACCCCCCCCCCCTCCTCTCTCTCTCCACACCATCCCACTCCCAGCCTCCACATATAGTGGGAGTATATATGCCGTATCACGAATTATTAGTGCTGGAGTACTCGGACGAAAGGCGTTCAAACGCCTGACTGGTTTTATGGCCACGCAGACACGTGGAGGCACACTGTCGGCGAAACTGTCAACGAACTGTCGTCTATTCCACCCGAGGCCGGGCTCGGGGCGATAGCAAAAAAACCTGTGTAAAAAGCGAATTGTATGTCCAAACGGCGCGACTGCGCCAGTCGCAACAGAGCCAAGGGGACCAGCCAGACTGTCACAATAATAAGCGAGAGATCTTGTGTCCTGGCTATTGCGACAACCATTGTCACGCCGTGTGGTTTTCTCTGATAACGCGCTGTCGTGGTTTCCGCTGTTGATTTGATATACGGGGGTGATGCAAGGTGATAGGGGTCACGAGCCTTTAGTGACGATACGGAAGTATCAAAGTTTCTCGGTTAGTCGTTCTAAGAAAGCTGTGCTGCTGATGGAAGGAACGAATTGGGTAAACGAACCGCCTCAAAGTAGTGGAAGTATTGACACGCCGTCTACCTCAGGATGTCTCATTGTAAATTGGCGGCTTTTACTCTACTTGACGTCCTCGAAGTGACAACCTTTATGTTCCGGTAGTGCCATTGTTATTACTTGTCATCGGTGGCTTTGTACTTGTTATTGGCTGTTTGTTGCGATACTTGCCATCGGCTGGTTTCGCAGCACTTGCCATGGGTTGTTTTTACAGTAGTTGCCATCGGGCATATTTAAGTTAGGCCGACTTGCCATCGGCTGGTTTCGCAGTAGTTGTCATCGGAAACGTTCCCTATACTTTGTCACCGACGGCTCACCGCAGTGGTCGAGAGGTAGCGTACTCGACTGCCGACAGACAAACTGCGGGCTCGAACCACACCTGTCTGTGGTCGTTTCATCTCGTCATCTCAATATCACTTCAGTTCAAGGTTCCCTTTCTCAGCCTAGCCCATGTGTGCAGAACAGTGACCTAAAACACAAATCCATCGATCCACAGTAGGCGGCTTCCCTTTGATGTTGGTGCCAAGGTCGGTATAAGTTCTGTGCATATTAACTATGGAGTTAGCGACAGTGCGATGTTTCCTGCCGATCTTAACCGCAGATGGCGATTCTAGCCTGAAAGTCCACGGTCCACTAGTTTTATAACCAGTAAAAATTCATACAACTTGCAGATCGCCATAGCCACCCAAGAACACTATCGCGTTTCTCGCGATAGTGTACTTGAGAGTACGCTGTTATTGTGGCATGCATTGACCTCTGACCTCGTGGGCGCACGGCTTGATCGGTTTGTGGGAACCCTGGGTGTAGAGAACAGTCCGCATTGTGTGGTGAGGGATGGCCGTCGGCCGTGTCTAATGACGCAGCTTTGTCACTTGACAGCCCATCTTACATGCCCGTCGTGACTTTTATAGCGCGCTCCATGCGTCCAATACCTACTCACCATATAGCTGATGTCGCACCCTTGTCCTTGCGCAAGGGCGGGGGGGCGGGGGGGGGGTCTGGGGCCGGGAGGGGGGGGTGAGGTTTGATCCATTGTCACGGGGCTGTGACTCTCAAACAGCCTCTGATTACGTTCTACTTGCACCGAACTCTAAACTGTATGTAAACAGGTACCGAGGACTTGTATTTGTCGATGAAGCTGGAGTCTTCAAAGTGACCGGTGTTGTGTCGTCGTCCTGTGCCCACCAGCAGCTCGCAGCGCCGGCGGCGGGGTCAGAGAGAAGCTCTGGTGTTCATACCTGTCTCGGTTTTATCCCTATGCATATATGCATGTGTATTCGTGTGTGAGAGTGGCTGGTGGGTGGGTGGGTGGCCACATGTGTTGAGCGACAGGATGACGTCACTGTCGGCGGCCCTGTAGCCCTCCTCCAGGGACCAGGGCGACAGGCGCTCAGGTCGGCCCCTCTGTTCCATAACGGACTGTCCCTGGACCTCTGATCATAGTCCTGGTCCCGCTCCCACGGCCCTTAGTCACCACACCAGCGGCCATTGTAGACAATGTCTGTCGTAGGACAGATAAGCGATGAGAGGAGTTCGTGGATCTGGACTGGTAAACGGATTACAACGTGGTCTGTGATTGCAGCCAGTGATGACGGTATTGCCATGTTGAAGGGATTATCTCCGCCTCTGTGAGGATTACCCGTGATTACTACCAACCAGTGCGCGTCTCCTACCAGCTACGTTTGCAATCCGATCATTGCGACCAGACCTAACATATATGTAGTCCGCATATTTTCTGGAATATCCACAAAAACACAAACCAAAGTGCAGATTGACTCAATGCGCAATGAGTCATCATTGACCACCAATGATGGGATGGCATAGATGACACCGGATGTTGCCTGGCAACGCTTTAACCGGAAGAGGACGTCCTTGGCAGCAGCGCTTTATCCGGCCCTGCTGCATCCAACCCGACATCTATTGTCCAAGGAGGTTTCCAGGTTCTATGCTTAGTCTTTCTGTGCATAAAAGTGGCTTAAAACGCTGGGAGGAGGATGGCGGACAGCGAGGACATCGCGACGTCCTGGAGTGGTGGCCGGATGTCCTGGTTCACCATGCACGCCAAATGTAGGTGGTTCACCCATCAGCATAACCTTCACTGGAATTTTGCACTTTGTACTATTAATAAACATTGCAAAAAAAGAACGAACAAAGTGCGTTGATACACGTTTAGCATATATATCTATATATGTCAGAAATAGCATATCGAAAGTGCGTATCAGGGACTGCAGACAAATGATCATTTAATACTTGCAGCCACTGACAGCCTCGATGACCTGTACACTTCGGAAACGTACGCTAAAATGATGTAACCGACGTCGTAATTAACGTCATTGTTACACTTACACTGAAACTTACACTGAAAACGCCCACACCGATAGAGTGTGCAATACGGATTGAGGAGGGTGCTGACGGTAGGACTGTCATGTTGAAAAATATACACGGTGTGGAACAGAATTAGGCACAACATATTTATGTCTTCTGTGTCGGTTGTATACAAATGAATTTAGTTGCTCTTCGGCCGTCAGAACAACTTTGTTTAGCCCAAAATATCTTCAGTTTGTAAAAGTTGCAAAACAGATCGGTGGGGCTATAATTTTTGACACATATGTCAAAAAACGTTTGTGAAGTCAAGAAACTTAAGGTACAGGTAGACATAGGAACCACAATGAACTATAATAATCAGTTTGACTTGTTTGTGTCTGGCCACCACATGACACTAGTTGTATTCAATAACATCGAAGTATGACTCACCCTTTGGTTTTCTTGCGCCAATGACTATTCATATTGTGTCTGAATTCATATGTAGCGTGCAGGTTTGGCCAGAATAAACACGGTACACCGTAGTTTTAATACAAATAAATGCAAGCTGCTGACGGCGTGAGAACTCATTCTCTCACCGCGTGTGCATTTCGACCGAACGTGATTGCGGGGTCTAGGGTCTAACACGTGGTGGTGGGGGTTGGGGTTCCGGGGGGGGGGCGGTACAAGGAGGTTGGACCGCCTCCCCTCCCAGTAGCATATACACTGGCCCTCCATTGTTATAGATCGATATTAATCAATTAGCCCACGAGTCGCGAGTGTCGATCGAGGGACTCTGTGAGATCGAGAATAAATGGAGAGAATAAATTCACAGACTGCTATAACGGTAAGTAGGGAGCGTGTCTTAGCTTTGAACCAAGACTTGTACGGATAACGATCCCCAAAAATTACCAACAACCGATCGCGAATCTCCAAGAATTCCTGGATTCCAACCGCGGAGAGCGGAAAAGGTACCCCCCCCCCCCCCACCCCCGCCCTCTCCTGTCGACTGTTGCTCGGAGAGCGAGGATGAATAAACCAACTTAAAGTTTACGAGATACATTTCCTGGATTATCGAGACCGGAAATGGCATGTGATCGGGTGTTGGCTACCCAATGTTTACATCCGGTGCAACATTTGCATCTAGAATTGTCAATATAGGTGCGAGTTTGGTGTAGTAGTGATTGGCTGCGCATTTGAACCAATAATGACACAGATCGCGTTAGCATTGATTACCGGTCCCACACAACCTCAAACGAGGACAGGTGTAAACATCACGCTCCATGTCAATGAAAACCTACATCTGCAGCGGACATTTCACCCCAGATTCCACCCCCCCCCCACCTCCCCCTTCCCAAGCACACACACCCAAGAGGTTATCTATCCATCTGAAAAATTCAAGATTTATTTGTTTTGAAACATACACAATTTTCTGGGTCACATTTCAAAACAAATGTCAGATTTTATTTATTTCAGTACTGTGTGTGGATAGGCCTGCCTTTCACGTTTCTGTGTTGCGTCGATATTAAATATTGATTGCTGTGTTTGTATTTAGGTTGAATTTTGACAGCTATATGGCGTCCCTTTAACCAGTTAACCATGCCACTCGATCGCTTGGCAAGCAACCAGTATATAGCTTCGCGTTAAGTCTCCTCCCCATCCCACCGCTACGTGGAGCGTGCGCAGGGAGGGGGTGGGCATGCTTTGTGTGAGCCTAGGTTCGCCTATAGGATCTGTAATTCACACTAACTGTTTTGTTTCCTGTGGCAAAGTTGGCGTGGGGTGGGGATGGTGGAGGGGTGGCAGATGGGGGATGGAGGTGGGGGATGGAGGAGGGGTGGGAATGGGGGAAGGGGACGTTGGGATGGTGGAGAGGAGGGGTGGGGGTGGGGGAGGTGGCGATGGGGGAGGGGGGGGGGGTAGAAGTTATCACCAGGAAAACAGACATCTAAGGAACATTTGGGGAAGTGTTAGTTCCGGCCGCCGCCGGGTCGGCAAAGTCCCCTGACACGAGCCAATGATAATGCATCATGAGTCAATGTAATATTACTACAGGGGTGGGTGCTGGAATCCTTGAAAAGGAGTGGGGGGTACAATAAAAAAAACGTTTGACGACCCGGGGGGTGGGGGGGGGGTATTGGCACACTGCAATCTTGTGATCTGGGGGGGGGGGGGTGGAACAAAATTGCGACCAAGGGGTCCAATAATTTTTTGAGAATCGTGGGGTGAGCACATAATTTTAAAAATGGGGCACAGATATATTTTAGCGGCTGAAGGGGTGGGGGGGGGGCGGCACGTCGGGGGCACGTGCCCTCTGTGCCCGTCTGGGCACGCCCATTCGTTACCTTGCTATGTACCCTTGGAATGTGTTTGAGGCGTTTCTTTAACTCCTTATCTTATGACAAGTTATACAGCCCGTTGGCCAAACACAAGATGATAACGACATGTCGATATATACAACCTGTAGGTTTGATCACGGCCGTGTTCCGGGGGGCGGGGGGGGGGGGGGGTAAATGAGGGCAGGGCAGTATAGATAGCGGGGCAGCGGGGGCGGGGGCAATAGGGGAAATGGGTGTAGGCGGTGTGATTGGTCGTTTTGGGGGGATGGGGGACTGACGGCGGGGGAGGTGTTACGGAGAGGATAAGGGAGGGAAACAGACAGCGAGGGAGGGGGGGGGGAGGGGACTAAATAACTGCAAGCGGGTGGGGGCGGGCGTGGGTGTGGGGGCGGTCAACAGTAATGTCGCCATTGACAATACCGTGAACAAAACCATAGAAGGAGCATAGTCGAAGTGAAGCGGTTTGTTTCCAAATCACTCCATATAGGGAGGCACTCGTCTGGTGAAATGGACAACAGTCGTGACACAGTATATAGCCTATACTTATACCTAGAGTCAGAGAGAAGCGTCAATGTGCGATAGATACGTGAGTCCAGTCATTGATATGACGAGTACCAAACACGATAGCTGTGAAATATATCCGACCCCAGCCGGAAAAAGACTTGAGAGCTGACAGTCGGGACATCCAGGGTCGATCATGACCACCGTATAACCTGCAGCTAGTTTTGCATAGCGTCACCACGGATATCCTATCTTACACGCACGTGGTCGTACGACAAAGGACTATTTTTGTTGTGGCGGTGTTTGCAGCCAATTGGGTTCTCGTTGAACTCTCGGCAAAAACGTGACGCTCGGGTAATTCTGACGCACGTCAGCCTGGCGAGGCGGGATGACTGGTCAGCCCGGGTCATCGGAGTACTTGAAACAATGGCGGCACAGGGGGTGGCGCGAGGCCAACCCTTCCAGTCGAAGGCGACCCTGTAAACTCACACGTGCTGGCTCATATTTCGGTATATTATATACCCAACCACTCATGTTTGTTGTCCACCGTGGTCTCTTATCTCCAGGATAGTGTACTTTGGTGGGAGTGTCGGTGTTCAGTTCAAGCTGCGTGATATGCGGTCGTACGTATGTCTGTATGGAATACACGCATAGCTGCAACGTAATGGTGAGAAGTGAGTTGATGGCGTGAGTTGTTGTGGTGGCTGGTTTGTATACTACGCCCCCCCCCCAAGGGGTTGTAACCACGCCCGCCCTGGGGGTGGAGTCCACGGCAACACACACCTCGGGATATCAACGTGATGTCTGGGAGGAGGAGGAGTCAGAGCTATCTGTTGGTTGTCGAGTCCCTCAGCGATGACGACGCTGATGGGACTTTCGAGGCGCACGGTAAGATATATACTGTCAGAATGGGAATTTCTCTATGAATGGGGTAGTTATAGACATTATTGGAATGGAGTGGTTATAGCCATTATAGGCATTATGGAAATGGCGTGGTTATAGACATAGAAATGGGGTGGTTATAGACAGGAATGTAGTGGATAGACATTACAGGAACGTAGTGGATAGACATTACAGGAATGGGGCGGTTATAGATATTATAGGAATGGGGTGGTTGTAGACATAGGAATGGGGTGGTTATAGACATTACATTAATGGGGCGGTTACAGACATTATAGCCATGTGGTGCTTGCACATTGCTCAGGGATTAGGTGGCTACATATCATCGGAATGGGGTGGTTATAGACACTATAGGAATGGGGTAGTGAGACATAATAGGAATGGGGTGATGAGACATTGCCCAGGGATGCTGTGGTTATACATTATATGAATGGGGAGGTTATAGGCATTCTAAGAGTGTGGTGGTTATAGGTATTATAGGCCATTATATGAATGGGATGGTTACACATTGTGAGAATGGGATGGTTATATATACTCCTGGAATGAGATGGTTAGCCAATGAGAATGATACGTTTAGACACTAATAATGGATCGATTAGACGTGGCGAGAATGGGTCGTGCATACATTAAAATAAAGGAGATGTGAGACTGCAAAAATATGGGGGCTAGACAATACAAGTAAGAGTCTAACCTCTGCATGAATGGGCGGTTAGACATTGAAATAACGGGTCGATCAGACATGGAAAAAATGGGGATGTGAGACTGAATGAGTATGGAGGTTAGTCACTGCCAATGGACTGTTGGATATAATGGGGTGGCGTGAGTACATGTAATACGGGCGATAATACACCGCAATCATGGGCTGGTTAGACACTGAGAGCATTGAGGAAATAGATTTCCACCCAAAGCCCAATTACTGGACTGGCTAGACGGCCGCAGTAATAGGAAGCCTTTTACTAAAATACCACACGAATGGGTTCGCGAGAATGGGGTGCTTAGTCGCGGCTGTAAGAATGGGACGGTTAGACATTGTAACAATGGCACATGGTGACTGGACCATGCGATAAAACCGTCAAATCATTCGTGCATGCGTTGTCATTTCCCATTGACGCTTCTTGACCCGGAATAACCCACTGTATACTTTGGTATAGAATTACTATTCAGTCACTTGTATAATTGTGACATGACATTCATCATTATATTCGGCCTTGTGCGCGACTGACAATGCTTTTTATGTCAGCATAGAGGTCGCAATGCATTTTATAATGGAGGCGGCCATTGCTATCGAAGTCTCTATTAACTAAATAATCAGCGTAATCAGCATTGTAAAGGTAACGAATAATTAATCATTACATGGACGACAATGACCTAGATAGAGGTCATAATCGTCATTATAAAGGGTCTCCATGACCTATATAGAGGCCATGACCCAATTATAGAAGTCAATATGTCTATATGGCGGACGGAATTTCTGATAGAGGTCATTATTACTTATATAGAAGACGTAATCACTATTATGAAGGCCATCTTTAACATTATGACCGTTATAGAATTGTCTATTACCTATATGAAAGTCGCCTGACCACTTTAGGTGACAATATGTAGGAGTTTATACAGGTATCCATCACCACTGATGCCCGGCTATCTTGGTCATTAATTATTAAACTCGCCATGCCTTTATAAACCTTTGTTACTATTCGCCCAACCATCGGCTGTGGCCATGTCTCTGTGGCCACAGGATAAAGATCCCAGGTCCTTCTTCTCAAAGAGTGGGGGGTTACCCCCGGGGACATGGCTCTAATCTCCCCTCCTTCTCTCATTGACGCGATATAATCAAATTTGGTTAACGCGTCCTGAATATACAACCAAGTAACCAATCGCTAATTTCACATTTATTTAGAGTGCGTTTTGGCCCTGTTCATTCCGTGCGTGCACAATGAGCTTCGATCGGCTTAAATCACCACCAACACACCCAGTAATCCTTCCATGGGATGGCCACAAGTCTCCCACTCCGCTAGGTAAGGGCAAAAATCACCGTCCTCTTTGGCATATATTTATCATGATCAATTATCCAGATTTGCCGCGTTAGTGCTGCTGCACAGATTTTTGTTCTGTTTGGCCCATGCGATCGCGGTGTAGCTGTTGTGTTGCCACAGGGAAAAATCGATACCGGCGCACATTGTAATCGGGTGGCCATGTACCGCGACACTGGGGCCAGCAACACCGGAAGCTTTGTAACGGAGGTCGGCGACACAGGTCAGCCAGACAGACAGCCTACCTGCCTGCCTGCCTGCCAGGTCCGCGGCTCTTGAAGTCCAGAGCAGGGAGCTCTCGTCTTGTTGGGACACCTTCCTCGGACCGGTGACTGCATGCTGTCGATCCTTAGGGTCGATTCGCTGGCCGCCCATACAGTGCTAAAGACCGAAGGCCACAGCCCTAGATGGCAGAAGACGATGTGCCGTGTGCAGCTGGTTCCTGTTGAAGCATCGCATTGCCGCTCTGTGGCATACACTGTGCTGTGTCAGGCCTGTGTTGCGTCATGCACTGTGGTATAGGTGTAGCTGTATAGATACAAACCGTTGGATATATAGATAGATACACCGGCGATACGCGCATTGATTTCAATTAGTGGGACGCGCGGGGAACCAGCGGACGACGGTTTTCTCGCGTCCGCCATCACTCATCTCACGTTGGTGGTAGGTGGTGGCAACACCGGGTCTGCTGTCTGTTCTCCGCGCACCCCTAACCCATACATAGCCCCCTACACCCAGGATCGTTGGTTGGCGGCGGTGAACCTGCAGGTCGCAATATGCCCGCTAGGGAGCGCCAGTTGGCCGGACTGCCGCCGCTGCTACTGTTCCTGCTGCCGTTGCTGCTGTCATGTTGCCATAGCTAGTAGCTACACACCATGAGCGCTGATTAGTTGTCGCTGGGACGCCGCTGGGAGGCTGGCGTACACACAGTTACATTTGCACTGGCTCGGTATATATACCCAGCAGGCTGTGGACCTATAGTGACAACATATATACATCCCAGCGGTAACGCAGGTTGCTATACCACCATTACAATGACGCTACGTGCGACCTCTTCGTGACGTGGAACAGACTGGCAGCCGGTCGCCGGGCGTGTCTTTGCCTCTGCTCGGCCCCTTGCCAGCCCAATGCTTATACAGGGAGACTTACTAGCAAAAAGCCCAGTTTGTGTATTCATCCCACTGTGCAGACCTTCTTAAAGAAGCGGCCATGATAAACAAGGAATTCTTCTGTGAGTATACACTGGGCAGTCGTCTACAATAATAGAGAGGTATTATAATCGGTTACGTATGGCTTGTATGTCTTGGGCGGGGTCTGTGCATGACATCTTACGCCATATTGGTCATGCATACTGATGTAACTTGGGTTATATCGCTTAGTGTGTATCGTTCCGCGTGAAAACTGAAGCGGAATGTTGTGTGTTTAACATAAAAGAAAAAAAGAATATGGACAGCGGGATGACGATTTCGTCCATAGGGGTAGGGGGAGGAGGGGGGGGGGTCGGGGGTGGGATGTGGGCAATTCAAGGTAAAAGAACGGTCTTCATAATACACTGATACACTTCGATCCACCATGTAAATTTCAAGGGGCGGTGGGGGTGGGAGGGGGGGGGGGTGCGGTCACCTCATCATCACCGCTGGGTCCACGCCTGTGCTACATTGTACAGTTCGCCAAAAAAAACATGTCTTGTAGGACATATGATCAGAGGAAGAAAAACAGTGCGGCATTGCAACAGATTTGGCACTCTAACGAAAGAAGAGGAGAAATACAACTTTAAAACAAATTACTTCTTTAAATAAAATAATTAAAAACAGGCGACCTGCCATCTAGAAACAAAAACGTATCAATAGTAAGACTTGTATTATTGCTGTCAGACATAGACGGGTAGACAAGTTCGAAACGACCGGGGCAGAATATCTCTCAGTGTTCATGTCTTATTCTAGGGCAAAATATTCCGCCCCGGCCCCGTTTCTAACTTACGGGCCCAGGATGGAAGAGATTCATGCATGGTCTATATATGCGCCTCTTGTGCCGTGATTTAGTGACGATGCCATTTGGTGCTGACGTCTCAGCACCTAGCACTAATCCTCCACATATGAGGTCACATCCGGTAGCTGATGTGTAGGATAAGCTATCTACAATGTCCATGCATAGGAGTAAGTAGCCGATATCGGATCACTGGTTGTGAGGCGATAGGGCGTATGGCGGACGGACAGAAAGTCAACTATTTGATAGGGTACTTGAGTTATTCCAAATTGGGAACAGGGACGCCCCGATAGCTCAGTGGGTTAGAGCGCTCGCATTGAGGGCTCTGATTTACGGCACGCGGATCGGTGTATTTATAGGGGGGGGGGGCATTCCTCCAATTTGTTGTAATAATTATACCATGCTTTGCCTCCACGCCTCCGCCCCCTCCCCCTCCACCACTCCCCCCCCCCCACCATGGACCGGCTGGGGTCTATCCCGACTGGTAAAATATCGTTGGCTGTGTGTGAAACACGGAACGATCTTATTGGTTATCGAGCGGAGTTATAGATTTACGGGACGTGCAAATTGCGCCCCGGCTAATCGCGAAGCCGCAATCTATCGGCATAACAGCGTGCTGTACAGTATGCCTTGACCACGCAGTAAATGTTATGGCGTCATGCCACTGGAATCATGTGGGGGCCGTGCGTGTGTGGGAACCCATGTCAACTGTCAACGAAGGTCAGCGTAAACACCTCGGGTAATAGAAGTGATTTTAAAGTCCCACAATAGAGATGCGACTTTCAATTTTAGTAATGGATACATGTCACTTACAATTTTAGCAATGGATATAGATCTACAACTTGGTGCTGGTGCTAGAGATGTGACTAAATTCTGGCGATATCACTTTCAATCATAAATGTCTCCATTGTAGCGATGTGTGGGTATCATTTCTGGCAATACAGGTGTGCAATTTAATGCTAGCAAATGAGGAGTGCAATTTAGTTCCAGCAATAGAGGTGTTCAAATTAAATTTCAGCAATACAGATATGAAGTTTAATTCCAGCTATACAGATGTGAAGTTCAATTCCAGCAATACAGATGTAAAATTTAATTCCAGCCATACAAATGCGCAGTTCAATGTTGACTACATCCGTAACCATGTGCAATCGCTGTATGTATGACTACAAGGCACGTCTCTCTGTTGCAGGCGTGGCGATGTCGGGCGCCGGGGGCCGAGGCAGCTCGGGCCAGGTGAGCAATGGGAGTAACAACAGCGGGGGGTCCCACAGCGACCCCAGCCAGGAGGGGGACGACTCCCTGGCCGACGACGTCCTCTACCCCAACAACAAGGCGGCCCCACCCTCCCCGGAGTCCGCCTTCGTGCAGCGCCAGAGCAGGGATAAGGCGGACGCCTGGTGGAGCGTCGGCGAATTCCTGGAGGGCAAAGGGGGAGTCCCGCTTACCCACCAGAGCGCCAAGCTCACCCTGACCGGAAACCGGGTTTTCGGCAACCAGCGCGATGACATCTGGGATTTATCGGACTCCCTCATGGAGCTCTACGAGACGATCCAGCGAACGGAAGGCACGACGCTCCAGCAGATGAAACGGAACCGGAACTCGGAGTCGCCGAACAAACACGTGGACGTCCAGGATTGGCTGTCCAAGTCCGGCAGCCATGGCTTCATCCGGGTCTACGCGCCGGATATGATTAACTTCGCCAACTCGAGGCTGGTTCCCCTGACGCTGAGCACGACTGTCCAGCAGGTGGCGCACACGCTGGGACTGTCCATGAACGCCATGCACGTCCAGATGAATGGTGACGTCATCCGCCGGATGGAGGCGTACGAACACCCGCTGGTGCTCCAGAACGAGTACCTCACTAACTTAGGATACTCCGATATGGTCCGGATACAGGAGGAAGGGCCGCGCGAAAACCTCGGATACCTCATCCGGTTTTATTCAGGTAGGATTTGCTCTTTATGTCTGGTTTTCTGCAAAGGTGGGGATGGATTTTTTAAAAGTTATTTGTCTAACGATAACTATATACGGTCTGCTATTTAAAAGTAGACTTATCAGTCTGGCGATATCAACGCTCTCACGGGGCCTTTAAGGCCTGAATTATTCGAGATCACAGACGAAACCTGAACTTGGTGGATTCGTGTCTCTGGCGCATTACTATTTTGTTATAATTGAGCGAACCATGTCTTATGTAAAGATTTGCGACGTCTTGCAGGGAAGGAACTCACATTGTCGGGGACTTTGGGCGCATGATTTTGAAGGCCGGTAAAATTGGGTAGAGTGGGCTTTCCAAACAGCATACTATCGGGAGTGGCGGTGGTAGTGGAGGGAGGGGAGGAGAGAATCTGTCGCCAAGGTGCGAAAGGGCCTTCTATTACAGAAGGACTGGGACGGGGGGACGTATCCATCCCCCTCTCCCTGCATGAATTCCCCAGAGGCATATGATCCATCTCTATACAAGAATGGAGTAATGTCACTACACGTACTATAGTTTGAGGGTTTCATACCCGTTTTAATTAACCTGGTATGGGGCGCTTGATTATTTGAAACTCGCCGTTAACTGTACACAAAGCTCCCCTTTACTGTATGTCCCTCGGATCTCATCATCGCCCCCGTTGTGTTATATTCAGTTGCGGACGATGTGTCAGTTTTTTTAACAACATCGTCACTTATTCGCCTGTTATGTGTGACCGTTATGCGCCATTTCACAAGCGGAGCGCAATACAATGGTCTGTGAAGTTGGTCGGCGCTGGGGGCCGGTGGGCGGAGTGGGTGGAGGTGGCGGGGGGGGGGGGGAGTCATATGGGGGGTTCGAGGGAAGAAGTAACCGACGTGACCAATGGACCATCGGGTGCGGATTGTAGGTTGATCCCCGTAAAGGGGGTGGGGGCGGAGTGGGGTGGTGGGGGGGGGGTGGGGTCATAAACTGACCACCGGGGGGGAGGAGGTGACCACATATATAGGCGGACGGAATTTGGGGATAGCAAAGAGATACAGAGAGTTTAATGCTTCCAATATTTGTATGTCATATTGTAAATCCTTGGCGACGATACTTTATTTTTCTTCGTTGACTCGGGTATGTATGGCCGTATAGATACATTTGTATTCTTCCCATGATTTGCATCCCAGGAAAACCGATGATGGACAGCACGTTCTCCAGGAACCAGCTGCAGGCCTTCCTCGAGATCCGGAGAGGCGGAGTGCTCCAGAACTGGACGCGGCGACTGTGTGTGCTGTCCGGAACGCGACTCCTGATCTATAAAGGCAGGTATCATTGTCCCAGGGGGGTAGAGAAGCGAATTCAGGAATCTTGCGCGATGCGGGCGGAGATCAAAGTGGCGGCCGGATAGGAGCGGATTCATCTTGCCTATAGGGAGGGTCTCTCCCTGGCTGGGGGTAGGATTTCTGGGGGTGGGGGTAGGCTATCGCTGGGTGAGAGTAGGGTATATCTGGGTGGGGTAGGTCATCGCTGGGTGGGGGTAGGCTATCGATGGGTGGGGATAGGCTATCACTGGGTGGGGATAGGTTATCGCTGGGTGGGGGTAGGCTATCACTGGGTGGGGGTAGGCTATCGCTGGGTGGGGGTAGGCTATCGCTGGGTGGGGATAGGCTATCACTGGGTGGGGGTAGGCTATCGCTGGGTGGGGGTAGGCTATCGCTGGGTGGGGGTAGGCTATACCAGGATGGGGTAGGCTATACCTGGTCATCGCTGGGTGGGGGTAAGCTATCGATGGGTGGGGATAGGCTATCGCTGGGTGGGGATAGGCTATCGCTGGGTGGGGATAGGCTATCGCTGGGTGGGGATAGGCTATCGCTGGGTGGGGTAGGTCATCGCTGGGTGGGGGTAGGCTATCGATGGGTGGGGATAGGCTATCGCTGGGTGGGGATAGGCTATCACTGGGTGGGGGTAGGCTATCGCTGGGTGGGGGTAGGTTATCGCTGGGTGGGGGTAGGCTATACCAGGGTGGGGTAGGCTATGCCTTGATAGGGGTTGACTATCCCTGGGTAGGGGTAGGATATCCCTTGGTGGGGGCAGTATGCCCCTTGGTGAGGGTAGAGTATCCCAGTGTGATGCGCTCCTCTGCGAAAGGTGACGACCGCGGAGCTGGTGGGAGGAGGAGGTGGGGGGGGGGAGGGGGGGCAACCCGAAAGTTGACAAACAGTTCCTGGGAAGGAAGGCGAGGGCGCATACCCAAACCAAACTGCTGGGAGAGCGCTTCGACAAAAAGGGAGGGGGGGGGGCTTTCCTTGCATATCGAGCTGTTTCCCGCCCAAACTAAGCCCAGGCGGCATATATATATCACAATTTGCAGAAAACTCGATTGTTTCATTCTATAAATCCAGAAACCTAATAAACGTCGCCGTTTAAGCTGTGATGTGGCAAACGTGTCTATTCCGGGACACCACAAAACTCGCGGCACTGCTACTTATAAAAAAGCATCGCGAAGCACAAAAACTGATGACGTTTACCACTAAGTTGAATACCTGTGGTAAATTGATATGACTGGCAAGGTTAAGAGACTCCATTTGGCCATCTGGTATGCGTCGAATATAGACAAAAGAAATGTTTGATGATTCAAGGAATGATTCTTATTTTGACTTTAGTTTGGGCGGAAAAGAGTTCGATATGAATCTTTAAGGAAGTGTGGCTTAATAATCAATGCCGTTGACAGGTATTACACGGAATATACGCGATTTTGGAAACCAATTTACTACTCACACAGCCCCCCCCCCCCCCCCGCTGCATGGTTGTATATAGGTGTACACACCAGAGCCATGTGTACATACCGTTGTGTCACTTTTTGTGTGTATCAAGTTGTCATTTACCAAACTTCGTCACAAAGACGAGCTGTTAGCATATCCTCTGCGTCTTTGATGTTTTAACTGCCTGGGCACCTCGCGGCCAGTTTCAGGACCAGCAAACACTAGATATTGACATAAGGGGGGTATCTCGTCTACTTGATATCTAATATATACGACATTGACACATATGTACCTAAGCTGGTAGCTTGGACCGTGCTCAGGGTGTCAGGCTGGTTCCCACACCAGTGCAGTAGGCTGGTGCGCGCCCCGGTGGTCGCACGCTTCCCTGCACGGTGGCGCACCGTCCCGCCGCTTGGACCGCTGGGAACGACCGGGGATGAAAAAAAGGGGTTAGCCTATCGATTTGAAAATAAATCGCGGATTTGAATGCAGCTTGTTTCGAAAAGTCTTGTATGTTAATGTGAAAAGAGAAGACGTGATAATGACTTAGCAGTTCTGAAAATGGCTTGGAACATTAATGAATAAGCTAACATTAACCAACTGCAGCGTTTGGGGTGAACGCATTACCTGGTAGATTTAGTCTTCAAGTTTTGTTAAGGGACATATTGTCTCATTGCTGCATATGGTATTTCGCTCGGCACCGAGTGGCGAATGTGCAATGTGTGAACATTGCTATTACTATTACTCATCCATTGTCCAACAACTCCATCACGCCATCCCATAATTAAGTGTCCATCGCAACGAACACGAAAAGCATTGGGACCATATTATCTTGTCCATTAATGCAGTTAAACGACATTCGTTTTACCAGTAAACCAATAAAAGGCTCCAAGAAGGGATCGTCTCCGCTACCCCCTGAAATCATCCAAAGACTATCCTTTTTTGTCGCTACTTCCAACAATTCCAACAAGTTGTGCTGCTTTTATTATAATAAGAGTTCTGTGTTTCTAGATAAATACAAGAGGACGGAGCCGCTGGCCGTGCAGCTAGCCAAGGGCGCCGTGGAGGACTACAAGGTCAAAGGTCACGACTTCTGCCTCAAGCTGACCTGTACCCAGTCAGGCCCTCAGTACTTCTTCCTCGCATTTACCAATGAGACTGAATATAACAAATGGTTCAAGAAATGTAAAAAAGTAAGTATGGCAAATACAGGCAGATGGGTTACAAATATGCCAATGTTAAGAGTCTTAATCTTGAAAGGTCAAGGCAAAACATCCTAAACAAACTAAAGCGAAATTTATTTCGCTATGGCATAACTTCATTCTACGCAAACTGCATACATTGCAAGGGCGGATCCAGGAATTTGAAAAAGAGGGGCCGGGAGTGTTCCTCTGACAACTTGTGACCGGGGGGCGGGGGCGGTATTCATCCTTAATAAGGGTCATGTGAAATGTTTCGACTTTAACAGTCCTGAACATTCCGACTTTGGATCCGACTTTTACATAGCATGCTCAAATTCCCATGGGAACACGCCCCCCTCCCCCCAGATCCGCCCCTACATTGATATAACGATTGGGTGGTCAACAACTAAAATGATATTGTTCTATGTTCGGACCGTTAAAGTGTGGTGGGTGAGCAGGGTGTATGTATTTATACCTCCAGGGCGAACAAACTTTCTGTATCCATACGGCTCTTATGCTATACAGGCTACAGACAAACTGCCCACCTCTGCCGACCTGTCAAACTGCCACCTTGAGTTCTTACCGGAGAGCATCTTCGTCAACGACCAGCTGTCCCTGCTCAACCTGCGCCACAACGTGCTCCGGGAACGGCCCATTGAGGAGGATATCTTCATCATTGGCTGGCTCGATGACCTTCACAGGTAGCGTGACCACGTGCTCATCGACTACTCGAGACATATGTACTAAGCTTCCGGTCACGTGGTTATGCAAAAGGTCACCAAAGGTCACCTACCTCGTTACTTTACATTTTCCAGATTTGAATTTTGGTATATGTTGTTTTTGACAACGCAAATGTTAATGTATTAATATCACGTTCTTGTCATTGCTTCACATTGACGTTGACCTTGATATATCTCCTAGATTTACCCGCCTTCGAAGCCTGAATTTGGCGGACAACCAGCTGGCGTCGTTTCCGTTGGCCATCTGCAACATTCGGACACTGGTGGAGCTGAACATCGCCAGTAACAAGCTGGAGGAGATTCCACCAGACATCGCCGAGCTTGGAAAGTGAGGACGACACTGACATGTGTCTAACTACTGTTCATACAGCAATGCGTTTATCCATAAAACTCTTTAATTGTATCAGGGCCGCCCCGATAGCTCAGTGGGTTAGAGCGCTGGCATGGAACGCTCTGGCCCCATGAGAGCCTAACGCCACGTGGATCGGTGGATCGAGCCCCGATGTGGTCATGTCTGTGTGATGGGGTAGGATGACCATGTGCTCACTCACATCGACAAAAACCGCTCCAAACATATCAATATATATATATACATGCAACGATATATGTTTCAACGATGCTTAATTGCACCTCTGTCTCTGTCTATTAGCCTCCAGGCCCTGCACATCCACAACAACCACCTGACCGCCCTGCCGGACGAGCTGATGCACCTGCGCAAGCTCTTCATCCTGGTCCTGGCCTTCAACCGCTTCTCCACAGTGCCCCCTGTCGTCGCCCAGATGACCAACATCCGGGTCTCGGAGATCGAGAACATCATCATGGCGGGCAATCGGATCGAGCGGATCCCCTCCGACACCCTGATGGAGATGAAATACGTCAAAAAGGTGGATCTCCGGATGAACCGTTTGACGCTGCCCAACAATGAGACTCTTCGCTTCTCCGTCCTGGAGCACGTGACCCACCTGGATATCCGGGAGAACCTGGTCGTGGAGTTGGACATCCGGGCATTGAAGACGCTGGAGTACCTGAACTGCGAGCGGAATGAGATGGCCGTGCTGCGTCTGAACGGGATGCAGCTGAAGAATGTTTTCGCCGCTCATAACTGTGAGTAGTAATGATCCAGTGATGTTGTATACGAAAAGACAAACGCTGGTTATCACGGATCGGAATGAAACAGAGAAATGAAAACGTCCACCATGTTCTGTCCCTGAGCGGAAACAGGAAGAGCTAGTCCCCGATTGGTTAATATGCAATGTATGACTAAAAACCGTGAGAAATATAGTTCGGTCGCACAAATAATCGACTGCCCCGCATACACATATTTTAACTTTGCAAAAAAAACGATATATTTTCTGGTGATCATTTCTCTAAGATTTTCCTCGTAAAATTTGATATTTGTAGTGCCGGGCCGTGAGGAGCCAAACATGTTGAATTTATCATTAATATATTACAAACATTAATTTGAATGATATTGTCTGGAGAATAAATTATTGCACTAAAATGGTTGCACCCGAATAGTCGATGCATGTATGACGCTTGTTTCCATTGCTCGTGAAGTTATTATCACTCATTAAGTTAATATGTAACAGATTAGATTAGGGGTTCGCACCTTTGTGAAACGGTCCCCGGGCTTTGTTGTTTATTGCTTGTTTCTTTTCCGGTGTGTTGGGATTTGTGTTTCTTTCTGCTCATATTGCATTTTTATCATCCTGTACAGACGTACAAGTTTCGGCGTCAGATGTTTTAAATTATGCAATTCCACCTCTAGAATGGTTCGGCGTCAGATTTTGTTATGTTTTAAATTATGCAATTCCACCGCTAGAATGTATCCTGCAACCTCTTGATACGAATAGGAAGATATTATTATTATTTAAAAAATAAAGGTATCACACAATGCACTTTATTGGTAAGAGATGTATGAAGAGCGTGCGTATAACATAACGAATCACATGTGTACCACTTGGTACAAATCATTGTGCCTTTTATACCCGTGCAGGCTTAGAAGTGCTTCAAATCAATCCCAAACCAGAGTACCTGTACCAGCTAGATGTATCCTAGTAAGTACGAAACATGTCAGTCCTTCTCTAGTTTAGTTTAATTATTTAGTTTAATTAACAATTAAAAAAGTTATCTATGTAGATTTGTGTCCTACTCCTGTAGTATCACGTAAGGTCAATATTGTTTTGTAACTCTCATTTCTAAAGGAACATAACCCAATAAACAACCAACAATATTTTGATCCTATAGTGGCCATTATCAGATACAGGAAAATAGGATGTTATTAGGCAATAACGTATCAGTATATTCTGTAAGCTGTACGCTCCGGCGCAAATTGTGCTGCAACAGATATGCTTGAAGTTGCCACTCAATCCTAGCCGCCGCCTCAGAAGTCACTCCTCTACTTCTATCATAGTGTTTGACTTTATTCGTACCCTCCCACAGCAACGTCCTGATGGAATTGCCTGACTGGCTGAGCGATTGTTTCTTTCTACACCGGCTAAATGCTTCTCACAATCTACTGGCTTCGCTTCCCGGACGGTAAGTGGCGCTGCCCGTGTGAAGATTGGTTCAAACGGATGCCGTAATTACTGTAGATTTAGCATCATTACTCCGAGTTTTAGGCTTAATGGTAATGGGTCCAGGGCACCTAATCTGGGGCATGGGGCATTCATTCATTCATTATTCCGTGGATCGGTGGTTCGAGCCCCGCTGTGGCCATGTCTGTGTGGTCGCATGACCCAGATCCCATGTCCTTCTTCGCAACATGGCCGGGGACATGGCTCCGCTCTCCCTTCTTTCTCCCATTGACGCGATACAACCAAAAGTGGTTCAAACATTCAGAATATACATCCAAGCCATCTTTTATTATTTATCGTCCCGGCAGGCTCCTTTGCGTGCGTAAAGTGGCCCACTAAATTTTTTTCACTTGTACGCGAGTATCGTTCATTCCGATAACTCGATGTTTATTAGAAATAAAAACATTAACGGATATAGTGTATTGTTTATTTAATTTGTAAACCTTTTTCCAGACTCTTTCTGGACGCCAAAAAGTTGCGTAGTCTTCGTGTGAATCACAACCGTTTGGCGGCGCTGCCATCTGACATTGACACGACCTTCATCGAGGAGATATACGTGAATCACAACATGCTGACGTCACTTCCGGAGGACTTCTTCGTCAGTGTTAACAAGTACGGGAAAGACGCTTTTCCATATCCGATCCGATCAGCATTTTATCATGATAGCTCTGGCGCCAAAAATATTGGACTCTAATAGGGCTGCGATCGAGTATTTGTCTTCAGAGGTGCCCGCCATGGGGAAGACCAGATTGATCAGACTAAATTAGGTTTGCTGTCACCAGTAAATGCAACAAAATCCCCCCTTCGAGAATTGAACGCAGAACTTTAATTCTTAATTTAAAATGTTTGATCTTCGACACTGGCGTACTCCTCACTATGTTCATTATGCCTCCATTGCTTCTCATCGCTGTACTTTAGGTTGCGAGTGTTCAATGCCTCTCGGAACAAGCTGACGTCACTTCCGGCGCTGAACGAGAACCCGGATCTGAACAAGGTCCAGGAGCTCTACCTGACAGCCAACGCGCTGGGCGACTCCGCGGTCAACACCATCTCGGACTTCAGGCGGCTGAAGATACTACACCTCGCCCACAATGAAATACACAATATCTATGATGAGTGAGTTATGTGACACCGTCAGAATGCCAGCGCTCTAACCCACTGAGCTATCGACGCGGTCCCATCGGGCCCTTGTAACCCATACGCAAGGTTCATGAATCATGCGGTTTTTCCTGAGACCTAATGACCTACGTCCATCCTTATCCATTATTAACTCTTAATAATCGCCTTCGTTAATGTTACATTAAGTAATGATATCACGCCTACCTCACCAAGTCTTGTAGAAATGAAGCCTTTTTACGTTACAGAAGTCTGGAGAAACTTGAGTTGCTGCAGGAGTTAAATATCTCGGGGAACCAGCTGCGAGAGTTGCCGAAGGCCATGGGCTTGCTGACCCGCCTAGTGGTGCTGCGCGCGCACAGCAATGCGCTACACAGCCTCCCCGACTTCCGGAATGCCAAAGCGCTGCGAGTGAGTGGTTAACACTGGTGTCCATGGAGATGGATTAGACCATGGCGGTGTCCCCAATGGTTAGACGATGTCTGATAAACGCCATGGATATGTCTTCAGATATTTGTGGGGTCTAATCATGTATTCATAATGCCTATTGGACGCGACGTAGAAAATATGGAGATATTCTTCCACGCCAAAAGTCAACTTAAATTTAAAATGTATATGGCTTGACACTGTGTGTGCGCTTAATACTTGATCCATCCGACTACATTCCCTTCTTAGAGTAGGTGTGCTGGTACAATTTAGCAACTACTCCCACCAAAAGTCTAAAGCATTTAATTTTTCTGTGGGTTCACCACGTGCCCTTGGCATAGCGCGGCCGGCTAATGATTAGTGTGCTCTGATAGACCAGTCCAAGCTGCCGGTGCCTGGTTCGAGCCCCATCTGTTCATATGTCCATGTCTGTACCATGTATTTCATCGCAAAGAGTAGAGATTACATCAGATCATACAGAGTAGAGATTACATCAGATCATACAGAGTAGAGATTACATCAGATCATACAGAGTAGAGATTACATCAGATCATACAGAGTAGAGATTACATCAGATCATGCAGAGTAGAGATTACATCAGATCATACAGAGTAAAGATAACTCCGATAGCTGTGGCTCCTCTCTACCATGGCCGTTCCCATTGTCGCGATATGGCCTACCGAGGTCGCAGCCTCGTACTGAATCCACCCGTCGTTCTGCAGGTACTGGACGTCGGTCACAACCAGCTGCACAATGTATCCGTCACCCACCTGATGGCGTCACAGCTCAACCTGCTCGACATGTCGCTCAACGCCCAGCTCAAGGTCAACCCGCGAGAGTTCAAGACCGTCAAGTACGTGTGTGCGTGACATCGCGCAGGTAGTAAATCGCGCACGTGGCACATCGCGCACGTAGCACATCGCGCGGCGCGTAGCACATCACGCACGTAGTACATCGCGCACGTAGTACATCACGCACGTAGTACATCGCGCACGTAGTACATGGCGTACGTAGTACATCGCGCACGTAGTACATGGCGCACGTAGTACATCGCGCACGTAGAACATGGCGCACGTAGTACATGGCGCACGTAGAACATGGCGCACGTAGTACATGGCGCACGTAGTACATGGCGCACGTAGTACATCGCGCACGTAGAACATGGCGCACGTAGTACATGGCGCACGTAGAACATGGCGCACGTAGAACATGGCGCACGTAGTACATGGCGCACGTAGAACATGGCGCACGTAGTACATCGCGCACGTAGTACATGGCGCACGTAGTACATCGCGCACGTAGAACATGGCGCACGTAGTACATCGCGCACGTAGAACATGGCGCACGTAGTACATGGCGCACGTAGAACATGGCGCACGTAGAACATGGCTCACGTAGTACATGGCGCACGTAGAACATGGCGCACGTAATACATGGCGCACGTAGTACATGGCGCACGTAGTACATGGCGCACGTAGAACATGGCGCACGTAGTACATGGCGCACGTAGAACATGGCGCACGTAGAACATGGCGCACGTAGTACATGGCGCACGTAGTACATGGCGCACGTAGTACATGGCGCACGTAGAACATGGCGCACGTAGTACATGGCGCACCTAGAACATGGCGCACGTAGAACATGGCGCACGTAGTACATGGCGCACGTAGTACATGGCGCACGTAGTACATGGCGCACGTAGTACATGGCGCACGTAGAACATGGCGCACGTAGTACATGGCGCACGTAGAACATGGCGCACGTAGAACATGGCGCACGTAGTACATGGCGCACGTAGTACATGGCGCACGAAGTACATCGCGCACGTAGTACATGGCGCACGTAGTACATGGCGCACGTAGTGCATCGCGCACGTAGTGCATCGCGCACGTAGTACATGGCGCACGTAGTACATGGCGCACGTAGTACATGGCGCACGTTGTACATGGCGCACGTAGTACATGGCGCACGTAGAACATGGCGCACGTAGTACATGGCGCACGTAGTACATCGCGCACGTAGTACATGGCGCACGTAGTACATGGCGCACGTAGTACATGGCGCACGTAGTACATCGCGCACGTAGTACATGGCGCACGTAGTACATGGCGCACGTAGTACATGGCGCACGTAGTACATGGCGCACGTAGTACATCGCGCACGTAGTACATGGCGCACGTAGAACATGGCGCACGTAGTACATGGCGCACGTAGTACATCGCGCACGTAGTACATGGCGCACGTAGTACATGGCGCACGTAGAACATGGCGCACGTAGTACATGGCGCACGTAGTACATCGCGCACGTAGTACATGGCGCACGTAGTACATCGCGCACGTAGAACATGGCGCACGTAGTACATGGCGCACGTAGAACATGGCGCACGTAGTACATCGCGCACGTAGTACATGGCGCACGTAGCACATGGCGCACGTAGTACATCGCGGACGTAGTACATCGCGCGGCGCGTAGCACATCGCGCATGTAGCGCATGGCGCACGTAGTACATGGCGCACGTAGTACATCACGCACGTAGCACATAGCGCACGTAGTACATCGCGGACGTAGTACATCGCGCGGCGCGTAGCACATCGCGCATGTAGCGCATGGCGCACGTAGTACATGGCGCACGTAGTACATCACGCACGTAGCACATGGCGCACGTAGTACATCGCGGACGTAGTACATCGCGCGGCGCGTAGCACATCGCGCATGTAGCGCATGGCGCACGCAGCACATCGCGCATTTACCACGTGGTGCATGGGCCGTACAGCGCGCCTGCGGTCGATACTGGTCGATATGGTGTAGATGGCACATATTGTGACTCTATGGCAAAGAAACCGCTGTGATAGTGGCGTAAGCTACCCGCAGACCAATCAGTTACGGGGTAACACATCACCTGTGTCTGGAGGGTTTCAGCTTTACAGCTTTATGTTGTACTAACATTCCTGGATTAGGCGTCATCCATGTGCAAAAAGGTGACGTTCAACATCACTTTCATACATCGCTATATCATTTTAATGCAAATTAAATTTGGTGTGTGTTTCATACATACATTGACGCATCTGAATGGTATCCCGCTTTGTGTTCTTCAGGAACCGGAAGAGCGTCTGTCTGGTTGATCTGACCGGCCAGAACCGCGACCTCCCGGGCCTGGCGCGGCGTCCGCTGGAGCCGGAGTCCGAGGAGGTCGACCCCAGCAGTCCTTGGAAGGTCGGATTCTCCGAGACCTCGGGCATGCGCAACAAGTAAGTTAATCCGGATTTTGAAGATCCAGAGAATTAACAAATATACAAAAACTACATATATATTATAAATTTGGCTGCTAGGTACGATTAACAGAATGGTATCAGCTACGTTTCATCTGTATCGCGTGTCTACTCTGCCATAACTCCAATAAATCTCGTATCCCCATAGCTCAGTGTGTTATAGCGTTCGCATTGAGTGCTCTGGCCACCGGAGAGCCTAACGGCACGTGGATCAGTAGTTCGCGATCCGATGTGGCCATGACTGTGTGGTCTCAGGATTAAGATCCCATGTCCTTCTTCCCAAAGAGTAGGGGGTTACCCCCGGGGACATGGCTCCGCTGATCGCTTACTTCTCACGTGACCAAATTGATTAAAGTGTCCTAAATATGCAACCAACCTGTTTCTCACAACTTGTTCTATCGAAGGGTTAATCTAAGTATTAAAGAGTATTGTCATAATTGACGTTTCTTTCATTGACGAACTTGGTACATTTTGTTTCGAATGTGGCATTCTATACATACGAATAAGACTCCTATCATATCTAAACTTCATATCTTCATATCCTTTTTCTGAAAGT
The DNA here is from genome assembly GCA_964019135.1 of Arenicola marina. Lineage (NCBI taxonomy): Eukaryota > Metazoa > Annelida > Polychaeta > Arenicolidae > Arenicola > Arenicola marina. The sequence continues at coordinate 38,762,853 of OZ025257.1, read as the reverse complement.
GATTATGGTTGGTGTCTCACAAAACCTACGCATGCTTTTGTTTATTTGAGTATGTAAACATAGTCACAAAATTCATAATCATTGATGTTGCCATGTTCCTGCTTTTCAATAAATCAATTTTGTGTTTTGATAAATCAATTGTATTGATCAATCAAAAACCGTTTTACACTAGCCGGAGACACCAAACTTGTCCCCAATGGTATAATACGACTAACATGTGTGTATGTAAATTGGATACTAATGATGGATACAGACTCCAAAAATGGCGTCAGAGGGTACTACCGTGTGTTCACGTGACTTTTAGAAGACGCCGGCCGTATATATCCGGATATTGTTGCTGGATGAAATCAGTTTATAGATTAAAGTTACTATTTCAATAAAAAGTAAATATATGACAAGCGGTGACGCTTAGATTTTTGTAGTGACGTCAGCACAATGACGCAATCCACATGAAAACACTTTCGATAGAGGGCGCCGCAAACTTCTCACTTGGCGTATATACACCGACTGCAACGCCTCCTCGCGAGAGGGTGTTACATAGTGTTTAAGGCTGTTCCAACAGCCAAGGTGCCTCCCTCTGATATGGCGAAACCCTTCTCGGCCAAATGTGTTGAAATAGTAATTTTAAATATTATATTATAAAGACGACGTTTAATTCCCCACACAGGTACAGAAGAACACTTCCAGGTGCTACCACGCGCATTGTTCTGTTTTAGCTTGATTTGTTTCTAGTCATTTGTTTAGTCTGTGATTGCTAAGCTGTCGGTACTCGCTGCAAGTGGTGTCTGGACGGGGAGGCAATGCGTGCCCGACTATCTGGACGTTGGACATTCACTATGAAGTCGTTTGTGTTGTTCTTTGGTTTATGCGTGCCTTTACGGGTTAAACTTCCTACTTCGTATGTACGGGTCTCATTGCATAACGGTCGCGATATCGGACGACGGGAGTACCGCATGTTGTAACGGTGGCGTGCAGTGATGCCTTAAGGATAGGGTATCGCGGGACGTAATGGCGTCATAGAAGTGGTGTACAATGCGCCATACTCATGTCGCAACGATGTCGTAACGACACTCTGTCACGTGTAGTAATTAGATCGTAACTACGTCGTAAATAAGATCGTATGTAACGGTACGTACGTAACATCGTAACAATCTTGTAACTACGTCTGCGAACCATAACGGCGGCCTACAAGGTGTAATGGCGGCGTACACCGTGTAACGACGGCGTACATCGTGTAACGAGGGCGTTTTTGTGTAACGGTGGTGGTGCGTCGTTCGTCGTACACCGTCGTCCTGGCGACCGCCGTTGGTCGTACACCGCCGTCCTGGCGACCGCCGTTGGTCGTACGCCGTCGTCCTGGCGACCGCCGTTGGTCGTACGCCGTCGTCCTGGCGACCGCCAATGGTCGTACGCCGTCGTCCTGGCGACCGCCAATGGTCGTACGCCGTCGTCCTGGCGACCGCCGTTGGTCGTATCCCGTCGTCCTGACGACCGCCGTTGGTCGTACCCCGTCGTCCTGACGACCGACCAATGCAATAGGGCCAAGCTGTGGGGCTATTGTTCTTTTACATAGTGAGTTTTGCCAATTTATTATGATAACTTAACAGGCGCCTGCGTCGTCATGGCGACAAACAGTAAGTGATGGATGTGGCTCCGACCAATGGGTTCATACGGTTACCCTTGTTTATAATATGTACAGACCTGTGATACCTGGACTACACGGTTTACCCTTTTTTTTGTTTTATCACTGTACAGTTGTACACAGCTACGTTAATACATGGTTTACTGTTGTTTTATCAGTTGTACAAAAGCGATATTTACAACATGGTTGGCTGAGTTCATTTTTGGTTTCCGTTGTTTTTTTTATTTTTGATGATACGCGGGTGTGGTTTACATAATGTCTTCCGCAATTTTGCCAGACCAACATACTTTCATGAGTGATTACATAATCTTGCCATTTGGCGTTATCATGAATCACTGGTAACGGTACCCATTATGTTGACGTCATACTCTGTGGTACCCATTGTGTTGACGTCATAGTCTGTGGTATCCATTATGTTGACACCATACCCTGTGGTACCCATTGTATGGACGTCATAACTTGTGGTACCCATTATATTGACGTCACAACTAACAGTTGTACTCTTAGTTCATCATATTATTTTTGTTTCGAAAATGAATATGAGTAACATGCTTTAGAGCCACATTGTAAGATAAAAACGTACTATATGTGTATATATATTTATATATAGCCATATGTATGTATAGGATTGGTATATCTCTGCAAAACAACGTTACAACTGCACGTATTAAAGTAGAGTATCAGCTGTAGTTAATCTCATTCTATTGATATAGAATCCTGAAGGCATTATATCCCTTATTTGATCCAGTTAACGGGTAACAATTTCTCATACCTGCCTATTGCACGGCCTTGCGATTCCTTGTTGGAATATTAGTGGGTTGCCATGTGTTCTACGCTCTTCGTGTCATGCCGGCATAAAGATTGTCTTTGATGCCATGTGATCTACGCTCTGCGTGAAATGCCGGCCTAAGGATGGTCTTTGATGCCATGTGTTCTAGGCTCTGTGTGCGATGCCGGCCTAAGGATGGTCTTTGATACCATGTGTTCTACGCTCTGTGTTACAGGCTCTGTATCGTTACGGTTCGAATCCCCAAGTTTGGCAGCGACAACGAAGCGATCTTCGGGATGTTTGACGGCGGTCACAACAACGAGATTCCCAAGATCCTGATGGAAAAACTGCCGGAAATCCTGAAGAGTGAAATGCGACACAAGGACACATCTTCCAAGTACATGTTGTACACCATGCTAAGCGCCCACAGGTCAGTCACAATAACATAAGTCCTATTGTAGGGGGCCAAATGGTGCCTACATATGCATAGCAGCGCCTGAAACATCAATATATCACTATTTTAGGGGAGGCATTCCACGTTTTTTTGTAATTTAGCTCACGTATTACTCGCCCTTAGCATACACCGTGATAAACCTCGATAACCTCAACCTGGAGGAGTAAGCAAGCTCATGTTTCACGATTTCCATGGCCCTTAACGAAAGTCATAATGCGCTATATAGAGGCACGAAGACGTTATGATATCGACCCTTATTCATTTAATGTCAATTTCATGTCATGTAGATTTCATGTCGTATGCGCCGCGTCAGGGAAATAAACATTCATTGTTATGTAGTATTTTTGGTTCCAGACCCGAAAGGACGCCGCGAACTTGACATCCCGAATAGATTAGTTATATGTATGTTGCGTGAATTATATTACACCCCATTCGTCTTTCTCTCAGGTGTTTGAAGCACACGGGCCAGAAGCTTGGTGTGTCGGGCACGCTGCTACACCTGCGGCGACTGGGCTCCGACTCCGAGCAGCTCAACCAGTACACCCTGCAGATCGCCAACCTGGGGGACGTGGAGACCGTGCTCTGTCGCCGCGGGGAGGCGCTGCTGCTCACGCGGAAATTCGTCACGACCGAAGACCGGGACGAGTGTGACCGGATCATGGCTTCCGATGGGATTATCACGGAGGTAAGTAAGGCGGGGGCGAGGAGGGGGGGGGGACGGAGTGCGACCGGGTCATTGCGTCTAATCGGATTATCACCGAGGTAAGTGTTGCCGGGGGGGGGTGGAGTGCGACAGAATTAAGGCGTCCCATGGGATTATCACGGAGGTAAGTAAGGCGGGGAGGGGGGGGGGTCTGGGGATGGGTGGGGGTGGTGGGGGGAGTGGGGTGGGGGCGAGGGGGGGGGTGGTGGAGGAGGAATGCGACAGGATCATGGCCTCTAATGGGATTATCACGGAGGTAAGTAAGGCGCGTGGGAGGGGCAGCGGGGGGGGCGTCATGATGTGTTGCAGTGAGGTTGCATTATGTCTACAAGTGGTTGGTTGTATATTCGGGACGGTTGTTGAAATACATACCGATATATGTTGGATTCGAACCTTGGTAGGCGCTTCTGAATTGTTTTTTAATTAATATCACATCACAACCACATTCCACGACCACGGGAGGTGTTTGATCCAACTCTCATGGGTACAAAAAAGTCCTCAAACATTTCCAACAAGTCTTCGTTTTGATGTGTAATATTTCCGTTTCCGGGTGTGATATTTCCGTTTTCAGGTGTAATATAAAAAAGTTAAACACCTTTGGTTGCGTGTTTCCAGGACAACAAAGTGCACGGGGTGACTAAGAACACCCGCCTCCTGGGTTGCGCCTTCCTCTACCCTCACATCATCCCGCTCCCCTACACGGCCAGCGTCGCCCTGCGCAACGACGACGAGTTCCTCATCGTGGCTAACCGCGGCCTGTGGCGCTACCTGTCGTACGCCGAGGCGGTCGAGCACATCTACGAGATCGGCAACCCAGTCGTGGCCGCCAAGAAGCTCCAGGATGTCGCCCAGGGTTACGGATCCAGGGAGAACGTGGCCGTCATGGTGATCCGGCTGAACACGGAGCGCGGCCCGTCGCTGGGGAGACTACGGCCGCTCAACCGGGAGATGTCCATTGATGATGTGGAGGCGGCGGCTAAGCATGATGCCTTGCGGGCCCGGCGCCTGGCCTCCTCCGCACAGCCCGCGGGTGGTAGGGACCCCGTGGCGGCCGCCCCCGCCCCCGCCCCCGCCCCCGTCCCTGCCGCCGCCGCCGTAACGAGAAGGGCGACGGCGGTGCAGGACCGCCTCCCGGCCCCCAGCACGCCGCAGGTCCCCTCCAGCAGGGACCCCAAGCGGGCTCTGGCCCCCGGGTTTGCGCCGATGTCTCAGGCCGGGGTGCAGCCGCAGTCGGCCCCCGTAATACGGGTAGCGGACTCCCGGGAGAGCTTTGGTGTGGTGAGTCCCGCCCTGTCCGCGGAGACGGATGGGAGATCCCGAGAGGGAGAGAGGGTGGTGGATAAAAAGGTGGAGGAGGTCGATTTTGGATCGACGTCGTCGACGAACACCGTGGTGTATAAGTCCACGGACAGTCGCGTTACCATGGTTAACGTGGGAGAGGTGGCGGCCACAAGCGTTACCATGGTGAATAGTAGTAACGCGGGAGACCAGGCCGCTCCAGACGTTTCCATGGTGAATAACAACAATTTGGACAAAGTGGCCCCAGACGTTGCCATGGTGAGTAAAAAGACTGTAAGTCAGTCGACATCTGGCGTTTCCATGTTGAATAACAATACTGGAGACAAAATGGCGCCAAGCGATGAGAACATGAACATACTTCCCGTGGTGGATACAACCTCGACTCCGACAGTGCTGATCCCCCCGGAAAGGAAGAGCCGGAAGACCTCCAGGGCAGGACGCGGTGATCCCGCGCCGCCAGGAGAGCCGGTCGGGACAATCCATGCGTCCCTGTCACCACCGGACCCATCTAGTAGCCCTGGCGGCATTCTGGGTTCGGATCCCGGGGCGGGATCGGGCCGAGCCAAGGGGCGTGATCCGGACGAGGTTAGTCCGGGGGAGCGCAGCCCCCGGGAGGGGAGCCCCTCCGATATGGCCGACCAGCCCGTCAGGCGCCCCCCCGTGTCCCGAGGTAAATCCCCACGCCGGGATCCGGAGCTTACGGGCGGGAATCATTCTCGACACAGCAAGGGCGACCGGAAGGTGGCACCACCACTCTCCAGCCTGAAGCCGCTACCCAATCAGCGCTACACTCGGAAGAGCACGGCGCAGGATTGGGAGGCGCTGCTCCAGAAGAGGCTCTCCTCGGAGATCAAGGACAAGGAACTCAAGCAGATGACCGGAGGCGACGACTCGTCGGAACACCTCCACCGGAAGTCACCTCCACCCGCCCTGGATCCGGATCCGGCGGTCAGTAAGGTCAAGGTCAAGAAGGGTCCCGCCGCCGGCGGCATGGGGTCACTGGAGCGCGGACAGGGTCAGGGTCAGGGTCAGGGTCAGGGGCAGGGCAAGAGGTCGGTGACGCGCTCAGGGTCGCACGGTGAGGGCGACCACCTAGCGGCGGGTTCGGAGGACAAGGCGCGAGGGGTGGTGGAGCCACGTGGAGGTCCCAAGGACCCGACGCCGGTGGGTCTCAAGGGCCAGGCCCCCGCCGCCCCCCCGTGGGTGGAGAGCCTGCGGGGGGCCCACACCGCCAACCCGGCCTACGCCATGAACCCCGGCATCAGCAACCAGGACCTCTACTCCATGACCGCCACCACCACGACCGCGGGCCACAACGTCAACGGCGGCGGCGGCGGCGACGGCAGCACCGCGACCCTCTCCTCATCCCCGGAGAAAAAGCCCAACGTGCGCAGTCGGATAGCGCTGTTTGAGAAGCTGAACCCCAATGAAGTGGAGCCGGAGTCCCCGACCCGAGCCAGTCCGGTGCGTAAGTCCTTCATGGCCGTGGACAGGCCCGCCAAGCAAGGTCCGCCCCCGCGCCGGGCCCTCTCCCCGCCCCCCAACATGATCATCATCACTCGCAGCCAGGCCGAGCTGGACAAGAGGAACGGCAGCCGCAGCAAGTCCTGCGACCCCGGAGCCTCTCGGGAGCCCGACCCCTACAGCCCGGCCGGCCCCGGCCCCGGCCCCGGCCCCGGCCCCGGCCCCGGCCCCGGCCCCGGCCCCGGCGTGGCCTCGCGCCCGGGGCGCCAGCTACCGCCGCCCCTTCATGTGCCCGACAAGGTGCGGGCATCGAGCAACGCCCCGACTGAACGGGCCGGACCAATGCGAGCTGGGAGACCAGTGGCGCCTCAGGCGGACGGTAGCGGCGCCGGTCACCATGGTGACCAGAGCGGTGGCCACGGAGACTCCACCCCGGCGAGTCCACGCGTCGCCGTGACGCGAACCGTGCGGCGATCCACCGATTCACCAAGTTCTGGGTCGTCGTCTCCAGGGCAACGCGTGGGTGGCGGCGGCTACTCCCACTCCCCCGCCGCCCAGCCCGGCAGAGACACCGCTGCCGCATCGCCTCCGTCATCCAGTTCTTCCACCGTCACCTCCACACCATCTACCGCATCGTCGCGGTCACCCGCGTCTACATCACCCATGAACTCACCCTCCAACCCCTCCAACCCCAAAGCCGACAATATGGGCAAGCACCGAATGCCCTATGGCTCTGTGGAGAACGACCTCTACGATAAGAAGGTGCGCAAGCTCAAGCAGTCTGAGAGGAGTGGTCAATACTCACTTGGCGCTGCTGGTGGTGGAGACAGCAGTTTCAGTTCCGGTTCCGGTTCCGGTAACCGGAAGCCAAGTCGGACCGGAAGTGGCATCGTCAATAACGAGGCAGCGAGCGACGGCCCCACGGAGGTGTCAAGGTTGTAGCGACATCTAGCGGCATCTAATACTCACCGCTACCGTGCATACACTGTACAAAACGTGCGCTTAATTATCTGTATCATAATCACGGCTGTTTGTGCTACAATATCTACTAGCTTTCAGACATTCAAGCTTCAGTGACATGCTGTGTATGTTAGGAGTAAGGCGGCTGGTCTGTGAGACGATGTCGCCGACCCGTCGAATGAGTCTCAACGGACGGTGCTTTCAGAAACAATGCTTTCACGTACCCGGATGTAGAGCCCAGATATAATTTTCCGATGTGAAATTGACACTCTGTATGGTTGCTTTGTCACTGGACACTTGCTACATCTGTGAATCTGTTCATGGTATGTTGTGCATGAATTATGCAATCGAAGAGAACATTTTGTTATCATGGCATTTGCATTTTGTGTGTCTAGGTTGCAATTGTTTATTTAATATATATATATACATATATATGACACAATAATTAGGTGCGTCGCTACCGAGATTGCTGCATTAGACCAGTACTACGACTATGCGAAGTTATAGTAAGCGCGACGTCAACTCTGTCAGCGAAATATAAAATGTCTGCCCTTGTTAAGTGATCCCATTCCGTTGTTACAGAGGTGATAAAATAAAGTGGCGAAATATTTATTTAGACCGCATTTTTACCGTCTGCCCGCAACGTTTATCCATTGTTGCTCCATACGGATATAATAGTTTTCATTTCACATATAACACATGAATATTCTTATACAAAATTCATACAAAAAACACGCACTGTCAGATATGCTATATAGTGCAAAACTTCATTTGTCGCAAACAACGGTTATACACTCTGTAGAAATGTTCAAGTGGTACGTACAAGCAATTTTCAGGATGAAAGCGGTTTTGTATGAAAATAATGCAAGCCAACGGCGTCACAAATGAACTTCGGGATGTTTTTATTTTTATCGATCACCACAGCAACACGATGAAGATATCAAGCTGTTAGTGTACTCTAACGATTTTACCGGCTCCGTACAACATCTGCACGAATATACGCCTTCCTCGGTCCCTCATTTACATAATTATGTCTTAAGTCGTCACCGGTACATTATCTACATATATATAATCCTATGTGTATGTTAATTTATCGTCTGCCTCTCATTTACATAAATGTCACACGTCGCCAAACGATCATTTACATATTAAATACACATCGCTAACCCATCCTCTAAATAAACTTGCTCTCTTTAAAAAGACGTTAAATATATATAATAATTATAACATACATGTAATATAATGCCCGAGAGTGCGAATATTTCTGATTAAGATACCCCTATATAGAGCGGGTATTTGTAATGAAGATGTCCCTACAGAGCGGATATCTTCATCAAAACCATATCCATTCAGACCTGACAGATTCGTCAAGCTACCCACAGAACTAACTAATACTTCACATGTAAACCAACATTAAATATGTAGTGTTTAGCAATGTGGCACACACATGCACAGCCAAACATACGTAGACACACACATAGTAGGCCTATGTATGTGTCTGTATGTATTCCATACACACCCAGACACGCATAGAAGGCACACATGGTCGTCGGAATGACGACTTTCGCTCATTGGAATGAGTCATTGCCTACACCGTCGTTCGCCAGGGGTCTAGAAAAGGGGGTCCAGTGTCCAGAGTCGATTTTTTTTTTAAATTCTCCGTGTAGAATGTCGATTTTTGTCGACGTTTTGTGTCGCTATTTGGCTTCAGTGTTGTTTTAAAAAATAATCTGTGTCGATCATCGCCGAATAATCTGCGTTATCAGATCCTCAGTGTTGGAATTTTGGGGGTCAATGTCGACTGTCGATTTATCAAATATGCCTGTTTTGTGTGTCGCCATTTGCCCCTTCCAGACCACTTTCGATAACTCTGTTGTTATGAAGCGACATTTTAGCCAGAAATCTCGCGGAATGGGCCGCCAAGTTGCTACATAAAGGTCCGCCATATGTCTCCAGCCTCATATTATAAGCCTCATATTACACTTAATTTAACTGTCAGCGCCGATGCACTGGTTCCACTGTGAAAGTACCTAATTACCAGCCGCCAAGACGAAAGGGCAAGGTTGAACCGACCGACATAAAGGAAGGCAGGATGCAGCTGACGGGTGTATCAACATTTCTTACTCCAATTATATAACAGGGCACTCACTATAAAGGGCTGCATGCCCTTCGTCCAATACTCAATTGGCCAAAATATCTGGCGAATATCGCTGCGGGGATAGGGCCGGTAGAGGGCTGACCCGAAGTGTGGGCGGACCCGAAGTGTGGGCGGACCCGAAGTGTGGGTGGAGCGGATCAGGTTGCTTAGTGGGATGGGAATTAGCATGGGAAGTGAGCGGGTGAACCCAAGGAAGCCTGATGCCGGCGGAGACATGCCTATAGTGGGAGAAAGGGCGGAGTGATACACAACTTCCGGTAGGGTGAGCGGGCGTTGGAGCCGTCCGACTTACTGACGTAGACTTTGCGCCGAAATAATGAGTCCCCCGGGCCCCTCACATGCTTTACCCTAGTGGGGGGGGTGGCCGAGGGGTCAATGTTACCTCCAACGCCTATTAATCAAGGCGAATGGGAGGCTGGGTCACTTTCTTATTGATTTTAATGGGTCACCACCCTCGATCCAGACCAACTATTCTCAACGCACCATGATAATCGTTCCGCAGAAGTAGCTCTCCCTGTCGACGTGTGACTTGTATGTAAAGCAAGAACTCCCTTTTGACTCGACTGCCCTGAGACTTTTTTTGTTGTGGTCTGCCAGCCAAAGCTGTTACGGCAACTTCAATGGGTTGATGAATAGCCTAAACATTGATCCATATGGTGTCGGCGCTCAGATAAGTGTCGGCCAGGCAGGTAAAACATTGTATAAATGTGGTCGTAAGGGGCTAACTGATCTTGCATTGTAACTGCTATCAATGACGTGAAATTATATTCAAGTTTCAAATGCTGACCGACAATTGTGGACATCCAGCAACGTGACTGTTCTAGCTGCGACTGGATGCCAGCTGTGTGTTGTATTCATGGCGAACGTGGCACAGAGAGACCGGGGAACGGGCTTAATTATTGGCCATATGCCGACCGTGGCAAATAGAGACACGATGCAAAAATAGTAAAAATATGGCCAGAGTACTAGATAGGAGTACCAAGTTGACCGCAGCAAGGTGTAACAAAATGGCGACCGTAACCATAAAATGGCGGCCGTAACCATAAAGTGGCGACCGGAACAACATGGCGACAATCATGGAAAGCTGTAATGGCTACAGATGCATCAAGAAGAACTGCGCACTTCGCACTGCAACGTTCTTTCGCAAATGCGTGCACTGAAACAGTAATCGAATTTTCTAAAAAGGAACAGGACGTAAATCTGGTTGCGTGATATAATTACGACATAAAAGCTTCTAATCTTGTTTGGTGTTCCCCGAATAGTTATGACGTAGAATGCTGCAGTCAAGTGCCTCGATGGGGTGATATTTTTGGAGCTTCTCATTTGGTGAACGACCTACAAAAATGGCAGTTATTTATAGAAACGCTATTTTGTTTGCTATCTCACCACCGTTTTTATGTCCATTAACGGGACTCTGACACTTTTACAGGGACAGCCTCGGGGTCCGCGGATGACTAGGCGAGGAAGGTGGGCTAATCACCACTCGTTGCTTTCAAATGCCGAATTAACAGAACAACACTTGTATGCGAAGGCAAGCATCGCCGGAAGCCTTGCGTCCCCCACGCTATCGATTATGGTCACTGGGTCATCTCCAGCAACAAATTGATCTTGTGTTATCCCACGAAATTAGAATATCACACAATCTGCGGATTAGAGTCCGAAATACGTCTGTTTTCTTGGCACTACACCATCCTATTTGTGGTTGCGAGCCGGGTGATCACAATGGCGTTGTGGCAAATATGATTTGTTCTGGCTTGTCTCACCTATGGCGAAAATGCAAGCAGAAAACAAAACTACGGCAGTTGGTTGAAAGACTGGACAAATGGTCAGTGCAGACTGGCACCGACTACCGCCTGCCGACCCCACCTCGCAATGCAGACCTTTCACTATATCTTTAGAACCCTAACATTTCCTGGTCAAGGCTCGGCTGACGATGCAGTTTTACATTTCTCGGTAGAAGGTCCTTCCTAACGTTGCAACCTCTCAACGGCTTCTCCTAAATCTGTTCCCTTCCCCTCCCGGCCACCAACATGTGATTTGTTAGCGAGACTGTCAGCAGCGGGCAGGCTGTCAAACAACTATGATGTTTGAACCGCATTGATACTGATATGAAATGCGACCATTTCCAGTATCCCGGGCGATTTTCTGCCTTTTCGGGACACAGGATAAAACTGTCGTCCTCTGGTGTCTCAGAAGCAGATGACCTCAGACACATCCATGGCGGTATACGTGCTCGTGCTAATCTAGACCCCACTGCCGCCCTCTACCTCTAAGTAAGAGGCATCGCTTGGATATTGATTCCTTACAATAAATCTCAAGACGGGTTTTCTTATAAATAACACAACCAAATGAATCTGATTGTGCCTGGACAATACCTGGTTTAACGTGAGGATCCGCTCCTTATTTACCGCGATCTGTTATAGCTGTGAATTCCTCGATATTTGCGATATCGCCCTCAAGGGTTTGTTTTTTTGCGTTCAGTCTTGAGCAGTCCTCATCTTGAAAAATCGATATTACACTCCCTAATTCTTGGGGATTTGCGATTCGGCTCACCACAACCCGCCCCCACCTACGCACCCCCATCCATTAGCACAGAAACGTTTGCCATTCACGAGATCGATAATTGGCCATTTCCTCTCAAGACGAAAATATCCATGTATGTCTCATCAAATGTTGTAACATTTATTCTTTTATAGATAAGACATCCATGATACCAGTATAGGAGATAACGAGAGCATTCGCATATGCAGATAAATATTGCTGGTGTGAAAGGTTTTATTGTTGACTAACAGGCGAGGCCTGAAGTGGCCGGCTACTTTCAACCGTAGACTCCTAATACCGAAATTGGCCGAAGAGACTGGGAGGGTGGTCGCCTGCGAATAATTGTGTTCGCGCCTGCAAACATTAATTATGTTTTGAAGAACAAAATCTATGTTTTATGAGTTTATGCTTTGTTGAGTAGTCCAAGCTCACTACATTTGTCCAAGACTACCGCTGTCAAGAGAGCTTCAAACCGCAGAATGGAGTTATCCCGAAAACTCGTCGAAACGGGATAGCGATCGGCGCAATGGTTGCTTCCATTAGCAGCCACATCTGATTCCTTACAAAGTGAGTTTCTGTAATGACGAACACACCCTACATCGGGATCTACTCGAAGCTCTTGCATTCGACCCGAGCTTCGAGATTTCTTGCACCAATGGTTGAAGACCACAACACACTCCATCGGATTAATTATGCTCTTATAGTGTCCCCGCGTCGCCGGGAGGCACTGACGATGGCGTAAGAAGGCCAGTTCTCGAGGTTTTGACGCGTCAATGTTGGGGCCCAAAGCCTCGTCGAATAAGACGTTCACGACTGCGAAGACCCAGTTAACAGTTTCTGGTGAGGTTTCATTGCGCAACTGGTCCATCATGGTTACCAGGTCTCTATGTCGAACTGGGTAGATAAATTCGTCAGTGTCGATTACTATGATGTCGCGAAAGGTGTACATGTACCTGTAGAAACAATCGGTAGTCGTGAGGGCACTTCTGATATAAATTTCGAACCTCGAGGACGGGTTAAAGAAAGGGTGACACTGGCGAAGGTCAACAAAGTCCGTCTTGTCGTAATGGCGGAAGACCTCCGACACCGCGGCGTCCAGACTGTCATTGTAGATGACCACACCTCCGACACCCAGGATCCTCTGCATCTCTAGCCACTCCACAGCCCGGGTCGGGTCGATATGCCAGTAGGAGAGAGAAGTGCACACGCCCAGCTTCATCGGCTCTTCTGGTTTCCTGGGAATCTCCACGGGGACGGAGCTCGACTCCAGGGTCAGTGACGACTGAGGGCCAATGCTGACCCGGGTCTCTCCCAGAGTGCAGAGTTTCAGGGGGCATGTCGCCACAAACCTAACAAACACGGTCTTAACGAATAAGTTATTATTTGCATTAGATAATGGCATAACCGTAAGATTAGCAACCGTGGACGTTCTCCGTTTAAACACATAGCGGTTCTTTGGATCAGACCACGGCACCATGTCGACCATGGCTGCAGCATAGTCAGCATCATCTTCACACGATACCAGGCACTGGAGTCCATTCGTCTCCTCTAACTTCTCCTTTTCGGCGATGGTCAGAATGCGTATAACCGGCTCCTCCATGGGTAAGCCTCTGTCGTCCCAGAAGGCGCTGTAAGTATAGAGATACGGGGACGTATCTGGGAAGGTAGCAAAGATTCCACTCGCCTTGTCACGGCCGCCATTTTGAACTTTCCAAGATTGATCCTTTCCCGTGGATGTCTTCATGTCTTGACGTGATAGACCCTTTCTGTTGACAGGTCGGAAAGGAGAGACTCTGCCGACTGGGGGCGATGTTTCTGACGTCCACTTTAGCCAGAGAAGCAGAGACAGCAGCGTGCACATGATGAGCACGACCACTATATAGTACGGTCTCAAGCGGGAATGCTAAAATTGAAGAAAGAGCTATGTTAATATCCTACTCCAAGTTCATTCACAACTTGAAAAAGTCTGGCGTCAGTATATCTGCGGCTTGATTTGCTGTATCAAGGTGCATCAATTGCGATATATATATTGTTGAATGCTGAACTAAAATAGTTCAAACCAAATGCATTTTTGTTTGATAATGTCGGGTTCAGGCTCATGGGACCGATGCTACGCCGCTGCAAGTAGAACGAGTTCATGAAGATTACCTGATGAGCCACTATTGGCCAAACAATAATTTACCTCACTGCGGGGAGCCGGGGTAACATAATTAACCTGTCCGGCCGTGATAACTTGTCCGGCCACGCTTCTTTCATTCCACTATGCCGGCTCGATCGATACCTCAGTGGGTTAGGGGGCTCGCCTTGGGAGCTCTGGCCACCTGAGAGCCTAACGGCACATGGATCAATGATTCACGCCCCGCTGTGGTCATGTCTGTGTGAGCGCAGGATAAAGATACCATATCATTCTTCTCAAAGAGTATGGGATTACCCCGACACCCCACCCCCTGGAGACATGGCTCAACTCTCCATTCTTTCTCCCATTGACGCGATATGACCAGAATTGGTTAAGGCGCCCTGAATATACAACCAATAACCAACCTCACTGCGGATATAGGCAGTAGGTAAGTGCTCATCACCAAAGATGGTATGAAGAAACAGAATGACAATTTGAGGATGCCAGTGCCTTATAAGCAGTCAGTACAATGCTGATGATGATGGCGCGATTCTGTTGCTGTTTGCTATGGTCATGCATACTATTTATGTATCAAGAATGTAATTATTGAAGTCATAGACTGCAAGAAGAAAGTCAGAGGACAATGCGACTCTCCTTGAACTTTATCTGGCAAATTCATACATCCTTAATTGCAAGTTGAACGGCGGTTTTGTTTTTTAGTTATGAATGTCATAGTCCTTGATCGATGGCGCATGATTACAACGTGTATTGATGGCAGGGGGCCAAGGGGTTTAACTATTCGAGCATGACTCTACATTTGCCAAAAGCCGTTCACAACTTCGCTAATCCATTCGTGACCGTGCTTATTTCTTACTGACCACAGCAAGAGAAGTCACATGTGTTTTGACCCCATAATCCGGTACTCATGCCTCTAGTGTAGTTTATGGTCCAAATAAGCAATGCCATACTTCTGTTGTTAAAAAGTTCACGTTGAGTTGATCCCTAAAACCTATAAAGAACATGCCAATAACATTCCGAACTAAATTGCACATTTCTCTAGTGAAAGAGTTAATGGAATAGGGGATAACGGGCATCCTGACCGCAATACTCAACCTTGGTTGTCCATTCATTAATAATAACGCTGCTGCGTATTTTTATTGTAAAATACTGTTATCTATCAGTTGAATTGCCAAACTTAAAGTATGTGAAGATATTTGGAGATATATGCTATGCGCATTATTAAATGCTTCCTGGTTATCAAAATGGTTGCTCATTTTCTTCTGCCGCATCTAAAAGAGATTGAAAACAAATTAACACCTAAATAGCCAGTTCTATAACCAGCTTTTTGGATTATTCTTAGTAGGCTTTTTGAAAATTATATTTGCTTTATACGTTGTCATTCAATTGCGTGCTGCCTGTCCCATTCCGACCAGAATAATAAATATGTCTAAGTATGTCTCAGTGTGATCGGTATTATTCCTTCTTATGACTTTGGTTGAATGATTTAATCAGAGTTGCAGATCCCACCAAACATTTTTTTTTATTTGGAGGGTTGACGTTTTGGGCCAGGCGATTGCTTTTCGTGACATGATGAACAGCATCTTACAACCGTTTTCCAGTCAGTTCACTTTCTATATCACTCAGCTCGTCGGTTGTTATGCGGGGGCGGTCTTTACAAAAAAATGTCAGTTCAACGTTTCGGCTTACATTTCCTGTGTATCAATTAGTATAGAATGCTTCTATATCGTTTACACTGGTTTTCCCTTGTAATTCAGATCCATCCTAATTTTAATCGTCTTGCCATAGTTCTTTTTTCCAGATTTAAGCAACACGCCATTGTTTGTTTTCTCTTCGTATAATGCTGCTTTGCTTCTAATTATAACCCATGTCTTCCCAGCATTTGATATATTATTCATATATATATGTTTATTTCCGTACAACTTAGGCCACGTCACAACCAATTGACACATTATTTGGTACCAGTGCACAGTCGTCCATAATCTTAACAAGCGATAAGTTGCTAGGTTAATATCTTGTCATTCGTTGTCTTCGTGTGCTGTATTATCATGGTAACTATGTAAAAAATGTAAATTTCGTATTTGGTTCGCATATCATGAAATTGCCGACATTCCATGACAAAGTGAAACTAATCTCCTACAATACATTTACCCTAGAAACACAACCGCGAAGCTTTTCTATTGCTTGCTATTATATTTCTATAATAATTTACGGCTAAAACTTTACTGTATGTGTAGGCATAAGAGTGCAAATTACAGTAGCTATAGCGCAACATGGCAAATAAGGTTCTAACTATAAATGACACCTTAACGAGTGATGTACGTGTCGCCTTCCACTTCCTGGACTCAACTCTATCAGGTTTGTAGTCCACATCTAGAGTTCTTCTTTCCCAAATAAATGAATCTTATATAAAGGAAATACATATAGGCAAACAAAAGATTGTGTAGAGCGTATTTACCTACCTTTTGTGCAGGCATGTTTTAACATCTGTGGAAAAAAATGCGAACTTTGATGACAACTGTCACTTTATATATGGGCCTCGTTCGAAATCACGCTACGTGGCGTAAGACTATTTTTACCTCGGTGGCCTTGAACCAGGAGCCCCCTTCAAGCAACCGCTCAGCCTCCGTTCATCCATAAATATGCCGATAAGCTATACCATTATTTTGCGCCATCTGTCGGTCAGTCGGTCTACGCTTAATCGATCTGCCCGTAGCTAGGGCTGCGTTTCCAAAAGGCGATAACTTGCGAGTGCGCACACGTTGTTTTCTCGTAAGAACATCAGAGCGGCCAGAAAGAACAGAAAACATCTGGAACAGCATAATATCTGCCTCGCATCAATGGGAAAGGAAACCAGCTGCTGCTAAAATATGTTACAACCGGTTGCCACAGCCCAAAAGGCACCCGATCCCGGGAGGAGGGGGGGGGCGGTACATAAGACATTGCTTGGTTGGGGGTGGGGGGGGGGGGGGCACAAATCCTCTAGGTCAGGGCGTTTTAGCGCAAAAATTTACTACTGGATTTCATCCAGCTTATTCCTTTTTCATGTGTGTTCATTTTGTAAATTGTTGGATTGTGGCCAGATTATATTGCGACCAACCGCCACGGGTAAGCGGCGCAGGTATTCAATTTTGAAATGAAATCCGTTGAGCACAGACTGGTTCCCGTTTAATATGAGCGTAGTACCAGCTTACACGGAGTGATATATTTCCAATAGTATAATTGTATTTGTCACATTGATCATTTGATTCAAAGTAAATCTAGTATATTAAAACGCTGTTGACAAAGACAAAGTGGTAACTGAACGGAACCAATATTTAAGGATTTAACATTAAGGTGATCGCGACCTATCTACATGAGTAAAGTTACAAACGGCTCGTCCACATGCAGATCGACGTGGCACAGACCTGGTACTAGACTGACGACGAATCTCGCCCCGTACGGACGGACAGAGATAAGAGAAGAGAAGGTCAGTATTTGTTTTATACAAATAAACACATAGATATTAAGTTCAGGGAATAAAGAGAAAGCCAAACCAGCGATGAATGACTTTTATTGAAATTATGAAACCTAAGGAATTAATACTTAAAAGGACATATTGTTTATGAATGTGATAACTGAGTAATCATCGATTGAACGCTAACCACCGCTCCTGTCATAGAGTTAGCGCATTGCAGATGATGATGACGTCATCGTAGCGGTCCGATATTTCCCCCCTCGCTCGCCAGCTATTGCAGCCCGTCACCACGCCTCAATTATCAACGGAGCCTCAACGTCCGATCCGATATTATCCGTCAAAAGCCGAAGGTAACAGAAGGTAGCTGGACATCGAACGCAATGGTAACCAAAGGCCATGATAACCGTGGTAACCGAATGCCGTGATAACCGAAGGCAGTGGTAACCGAAGGCCATGGTAACCGTGGTAACCGAAGGTCGTGATAACCGAAGGCAGTGGTAACCGAAGGCCGTGGTAACCGTGGTAACCGAAGGCCGTGATAACCGAAGTCCGTGGTAACCGAAGGCCGTGGTAACCGAAGGCAGGAATAACCAAACGCCGTGGTAACCAAATGCAATTGTAGCTGAAGACAATGGTAACCGAAGGCAGTGCTAACTAAAGGCAATGGTAGCCGAAGGCCACGGTAACCGAAGGCCGTGGTAACCGAAGGCAGTGGTAACAGAAGGCGGCTTACTTACTTATTACCTACTTCTTTGCACGAGGTCAACCCTTGTATCATTATTAAACGAACGCGATATGGAAAATATCACCGGCAAATGCTGAGATATGTCGCAAGTAGTTACTATAATGTATAAACAGTGTCTTTGAATGGCCTCATTCGGCTTTGCTTTCTAATTATGAATGTCATTTGCCTTGCTGTGGGGTTGAAAGTGTTGTGGTGATGGCAGGGGATGTGGGCTTAACTTTGCGAGCATGCTTCTACATTTCCCAAAAGCGTTTCACTTTGCTAATCCATGCATGACCGTGCTTTGTTCTTACTGCCAACAACAACATAATTCACATGTGTATTGACCCAATAATCCCAATAATTACATTTCCTTTATACCAATTAGTATAGAATGCTTCTCGTTGAGTGCACTGGTTTTCCCCTGTAATTCAGCCCATCTAAAGTTTAATCGTCTTGTTATAGTTCTTTTTTTCCAGATTCAAGCAAATATGTCATTGTTTGTTTCCTCTTCGTATCATGCTGATTTGCTTCTAATAATAACCCATATCCTTCTAGCATCCGATTTATTATCCATATATATATATTTATTTCCGTACAACTTAGTACAACCCATTTACACATAACTTGGTGCGGGCGCAAAGTCGTCCATAATCTTAAGAAGAGGTCAGCTGCTAGGTTAATATATTGTTATTAATATATATTTTGTATTTGGTATGCATATCATACAATTGCCGACATTCCATGACAAAGTAAAACTAATCTCCTACTACCTTTACTCTAGAAACACAACAGCGAAGCTATTCTATTCATAATTTACGGCTAGTCAAGTTTAATCATGATAAATATGAAAAGCAGACATTGTATGTAGACTACAAGTTTATACAAATTAATCAGCTTACATAAAATTAAAAAATAGAATATGATCCATTTTTTCCATTGGAATTAGTAGTTTACATTTTGTGACATATGTACTTCTAATAGTGAATATATACAGACATTTCATAGCTTTATCGCTAAAAATAAATGAGAGAACTCCCATAAATATGAGATCTCAATTAATCAATGCCATCAAGATTAATTACAATGGATATCACATTTTTTATTTATTAATAATCTAGTTTGTAATTAGTTTTCTTATATATATATATTCGAATAAAACTCTAGTTTGGACTTAAACAATTAGAGACATTATTCCACGGATTTGACATGCTTTTCAAGTTCTGCAGAAGATAACTGTCAGTCAACAGTGAGCAGGTGAGTGACCGTGTTCTGTAATCTGTCGATCTGTCATTCGCCGGCTCCGCGGCCATGCTTAGTTTCGACTCATCTACGCGCTGAAACACTCCGATAAATAATTCGGCCATACAATATAATTTTAATGTAATTACAGACCCCAAAAATATTATTTCTGGTATTAATAGCGCGTGTAATTCCGATATCATGGGGTCTTTAAGCCTAAAGCTATCCCTTGCGGAGGTGTATTGTTTGAGTGTTGGATGAAGCTAGACTTTGTGTCTGCTTACGGGATTTAGAATGTGTGGTGTTGCCTTGTATCGAAACTTTTGCATTGAAAACTGCCAGGCCGTTGGCTCATTGGTATATATATACAAATTCAATTACCTGTGTGTCAGTTGTCATGGCATAATGTAGTCCAGCCACACTAGACTCCGTGGGCGCGACATATCCAAGTTGGGAGCGGACGGCGTTTAATTTGTTGAACTAGGCATAATGTATTGAAATATACCCAACAATTAACCGTCATAACGTCTGAGTGTTATCTCTATAAATTTTGCTAAGTTTTATAATTATATTATATCTCTTGTCTCGCGTTCCTCCCACTTCCTTCTGCTGTTCCTTCTCGCATGCGACTGTCGATCTTTGAATTTACGCAATATTTTTAATATTGCTCCCATCGTTCTACAGACGTCAGGAACTGGTCATGCACCCGACGTTCTACAGACGTTAGCAACTGGTCATACACCCGTCGTTCTACAGACGCATACATAGACAGGGTAATTATCTATGGCCCTATCCCGACTGCCAGACAAAACACACACCTGCCAGGTCGTCTCAGTGATACCTTCCGGATCGGCGAAGATACGATTTCGCTACACCGTTTATCTGCAGAATTGTTCTCCGGTCATAACCGCCGAAATAACAATCAAAGACGCCATGCAGATTCGAGATATACGTATCAAAGACTACAGCTATTTCAACGGCAAGTACAGTCGCAGGTAGACAACAACAAAACTATGAGAGAGCCGAAAACTAACAGGCACTTCCAGAACAACGAAAAGTGGCCAGAAAACACTTCTGCTAAATGAGGGCTCAAGGTCAGACGTGCGTAGACGACATGAGGCTGTTACAGGCGGCGCAGGGGCATGGCTCTCTTCCACCATAATGAAGGTAGTTATAACTGGCTAATATCGTTTCAATACTCAATTAGCCAAGAATATATGGCGGCTACACCTCCGGGGATAAGACCAGCAGAGGGCCAGTAGGTTGTGGGTTTTAGAGGGTGTGACAAGAAGTCGGGTGAGTGGAGCGGGTGACCCTAGAATGTCTGATGCGGGCGGAGACATGCCAATAGTGGGAGATAGGGCTTCGGGTGAAGTGAACGGGTAGGCCGTTGGAGCCGCCCTTGCTGACGTAGACAGACGTCGTGCCGTCGCATGAATCCCCCGGGTCCCCACATGCCTCACCCTAGCGGGGAGGGGGCAATGTTACCGGCAACTCCATACGTTATCCATCAATCAACCCGAATGGGATGTTGAGCCACTTTCTTATTGACTTTAAAGGGTCACCACCTTTCATGCTCACGATATTTTCCTGACGCAACATGACGTTCGGCCGAAGGTAAAGCGTGTTATCGTCTTGTGACTTGTGCGTGAAATAACAATCCCATCTTGTCTTCATTGTCCTCGAACTGTTCTCCCAGCAGTCTGCCGGCCATAGCTGTCACGGCCAATTGTCAAAAGTCTGGGCCCTCGGCATGGCTGTTTGTCCTTTATGACCAAGCCTACATAAACAGATCATCTGATTCATTTTGACAGGCTTGTATCTCCAATACCGACTACCAAGAAACCAAGCTAAACAGCGTAATGCTGTCCACAGAGTGGTGACCAAATGACTCGGTGGCAGTTACACTTTGTCCAAGCTTATTGCACCTAAATTAAACAAAATTCGAATGACTTAGCCAATGATAATTGCAGACTGGCTCAGACTTACGCCCGAGACCCCAACTGACTATGCAGACCTCAATAGATCTCATCTTCATCTTAGCTCGTTTTGCTGATGATAGAATGTCACTACTGTAGTCTGTGTTGGTGCAAAAGTGAAAAGACCGGCATGAACCCCCTAAACATCCCCTGACATTAGCCACATAACACCCCGAATAAATGAATACATTTTTTTAATTTTTTGTTTCCAAGAGGTTATAAATAAGTACAACAATGTGCAATGAGCAACAAGATGAAGATATCAAGCTGTTAGTGTACTCTAACGATGTTACCGGCTCCGCGTACAATATCTGCATGAATATAGGCCTTCCTCGGTCCCTCATTTACATAATTATGTCTTAAGTCGTCATCGGTGCATTATTTACATATGTATAATTCTATGTATATGTTAATTTATCGTCTGCCTCTCATTTACATAAATGCTACACGTCGCCAACCGATCATTTAGCCTACATATTAAATACACATCGCTAACCCATCCTCTATATAAACTTGCTCTCTTTAAAACGTTAAAAATATGTAATAATTATAACATACATGTAATGTTATGCCCAAGAGCGCGGATATTTCTGATTAAGGGACTCCTATATAGAGCGGGTATTTCTAATGAAGATGCCCCTACAGAGCTGATATGTTCATCAAAACCATATCCGTTCAGACCTGACAGATTCGTCAAGCTGCCCACAGAACTAACTAATACTTCACATGTAAAGCAACATACACACCCACAACATACGCAGACACATACATGGTAGGCCTATGTATGTCTCTGTATGTATTCCATACACACCCAGACACGCATAAAAGGCACAGATGGTCGTCGGAATGACGACTTTCGCTCATTGGAACGAGTTGCCTACACCGTCGTTTGCTAAGGGTCTGGAAGGAGTCGATTTTTTTCAACATTCTCGGTGTAGAATGTCGATTTATGTCTTTTTTTGGTCCCAATTTGGCTAAGTTCAGTGTTGTTTTAAAAAATAATCTGTGTCGATGTCGCTTTTTCAGATCTTCAGTGTTGGAATTTGGGGGTCGATGTCGAATGTCGATTGATCAAATATGCCTGTTTTGCGTGTCGCCATTTACCCCTTCCAGACCCCTTTCGATAACTCTGTTGTTATGAAGCGACATTTTAGCCAGAAATCTCGCGGAATGGGCCGCCAAGTTGCTACATAAAGCTCCGCCATATGTCTCCAGCCTCATATTATAAGCCTCATATTACACTTAATTTAACTGTCAGCGCCGATGCACTGGTTCCACGGTGAAAGTACCTAATTACCAGCCGCCAAGACGAAAGGGCAAGGTTGAACCGACCGACATAAAGGAAGGCAGGATGCAGCTGACGGGTGTATCAACATTTCTTACTCCAATTATATAACAGGGCACTCACTATAAAGGTCTGCATGACCTTCGTCCAATACTCAATTAGCCAGAATATATGGCGAATATCGCTGCGGGGATAGGGCCGGTGGAGGGCTGACCCGATGTGTGGGCGGACCCGAAGTGTGGGTAGACACTAACTATTCTCAACGCACCATGATAATCGTTCCGCAGAGGTAACTCTCCCTGTCGACGTGTGACTTGTATGTAAAGCAAGAACTCCCTTTTGACTCGATTGCCCTGAAACTTTTTTTGTTATGGTCTGCCAGTGAAAGCTGTCACGCCCACTTCAATGGGTTGACGAATAGCCTAAATATTGATCCATATGGTGTCGGCGCTCAGATAAGTGTCTGCCAGGCAGGTGAAGCATTGTATAGACGTGGTCGTAAGGGGCTAATTGCTCTTGCATTGTAACTGCTATCAATGACGTGAATTTATATTAATTTACATCGCAGAGCTTATTTCAGTGTCTAGTTAATGTATAATTAACCAGCAATGACGCCATCACACACAGAAGGAATATACGTAAACTGACGCGATAACCATACGCAGTAACGGAAACGACTATAAAACGGTTACACGCTATCGATTTTTTTTCTATTTTTTTTTTTATTTAAACATCATTTCTTTTCTGAGGTTCCCCTGAAAGGGATGCCATCGGGCAGGGTCACCTCGAACAAGAACGATAACATATATACACACAGACCTGATGTTACATACAAAGAAACGGAAGAAAATATAATACAATTATTCCAGATATACGTATGTGATTCCTGACTAGTACACAGCTAATTAGAACCTATTAGATGCTACGATGTAGTCTTGTATAAAACCAAATAATTTTTCATTGTCGGTGAAAGACAATGTCTAACATTTTTATTTTTAAATAAACAGCGGGGGCATGACGAGTCTTGGATAAACCGTTTGCGATGAGAATTTAAAGCGCCCCACGCGCAGGCGTGCGTGGTTGACTGCACCGTTGCCGATACCAATATTGTTATTCCGTGGTTTAGCGAGAAACATAGAGGTCTTCAAGCTGGCTTTCAATACACCGAGAGACAGCGACTCAGAACCACGAGGGAGCCGATTCCATTCGTCTATAACTGACGGGAAGAGTGATCTTTTAAATGACACAGTTCTGCATTTGAAATTTCTAATGTCACCCATATTGCGCAGGTTATAATCAACTGCTTCCCCGACTAATTGCGGACAGAGTTGTACCAAATAAGGGGGCGCTTTACCCGTTCTAATCCTGTGGAAGTAAGTGAGTTTAAAGTATTTTCTTCGTACGTGTAGTGACACTTCGCCAACCTCGGCGAGGTGCATTAGATGAATTAACTGGTTACGAGTCGAGTCCAAGGGTTTGAATCCCGAATTACGCCAAGTCAGGAGACTGTTCTCTGAGCAGTGGCGATACAGAGCTTTAAATACTAGTCTTTCCATTACCTTTCCGGTACAGGAAAGCAATGATATTGGTATGTAATTGTTTCGCAGTTGCCTGTCACCTGACTTAAAAATTGGTGTTACATTTGCCCTTTTCCATTCGCTAGGAACAGAACCTGATTGCATAGACATTTGGAACAGATCGGACAGTGGCTTACTTATAGCGGATGCCGTGGCTCTTAACATCCTGTTACTTACCCCATCGGGACCATTAGATTTATTTACATCGAGATGACTAAAGATCGCGAAAACACCCTCAGGTTCAAATTAAACAGTAGAGATTCTTGCTTCAGTTTTATGTAATAACGGCGGCAATGCAAAACCAACACTAGCTTCAGGCATCGAAGAGTTAGCAGCAAAAAACTAATTAACTGACCCGGCCTTATCAACCGCACTTGTGAAAGAGACGTTTCCCTCAATAATTGTAGGAACGCTCAACTTCTTCTTTCTACCATAAAAGCGCTTAGTGATTTTGAAAATCTTTTTGTGGTACAGAAGGATCACTAAGCCGTTGAGCAAGTGATGCGTTGAATTCGTCCTTTCGTTCTTTTATAGCAAACTTGACTTCGGTTCTGACACGTTTAAATATGTCGAAATGGTCTACTCTCTTGATTTGAGCATAACGCTTCCACTGACGGTTTCGTTGCCTCATTAATCTTTTGATAGTTCCAGTCATCCACTCCTTGTCTCTAGGTCTCACAGTTATGATATGGTTTGGAACATAAGTATCAACTGTTTCATTAAAACACGACGTGAAGTAATTTTCGGCATCGTTCACATTGTCAAACAAGTCAGTTCCGACATGCCACGGTGCGTGCGTTAGGGTTTCATTCAGTCCGACGAGATCCGCCGAGGCATCATGGTAGATTTTGCGCCTAAACGGTCGGTCTTTTATGTAAGTCACTTTTAATTTGCAGTAAACCGCACAGTGATCCAAAGCACAGAGTGGTTGTAGAACACCAGGCTCAATTGCGTAACTATGCGGGGGCGTCTGTAATGATAAGATCTAGAATATACCCTCGGTCGCCTACATACCTTGTTGGCTCGAATATAAGTTGGGAGAGCAAGTTACCATAAACCGTATCAATCAAATCATTTTTTAGATCGCTTTTAATAGACCTGTGGTCGGAGTTCCAAGGGTAGCACCTGTCGTTAAAGTCCCCAAGGATTAAAATAGCAGAGGGATTTTCAGAAAATGCCAGACTTAAGGAATTTTGAAGAGCCTCAATAAAACCTATGGTCAAATCATGCCAGGAGGTCTGTAATAGTTCGCTATTAAAACCCGTTTGTCATTCACTTTAATCTCGAGCCATACACTTTCAGTAATCATATCTTCCAAGTCGTGACGTCGAACCGAGACTAACTCATCCTTCACGTAAACCAGAACACCACACCCACGCGTCACTCTGTCGTGTCTGTGGACCTGGTAATTAGGCAGTTCAATTAACTCGTTATCCCCATTTAACCAGGTTTCGGACACACCAATAACATCGAAATCGTGATCGAGTACATAGGACTGATACATTTCATCTAGTTTCGTACACTGTTCACCGAGAGGCGCAAGGGCTCCAGTGCGGTCACTGAGAAGACTCCATGCGTCAAAGTGACATACACTGAAATCCTTGATATTACCACGGGACATATTTGATATAATTGTAACGAGTTTTTACATTAATTCCGATTCTCATTTGCTTGGTACTTATTGTAGTTGTAGATCTGTAATTTGTCTTGCAGCAAAAGGTCTGATTTAAAGGTGAAACCAGTATGGTTAACGTATATACAAAAGCATACAACTGCAGAACGCAGTAGGTGACCGAATAACCAATATTCATGTATGTATAACATATATACCATATCAGGGCTTTGCAGCCTACTGAGACATAATTTATTTTAGTTGAATAGTTAATAGTAAATAGTAAACAGTAAACAAGCTGGCGCTGGCAATAGTAAACAAGCTGGCGCTGGCAATAGTAAACAAGCTGGCGCTGGCAATAGTAAACAAGCTGGCGCTGGCAACAGTAAACAAGCTGGCGCTGGCAATAGTAAACAAGCTGGCGCTGGCAATAGTAAACAAGCTGGCGCTGGCAACAGTAAACAAGCTGGCGCTGGCAATAGTAAACAAGTTGGCGCTGGCAATAGTAAACAAGCTGGCGCTGGCAATATTATACAAGCTGGCGCTGTCAATAGTAAACAAGCTGGCGCTGGCAATAGTAAACAAGCTGGCGCTGGCAACAGTAAACAAGCTGGCGCTGGCAATAGTAAACAAGCTGGCGCTGGCAATAGTAAACAAGCTGGCGCTGGCAATAGTAAACAAGCTGGCGCTGGCAATAGTAAACAAGCTGGCGCTGGCAATAGTAAACAAGCTGGCGCTGGCAATAGTAAACAGTAAACAAGCTGGCGCTGGCAATAGTAAACAAGCTGGCGCTGGCAATAGTAAACAGTAAACAAGCTGGCGCTGGCAATAGTAAACAGTAAACAAGCTGTCGCTGGCAATAGTAAACAAGCTGGCGCTGGCAATAGTAAACAAGCTGGCGCTGGCAATAGTAAACAAGCTGGCGCTGGCAACAGTAAACAAGCTGGCGCTGGCAATAGTAAACAAGCTGGCGCTGGCAATAGTAAACAAGCTGGCGCTGGCAATAGTAAACAAGCTGGCGCTGGCAATAGTAAACAGTAAACAAGCTGGCGCTGGCAATAGTAAACAGTAAACATGCTGGCGCTGGCAATAGTAAACAAGCTGGCGCTGGCACTAGTAAACAAGCTGGCGCTGGCAATAGTAAACAAGCTGGCGCTGGCAACAGTAAACAAGCTGGCGCTGGCAATAGTAAACAAGCTGGCGTTGGCAATAGTAAACAAGCTGGCGCTGGCAACAGTAAACAAGCTGGCGCTGGCAATAGTAAACAAGCTGGCGCTGGCAATAGTAAACAAGCTGGCGCTGGCAATAGTAAACAGTAAACAAGCTGGCGCTGTAAATAGTAAACAAGCTGGCGCTGGCAATAGTAAACAAGCTGGCGCTGTGCCGCCATTTGAAATAAGACTCAAAATACCAGCAGAAGCTTACACTCCAAGTGCAGTTCGAGTGAGTAAACATGCGACTACTCACGTTAAGGGCATGTCCACATCCCAGATGTCAAGATTAATAATACCAAGATTCTTGGTACAATGTCTTGATAAGAAATTGCACTCTAGTGAGCAACAGTTGCCCCATTAATCTTATTCAGTCAGTGGGACAGCCGCCCCCGGTACGATGGCAACTAAGCGCTCTTATCCGTTTTATCCATGGCGAGCTTCTTGTCCCACAGAACCATCGCTGCATCGACAGCTTTTTCGATGATGTTGGTAGATTCTCGAAGTGGCGTCTTGTTGACCGTAACAAATACGGTGATGTTGGTAACCGATGGGTGTTTCGTTTGAAGAAGCTTGACGATGGATTGACTGGTGCCGAACGCTTTGTCATCCTGGGTGTACTCAGTGACCTTTGCTCCTTGCGGGGAGTACAGACGCGACACGGCGACCCGATGAGCGGCTCCGAAGTTTTCTGGGTAGAGTAGGAGTCTCGTGTATGCATTTCGGGCCGCATCCAATGATCCGGTGGCTGCAATTGATGCAGTGGCGGTGAATGATCCTCCGCGCACCGTGTCTCCCTGGATCAGCAGGATGTCGCTGGCCTCGGACCGGTCTCGGTCAGACATGGTCAGTATGTCACGCGGCTTGGGGGTTGGCAGTGGCTCTCGCTGGAGCTGGTTGTTGACATATAGTTCTTTGCCGACCACTCGTGTTTTTACGCTTGGATCCACCCGTTTGGCGCGATCAGCCTTACTATCGATTATGGTCACTGGGAATTAGGATCTCCAGCAACAAATTGAAATTAGAATATCACACAAGCTGCGGATACGAGTTTTTCCTTATCCGAAATACGTCTGTTTTATTGGCGGATACACCATCCTGTTTGTGGTAGCGAGCCGGGTGATCACAATGGCGTTTTGGCAACTATGATTTGTTCTGGCTCATCTATGGCGCATGCAAACAGAGAACAAAACTACGGCAGTGGGTTGAAAGACTGGACACATAGCCACCTCGCCATGCAGACCTCATTACATCTTTAGAACACTAACATTTCCTGGTCAAGGGCTCGGCTGATGATGCAGTTTTACATTTCTCGGTAGAAGACCCTTCCTACCGTTGCAACCTCCCACCGGCTTCTCCTAAATCTCTCCCCTTCCCTTCCCGGCCACCAACATTTTTTAGCGAGACTGTCAGCAGCGCGCAGCCTGTCAAACAACAAACAACATGATGTTCGAACCGCATTGATATCATATGAAATGCGACCATTTTCAGTATCCCGTGCGATTTTCTGCCTTCTCGGGACACAGGATAAAACTGTCGTCCTCTGGTTTCTCAGAAGGAGATGACCTCAGACACATCCATGGCGGTATACGAGCTGGTGCCAATCTAGACCTCACTGCCGCCCTCTACCTCTAAGGAAAAGGCATCACATGGATATTGATTCCTTACAATGTATCTCCAGAAGGTTTTCCTTATAAATAAAACAACCAAATGAATCTTATTGTACCTGGACAATACCTGATTCAACGCGAAGATCCGTTCCATATTTACCGGCTCACCACACCCCGCCCCCACCTACACACCCCTATCCATTAGCACATGTCGATGGCTGTCTTAGATGAGAAAACATTTCACCATTGTTGGTCTCACGCATACTTCAATTAATTTAAATGAAATTAGAAGCGTTTGCCATTCACAAAATCGATAATTGCATGGCCATTTCCTCTTACGACGAAAATATCCATGCATTTCTCTTCAAATGGTTGTAACATTTATTATTTTATAGATAAGATATCCATGTTACCAGTATAGGAGATAACGAGAGCATTCGCATATGCAGATAAATATTGCTGGTGTGAAAGGTCCTCTTGTAGCCTAACAAGCGAGGCCTAAAATGGCCGGCTCCTTTCAGCCGTAAACTCCCAATACCGAAATTGGCCGAAGAGACCGGAAGAGTGGTCGCCTACGAATAATTGTGTTCACGCCTTCAAACATTAATTATGTTTTGAAGAACAAAATCTATGGTACATGAGTTCATGTTTTGTTGAGTAATCCAAGCTCACTACATTTGTCCAAGACTGCCGTTGTGAAAAGAGCTTCGAACCGCAGAATGGAGTTATCCCGAAAACTCGTCGAAATGGGATAGCGATCGGCACAATGGTTGCTTCCATTAGCAGCCACATCTGATTCCTTACAAAGTGAGTTTCTGTAATGACGAACATACCCTACATCGGGATCTACTCGGAGCTCCTGCATTCGACCCGAGCTTCGAGATTTCTTGCACCAATGGTTGAAGACCACAGCACATTGCATCGGGTTAATGATGCTCTTATAGTGTCCCCGCGTCGCCGGGAGGCACTGGCGATGGCGCAAGAAGGCCAGTTCTTGAGGTTTTGACACGTCAATGTTGGGGCCCAAAGCCTCGTCGAATAAGACGTTCACGACTGCGAAGACCCAGTTAAGAGTTTCTGGTGAGGTTTCATTGCGCAACTGGTCCATCATGGTTACCAGGTCTCTATGTCGAACCGGGTAGATAAATTCATCAGTGTCGATTACTATGATGTCACGAAAGGTGTACATGTACCTGTAGAGACAGTCGGTAGTCGTGAGGGCACTTCTGATGCGGATGTCGAACCTTGAGGACGAGTCGAAGAGATAGTGGCACTGGCGAAGGTCCACAAAGTCTGTTTTGTCGTAATGGCGGAAGACCTCCGACACCGCGGCGTCCAGACTGTCATTGTAGATGACCACACCTCCGACACCCAGGATCCTCTGCATCTCTAGCCACTCCACAGCCCGGGTCGGGTCGATATGCCAGTAGGAGAGAGAAGTGCACACGCCCAGCTTCATCGGCTTGTCTGGTTTGCTGGGAATCTCCACGGGGACGGAGTTCGACTCCAGGGTCAGTGACGACGGGGGGCCAATGCTGACCCTGGTCTCTCCCAGACTGCAGAGTTTCAGGGGACAGTTCGCCACAAACCTAACAAACACGGTCTTAACGAAGTTATTATTTGCATTAGATAATGGCATTACCGTAAGATTAGCAAAGGTGGATGTGTTCCGTTTAAACACATAGCGGTTCTTTGGATCAGACCACGGCACCATGTCGACCATGGCTGCAGCATAGTCAGCATCATCTTCACACGATACCAGGCACTGGAGTCCATTCGTCTCCTCTAACTTCTCCTTTTCGGCGATGGTCAGAATGCGTATGACCGGCTCCTCCATGGGTAAGCCTCTGTCGTCCCAGAAGGCGCTGTAAGTATAGAGATACGGTGACGTATC
Organism: Arenicola marina; assembly: GCA_964019135.1. Taxonomy (NCBI): domain Eukaryota; kingdom Metazoa; phylum Annelida; class Polychaeta; family Arenicolidae; genus Arenicola; species Arenicola marina. The sequence goes on along the minus strand of OZ025257.1, from coordinate 38,732,138 downwards.
TGGGAAGGTAGCAAAGATTCCACTCGCCTTGTCACGGCCGCCATTTTGAACTTTCCAAGATTGATCCTTTCCCGTGGATGTCTTCATGTCTTGACGTGATAGACCCTGTCTGTTGACAGGTCGGAAAGGAGAGACTCTGCCGGCTGGGGGCGATGTTTCTGACGTCCACTTTAGCCAGAGAAGCAGAGACAGCAGCGTGCACATGATGAGCACGACCACTATATAGTACGGTCTCAAGCGGGAATGCTGAAATTGAAGAAAGAGCTATGTTAATATCCTACTCCAAGTTCATTCACAACTTGAAAAAGTCTGGCGTCAGTATATCTGCGGCTTGATTTGCTGTATCAAGGTGCATCAATTGCGATATATATATTGTTGAATGCTGAACTAAAATAGTTCAAACCAAATGCATTTTTGTTTGATAATGTCGGGTTCAGGCTCATGGGACCGATGCTACGCCGCTGCAAGTAGAACGAGTTCATGAAGATTACCTGATGAGCCACTATTGGCCAAACAATAATTTACCTCACTGCGGGGAGCCGGGGTAACATAATTAACCTGTCCGGCCGTGATAACTTGTCCGGCCACGCTTCTTTCATTCCACTATGCCGGCTCGATCGATACCTCAGTGGGTTAGGGGGCTCGCCTTGGGAGCTCTGGCCACCTGAGAGCCTAACGGCACATGGATCAATGATTCACGCCCCGCTGTGGTCATGTCTGTGTGAGCGCAGGATAAAGATACCATATCTTTCTTCTCAAAGAGTATGGGATTATTCCGACACCCCACCCCCTGGAGACATGGCTCAACTCTCCATTCTTTCTCCCATTGACGCGATATGACCAGAATTGGTTAAGGCGCCCTGAATATACAACCAATAACCAACCTCACTGCGGATATAGGCAGTAGGTAAGTGCTCATCACCAAAGATGGTATGAAGAAACAGAATGACAATTTGAGGATGCCAGTGCCTTATAAGCAGTCAGTACAATGCTGATGATGATGGCGCGATTCTGTTGCTGTTTGCTATATTCATGCATACTATTTATGTATCAAGAATGTAATTATTGAAGTTATAGACTGCAAGAAGAAAGTCAGAGGACAATGCGACTCTCCTTGAACTTTATCTGGCAAATTCATACATCCTTAATTGCAAGTTGAACGCCGGTTTTGTTTTTTAGTTATGAATGTCATAGTCCTTGATCGATGGCGCATGATTACAACGTGTATTGATGGCAGGGGGCCAAGGGGTTTAACTATTCGAGCATGACCCTACATTTGCCAAAAGCCGTTCACAACTTCGCTAATCCATTCGTGACCGTGCTTATTTCTTACTGACCACAGCAAGAGAAGTCACATGTGTTTTGACCCCATAATCCCGTACTCATGCCTCTAGTGTAGTTTATGGTCCAAATAGGCAATGCCATACTTCTGTTGTTAAAAAGTTGACGTTGAGTTGATCCCTAAAACCTATAAAGAACATGCCAATAACATTTCGAACTAAATTGCACATTTCTCTAGTGAAACAGTTAATGGAATAGGGGATAACGGGCATCCTGGCCGCAATACTCAACCTTGGTTATTAATGAATGGACACATTCATTAATAATAACGCGGCTGCGTATTTTTATTATAAAATACTGTTATCTATCAGTTGAATTGCCAAACTTAAAGTATGTGAAGATATTTGGAGATATATGCTATGCGCATTATTAAATGCTTCCTGGTTATCAAAATGGTTGCTCATTTTCTTCTGCCGCATCTAAAAGAGATTGAAAACAAATTAACACCTAAATAGCCAGTTCTATAACCAGCTTTTTGGATTATTCTTAGTAGGCTTTTTGAAAATTATATTTGCTTTATACGTTGTCATTCAATTGCGTGCTGCCTGTCCCATTCCGACCAGAATAATAAATATGTCTAAGTATGTCTCAGTGTGATCGGTATTATTCCTTCTTATGACTTTGGTTGAATGATTTAATCAGAGTTGCAGATCCCACCAAACATTTTTTTTTATTTGGAGGGTTGACGTTTTGGGCCAGGCGATTGCTTTTCGTGACATGATGAACAGCATCTTACAACCGTTTTTCCAGTCAGTTCACTTTCTATATCACTCAGCTCGTCGGTTGTTATGCGGGGGCGGTCTTTGTCAGTTCAACGTTTCGGCTTACATTTCCTGTGTATCAATTAGTATAGAATGCTTCTATATCGTTTACACTGGTTTTCCCTTGTAATTCAGATCCATCCTAATTTTAATCGTCTTGCTATAGTTCTTTTTTCCAGATTTAAGCAACACGCCATTGTTTGTTTTCTCTTCGTATATTGCTGCTTTGCTTCTAATTATAACCCATGTCTTCCCAGCATTTGATATATTATTCATATATATATGTTTATGTCCGTACAACTTAGGCCACGTCACAACCAATTTACACATTATTTGGTACCAGTGCACAGTCGTCCATAATCTTAACAAGCGATAAGTTGCTAGGTTAATATCTTGTCATTCGTTGTCTTCGTGTGCTGTATTATCATGGTAACTATGTAAAAAATGTAAATTTCGTATTTGGTTCGCATATCATGAAATTGCCGACATTCCATGACAAAGTGAAACTAATCTCCTACAATACATTTACCCTAGAAACACAACCGCGAAGCTTTTCTTTTGCTTGCTATTATATTTCTATAATGATTTACGGCAAAAACTTTACTGTATGTGTAGGCATAAGAGTGCAAATTACAGTAGCTATAGCGTAACATGGCAAATAAGGTTCTAACTATAAATGACACCTTAACGAGTGATGTACATGTCGCCTTCCACTTCCTGGACTCAAACTCTATCAGGTTTGTAGTCCACATCTAGAGTTCTTCTTTCCCAAATAAATGAATCTTATATAAAGGAAATACATATAGGCAAACAAAAGGTTGTGTAGAGCGTATTTACCTACCTTTTGTGCAGGCATGTTTTAACATCTGTGGAAAAAATTGCGAACTTTGATGACAACTGTCACTTTATATATGGGCCTCGTTCGAAATCACGCTACGTGGCGTGATACTATTTTTACCTCGGTGGCCTTGAACCAGGAGCCCCCTTCAAGCAACCGCTCAGCCTCCGTTCATCCATAAATATGCCGATAAGCTATACCATTATTTTGCGCCATCTGTCGGTCAGTCGGTCTACGCTTAGTCGATCTGCCCGTAGCTAGGGCTGCGTTTCCAAAAGGTGATAACTTGCGAGTGCGCACACGTTGTTTTCTCGTAAGAACATCAGAGCGGCCAGAAAGAACAGAAAACATCTGGAACAGCATAATATCTGCCTCGCATCAATGGGAAAGGAAACCAGCTGCTGCTAAAATATGTTACAAGCGGTTGCCACAGCCCAAAAGGCACCCGATCCCGGGAGGAGAGGGGGGGGCGGTACATAAGACATTGCTTGGTTGGGGGTGGGGGGGGGGGGGGGGTTCCATGGTAAAGCCGCCCTATTTTTCCCCGCACAAATCCTCTAGGTCAGGGCGTTTTAGCGCAAAAATTTACTACTGGATTTCATCCAGCTTATTCCTTCTTCATGTGTGTTCATTTTGTAAATTGTTGGATTGTGGGCAGAAATCGATTATATTGCGACCAACCGCCACAGGTAAGCGGCGCAGGTATTTTGAAATGAAATCCGTTGAGCACAGACTGGTTCCCGTTTAATATGAGCGTAGTACCAGTTTACACGGAGTGATATATTTCCAATAGTATAATTATATTTGTCACATTGATCATTTGATTCAAAGTAAATCTAGTATATTAAAACGCTGTTGACAAAGACAAAGTGGTAACTGAACGGAACCAATATTTAAGGATTTAACATTAAGGTGATCGCGACCTATCTACATGAGTAAAGTTACAAACGGCTCGTCCACATGCAGATCGACGTGGCACAGACCTGGTACTAGACTGACGACGAATCTCGCCCCGTACGGACGGACAGAGATAAGAGAAGAGAAGGTCAGTATTTGTTTTATACAAATAAACACATAGATATTAAGTTCAGAGAATAAAGAGAAAGCCAAACCAGCGATGAATGACTTTTATTGAAATTATGAAACCTAAGGAATTAATACTTAAAAGGACATATTGTTTATGAATGTGATAACTGAGTAATCATCGATTGAACGCTAACCACCGCTCCTGTCATAGAGTTAGCGCATTGCAGATGATGATGACGTCATCGTAGCGGTCCGATATTTCCCCCCTCGCTCGCCAGCTTTTGCAGCCCGTCACCACGCCTCAATTATCAACGGAGCCTCAACGTCCGATCCGATATTATCCGTCAAAAGCCGAAGGTAACAGAAGGTAGCTGGACATCGAACGCAATGGTAACCAAAGGCCATGATAACCGTGGTAACCGAAGGCCGTGATAACCGAAGGCAGTGGTAACCGAAGGTCGTGATAACCGAAGGCAGTGGTAACCGAAGGCCGTGGTAACCGTGGTAACCGAAGGCCGTGATAACCGAAGTCCGTGGTAACCGAAGGCCGTGGTAACCGAAGGCAGGAATAACCAAACGCCGTGGTAACCGAATGCAATTGTAGCTGAAGACAATGGTAACCGAAGGCAGTGCTAACTAAAGGCAATGGTAGCCGAAGGCCACGGTAACCGAAGGCCGTGGTAACCGAAGGCAGTGGTAACAGAAGGCGGCTTACTTACTTTTTACCTACTTCTTTGCACGAGGTCAACCCTTGTATCATTATTAAACGAACGCGATATGGAAAATATCACCGGCAAATGCTGAGATATGTCGCAAGTAGTTACTATAATGTACAAACAGTGTCTTTGAATGGCCTCATTCGGCTTTGCTTTCTAATTATGAATGTCATTTGCCTTGCTGTGGGGTTGAAAGTGTTGTGGTGATGGCAGGGGATGTGGGCCTAACTTTGCGAGCATGCTTCTACATTTCCCAAAAGCGTTTCACTTTGCTAATCCATGCATGACCGTGCTTTGTTCTTACTGACAACAACAAAATAATTCACATGTGTATTGACCCAATAATCCCAATAATTACATTTCCTTTATACCAATTAGTATAGAATGCTTCTCGTTGAGTGCACTGGTTTTCCCCTGTAATTCAGCCCATCTAAAGTTTAATCGTCTTGTTATAGTTCTTTTTTTCCAGATTCAAGCAAATATGTCATTGTTTGTTTCCTCTTCGTATCATGCTGATTTGCTTCTAATAATAACCCGTATCCTTCTAGCATCCGATTTATTATCCATATATATATATTTATTTCCGTACAACTTAGTACAACCCATTTACACATAATTTGGTGCGGGAGCAAAGTCGTCCATAATCTTAAGAAGAGGTCAGCTGCTAGGTTAATATATTGTTATTAATATATATTTTGTATTTGGTATGCATATCATACAATTGCCGACATTCCATGACAAAGTAAAACTAATCTCCTACTACCTTTACTCTAGAAACACAACAGCGAAGCTATTCTTTTCATAATTTACGGCTAGTCAAGTTTAATCATGATAAATATGAAAAGCAGACATTGTATGTAGACTACAAGTTTATACAAATTAATCAGCTTACATAAAATTAAAAAATAGAATATGATCCATTTTTTCCATTGGAATTAGTAGTTTACATTTTGTGACATAGGTACTTCTAATAGTGAATATATACAGACATTTCATAGCTTTATCGCTAAAAATAAATGAGAGAACTCCCATAAATATGAGATCTCAATTAATCAATGCTTTCAATGCAATCAATGTTCGTTCATTTTGTATTTAGTTTTCATTGGTTCGTTTATATGATGTACTTTGGGCCTGATGGCCTTGGAAACAGAAATAAAATCAACAACATCCAATGCCAACAAGATAAATTACAATGGATATCACATTTTTTATTTATTAATAATCTAGTTTGTAATTAGTTTTCTTATATATATATATTCGAATAAAACTCTAGTTTGGACTTAAACAATTAGAGACATTATTCCACGGATTTGACATGCTTTTCAAGTTCTGCAGAAGATAACTGTCAGTCAACAGTGAGCAGGTGAGTGACCGTGTTCTGTAATCTGTCGATCTGTCATTCGCCGGCTCCGCGGCCATGCTTAGTTTCGACTCATCTACGCGCTGAAACACTCCGATAAATAATTCGGCCATACAATATAATTTTAATGTAATTACAGACCCCAAAAATATTATTTCTGGTATTAATAGCGCGTGTAATTCCGATATCATGGGGTCTTTAAGCCTAAAGCTATCCCTTGCGGAGGTGTATTGTTTGAGTGTTGGATGAAGCTAGACTTTGTGTCTGCTTACGGGATTTAGAATGTGTGGTGTTGCCTTGTATTGAAACTTTTGCATTGAAAACTGCCAGGCAGTTGGCTCATTGGTATATATATACAAATTCAATTACCTGTGTGTCAGTTGTCATGGCATAATGTAGTCCAGCCACACTAGACTCCGTGGGCGCGACATATCCAAGTTGGGAGCGGACGGCGTTTAATTTGTTGAACTAGGCATAATGTACTGAAATATACCCAACAATTAACCGTCATAACGTCTGAGTGTTATCTCTATAAATTTTGCTAAGTTTTATAATTATATTATATCTCTTGTCTCGCGTTCCTCCCACTTCCTTCTGCTGTTCCTTCTCGCATGCGACTGTCGATCTTTGAATTTACGCAATATTTTTAGTATTGCTCCCATCGCTCTACAGACGTCAGGAACGGGTCATGCACCCGACGTTCTACAGACGTTAGCAACTGGTCATACACCCGTCGTTCTACAGACGTTAGCAACTGGTCATACAGCCGTCGTTCTACAGACGCATACATATGCAGGGAAATTATCTATGGCCCTATCCCGACTGCCAGACAAAACACACACCTGCCAGAGCGTCTCAGTGATACCTTCCGGATCGGCGAAGATACGATTTCGCTACACCGTTTATCTGCAGAATTGTTCTCCGGTCATAACCGCCAAAATAACAATCAAAGACGCCATGCAGATTCGAGATATACGTATCAAAGACTACAGCTATTGCTGCGACAAGTACAGTCCCAGGTAGACAGCAACAAAACTATGGGAGTGCCGAAAACTAACAGGCACTTCCAGAACAACGAAAAGTGGCCAGAAAACACTTCTGCTAAATGAGGGCCCAAGGTCAGACGTGCGTAGACGACATGAGGCTGTTACAGGCGGCGCAGGGGCATGGCTCTCTTCCACCATAATGAAGGTAGTTATAACTGGCTAATATCGTTTCAATGCTCAATTAGCCAAGAATATATGGCGGCTACACCTCCGGGGATAAGACCAGCAGAGGGCCAGTAGGTTGTGGGTTTTAGAGGGTGTGACAAGAAGTCGGGTGAGTGGAGCGGGTGACCCTAGAATGTCTGATGCGGGCGGAGACATGCCAATAGTGGGAGATAGGGCTTCGGGTGAAGTGAACGGGTAGGCCGTTGGAGCCGCCCTTGCTGACGTAGACAGACGTCGTGCCGTCGCATGAATCCCCCGGGTCCCCACATGCCTCACCCTAGCGGGGAGGGGGCAATGTTACCGGCAACTCCATACGTTATCCATCAATCAACCCGAATGGGATGTTGAGCCACTTTCTTATTGACTTTAAAGGGTCACCACCTTTCATGCTCACGATATTTTCCTGACGCAACATGACGTTCGGCCGAAAGTAAAGCGTGTTATAGTCTTGTGACTTGTGCGTGAAATAACAATCCCATCTTGTCTTCATTGTCCTCGAACTGTTCTCCCAGCAGTCTGCCGGCCATAGCTGTCACGGCCAATTGTCAAAAGTCTGGGCCCTCGGCATGGCTGTTTGTCCTTTATGACCAAGCCTACATAAACAGATCATCTGATTCATTTTGACAGGCTTGTATCTCCAATACCGACTACCAAGAAACCAAGCTAACAGCGTAATGCTGTCCACAGAGTGGTGACCAAATGACTCGGTGGCAGTTACACTTTGTCCTAGCTTATTGCACCTAAATTAAACAAAATTCGAATGACTTAGCCAATGATAATTGCAGACTGGCTCAGACTTACGCCCGATACCCCAACTGACTATGCAGACCTCAATAGATCTCATCTTCATCTTAGCTCGTTTTGCTGATGACAGAATGTTACTACTGTAGTCTGTGTTGGTGCAAAAGTGAAAAGACCGGCATGAACCCCCTAAACATCCCCTGACATTAGCCACATAACACCCCGAATAAATGAATACATTTTTTTAATTTTTTGTTTCCAAGAGGTTATAAATAAGTACAACAATGTGCAATGAGCAACAAGATGAAGATATCAAGCTGTTAGTGTACTCTAACGATGTTACCGGCTCCGCGTACAATATCTGCATGAATATTGGCCTTCCTCGGTCCCTCATTTACATAATTATGTCTTAAGTCGTCATCGGTGCATTATTTACATATGTATAATTCTATGTATATGTTAATTTATCGTCTGCCTCTCATTTACATAAATGCTACACGTCGCCAACCGATCATTTAGCCTACATATTAAATACACATCGCTAACCCATCCTCTATATAAACTTGCTCTCTTTAAAACGTTAAAAATATATAATAATTATAACATACATGTAATGTAATGCCCAAGAGCGCGGATATTTCTGATTAAGGGACTCCTATATAGAGTGGGTATTTCTAATGAAGATGCCCCTACAGAGCTGATATGTTCATCAAAACCATATCCGTTCAGACCTGACAGATTCGTCAAGCTGCCCACAGAACTAACTAATACTTCACATGTAAAGCAACATACACACCCACAACATACGCAGACACATACATGGTAGGCCTATGTATGTGTCTGTATGTATTCCATACACACCCAGACACGCATAAAAGGCACAGATGGTCGTCGGAATGACGACTTTCGCTCATTGGAACGAGTTGCCTACACCGTCGTTTGCTAAGGGTCTGGAAGGAGTCGATTTTTTTCAACATTCTCGGCGTAGAATGTCGATTTATATCTTTTTTTTGGTCACAATTTGGCTAAGTTCAGTGTTGTTTTAAAAAATAATCTGTGTCGATGTCGCTTTTTCAGATCTTCAGTGTTGGAATTTGGGGGTCAATGTCGAATGTCGATTTATCAAATATGCCTGTTTTGCCTGTCGCCATTTACCCCTTCCACACCCCTTTCGATAACTCTCTTGTAAGGAAGCGACATTTTAGCCAGAAATCTCGCGGAATGGGCCGCCAAGTTGCTACATAAAGCTCCGCCATATGTCTCCAGCCTCATATTATAAGCCTCATATTACACTTAATTTAACTGTCAGCGCCGATGCACTGGTTCAACCGTGAAAGTACCTAATTACCAGCCGCCAAGACGAAAGGGCAAGGTTGAACCGACCGACATAAAGGAAGGCAGGATGCAGCTGACGGGTGTATCAACATTTCTTACTCCAATTATATAACAGGGCACTCACTATAAAGGGCTGCATGCCCTTCGTCCAATACTCAATTGGCCAAAATATCTGGCGAATATCGCTGCGGGGATAGGGCCGGTAGAGGGCTGACCCGAAGTGTGGGCGGACCCGAAGTGTGGGCGGACCCGAAGTGTGGGTGGAGCGGATCAGGTTGCTTAGTGGGATGGGAATTAGCATGGGAAGTGAGCGGGTGAACCCAAGGAAGCCTGATGCCGGCGGAGACATGCCTATAGTGGGAGAAAGGGCGGAGTGATACACAACTTCCGGTAGGGTGAGCGGGCGTTGGAGCCGTCCGACTTACTGACGTAGACTTTGCGCCGAAATAATGAGTCCCCCGGGCCCCTCACATGCTTTACCCTAGTGGGGGGGGTGGCCGAGGGGTCAATGTTACCTCCAACGCCTATTAATCAAGGCGAATGGGAGGCTGGGTCACTTTCTTATTGATTTTAATGGGTCACCACCCTCGATCCAGACCAACTATTCTCAACGCACCATGATAATCGTTCCGCAGAAGTAGCTCTCCCTGTCGACGTGTGACTTGTATGTAAAGCAAGAACTCCCTTTTGACTCGACTGCCCTGAGACTTTTTTTGTTGTGGTCTGCCAGCCAAAGCTGTTACGGCAACTTCAATGGGTTGATGAATAGCCTAAACATTGATCCATATGGTGTCGGCGCTCAGATAAGTGTCGGCCAGGCAGGTAAAACATTGTATAAATGTGGTCGTAAGGGGCTAACTGATCTTGCATTGTAACTGCTATCAATGACGTGAAATTATATTCAAGTTTCAAATGCTGACCGACAATTGTGGACATCCAGCAACGTGACTGTTCTAGCTGCGACTGGATGCCAGCTGTGTGTTGTATTCATGGCGAACGTGGCACAGAGAGACCGGGGAACGGGCTTAATTATTGGCCATATGCCGACCGTGGCAAATAGAGACACGATGCAAAAATAGTAAAAATATGGCCAGAGTACTAGATAGGAGTACCAAGTTGACCGCAGCAAGGTGTAACAAAATGGCGACCGTAACCATAAAATGGCGGCCGTAACCATAAAGTGGCGACCGGAACAACATGGCGACAATCATGGAAAGCTGTAATGGCTACAGATGCATCAAGAAGAACTGCGCACTTCGCACTGCAACGTTCTTTCGCAAATGCGTGCACTGAAACAGTAATCGAATTTTCTAAAAAGGAACAGGACGTAAATCTGGTTGCGTGATATAATTACGACATAAAAGCTTCTAATCTTGTTTGGTGTTCCCCGAATAGTTATGACGTAGAATGCTGCAGTCAAGTGCCTCGATGGGGTGATATTTTTGGAGCTTCTCATTTGGTGAACGACCTACAAAAATGGCAGTTATTTATAGAAACGCTATTTTGTTTGCTATCTCACCACCGTTTTTATGTCCATTAACGGGACTCTGACACTTTTACAGGGACAGCCTCGGGGTCCGCGGATGACTAGGCGAGGAAGGCGGGCTAATCACCACTCGTTGCTTTCAAATGCCGAATTAACAGAACAACACTTGTATGCGAAGGCAAGCATCGCCGGAAGCCTTGCGTCCCCCACGCTATCGATTATGGTCACTGGGTCATCTCCAGCAACAAATTGATCTTGTGTTATCCCACGAAATTAGAATATCACACAATCTGCGGATTAGAGTCCGAAATACGTCTGTTTTCTTGGCACTACACCATCCTATTTGTGGTTGCGAGCCGGGTGATCACAATGGCGTTGTGGCAAATATGATTTGTTCTGGCTTGTCTCACCTATGGCGAAAATGCAAGCAGAAAACAAAACTACGGCAGTTGGTTGAAAGACTGGACAAATGGTCAGTGCAGACTGGCACCGACTACCGCCTGCCGACCCCACCTCGCAATGCAGACCTTTCACTATATCTTTAGAACCCTAACATTTCCTGGTCAAGGCTCGGCTGACGATGCAGTTTTACATTTCTCGGTAGAAGGTCCTTCCTAACGTTGCAACCTCTCAACGGCTTCTCCTAAATCTGTTCCCTTCCCCTCCCGGCCACCAACATGTGATTTGTTAGCGAGACTGTCAGCAGCGGGCAGGCTGTCAAACAACTATGATGTTTGAACCGCATTGATACTGATATGAAATGCGACCATTTCCAGTATCCCGGGCGATTTTCTGCCTTTTCGGGACACAGGATAAAACTGTCGTCCTCTGGTGTCTCAGAAGCAGATGACCCCAGACACATCCATGGCGGTATACGTGCTCGTGCTAATCTAGACCCCACTGCCGCCCTCTACCTCTAAGTAAGAGGCATCGCTTGGATATTGATTCCTTACAATAAATCTCAAGACGGGTTTTCTTATAAATAACACAACCAAATGAATCTGATTGTGCCTGGACAATACCTGGTTTAACGTGAGGATCCGCTCCTTATTTACCGCGATCTGTTATAGCTGTGAATTCCTCGATATTTGCGATATCGCCCTCAAGGGTTTGTTTTTTTGCGTTCAGTCTTGAGCAGTCCTCATCTTGAAAAATCGATATTACACTCCCTAATTCTTGGGGATTTGCGATTCGGCTCACCACAACCCGCCCCCACCTACGCACCCCCATCCATTAGCACAGAAACGTTTGCCATTCACGAGATCGATAATTGGCCATTTCCTCTCAAGACGAAAATATCCATGTATGTCTCATCAAATGTTGTAACATTTATTCTTTTATAGATAAGACATCCATGATACCAGTATAGGAGATAACGAGAGCATTCGCATATGCAGATAAATATTGCTGGTGTGAAAGGTTTTATTGTTGACTAACAGGCGAGGCCTGAAGTGGCCGGCTACTTTCAACCGTAGACTCCTAATACCGAAATTGGCCGAAGAGACTGGGAGGGTGGTCGCCTGCGAATAATTGTGTTCGCGCCTGCAAACATTAATTATGTTTTGAAGAACAAAATCTATGTTTTATGAGTTTATGCTTTGTTGAGTAGTCCAAGCTCACTACATTTGTCCAAGACTACCGCTGTCAAGAGAGCTTCAAACCGCAGAATGGAGTTATCCCGAAAACTCGTCGAAACGGGATAGCGATCGGCGCAATGGTTGCTTCCATTAGCAGCCACATCTGATTCCTTACAAAGTGAGTTTCTGTAATGACGAACACACCCTACATCGGGATCTACTCGAAGCTCTTGCATTCGACCCGAGCTTCGAGATTTCTTGCACCAATGGTTGAAGACCACAACACACTCCATCGGATTAATTATGCTCTTATAGTGTCCCCGCGTCGCCGGGAGGCACTGACGATGGCGTAAGAAGGCCAGTTCTCGAGGTTTTGACGCGTCAATGTTGGGGCCCAAAGCCTCGTCGAATAAGACGTTCACGACTGCGAAGACCCAGTTAACAGTTTCTGGTGAGGTTTCATTGCGCAACTGGTCCATCATGGTTACCAGGTCTCTATGTCGAACTGGGTAGATAAATTCGTCAGTGTCGATTACTATGATGTCGCGAAAGGTGTACATGTACCTGTAGAAACAATCGGTAGTCGTGAGGGCACTTCTGATATAAATTTCGAACCTCGAGGACGGGTTAAAGAAAGGGTGACACTGGCGAAGGTCAACAAAGTCCGTCTTGTCGTAATGGCGGAAGACCTCCGACACCGCGGCGTCCAGACTGTCATTGTAGATGACCACACCTCCGACACCCAGGATCCTCTGCATCTCTAGCCACTCCACAGCCCGGGTCGGGTCGATATGCCAGTAGGAGAGAGAAGTGCACACGCCCAGCTTCATCGGCTCTTCTGGTTTCCTGGGAATCTCCACGGGGACGGAGCTCGACTCCAGGGTCAGTGACGACTGAGGGCCAATGCTGACCCGGGTCTCTCCCAGAGTGCAGAGTTTCAGGGGGCATGTCGCCACAAACCTAACAAACACGGTCTTAACGAATAAGTTATTATTTGCATTAGATAATGGCATAACCGTAAGATTAGCAACCGTGGACGTTCTCCGTTTAAACACATAGCGGTTCTTTGGATCAGACCACGGCACCATGTCGACCATGGCTGCAGCATAGTCAGCATCATCTTCACACGATACCAGGCACTGGAGTCCATTCGTCTCCTCTAACTTCTCCTTTTCGGCGATGGTCAGAATGCGTATAACCGGCTCCTCCATGGGTAAGCCTCTGTCGTCCCAGAAGGCGCTGTAAGTATAGAGATACGGGGACGTATCTGGGAAGGTAGCAAAGATTCCACTCGCCTTGTCACGGCCGCCATTTTGAACTTTCCAAGATTGATCCTTTCCCGTGGATGTCTTCATGTCTTGACGTGATAGACCCTTTCTGTTGACAGGTCGGAAAGGAGAGACTCTGCCGACTGGGGGCGATGTTTCTGACGTCCACTTTAGCCAGAGAAGCAGAGACAGCAGCGTGCACATGATGAGCACGACCACTATATAGTACGGTCTCAAGCGGGAATGCTAAAATTGAAGAAAGAGCTATGTTAATATCCTACTCCAAGTTCATTCACAACTTGAAAAAGTCTGGCGTCAGTATATCTGCGGCTTGATTTGCTGTATCAAGGTGCATCAATTGCGATATATATATTGTTGAATGCTGAACTAAAATAGTTCAAACCAAATGCATTTTTGTTTGATAATGTCGGGTTCAGGCTCATGGGACCGATGCTACGCCGCTGCAAGTAGAACGAGTTCATGAAGATTACCTGATGAGCCACTATTGGCCAAACAATAATTTACCTCACTGCGGGGAGCCGGGGTAACATAATTAACCTGTCCGGCCGTGATAACTTGTCCGGCCACGCTTCTTTCATTCCACTATGCCGGCTCGATCGATACCTCAGTGGGTTAGGGGGCTCGCCTTGGGAGCTCTGGCCACCTGAGAGCCTAACGGCACATGGATCAATGATTCACGCCCCGCTGTGGTCATGTCTGTGTGAGCGCAGGATAAAGATACCATATCTTTCTTCTCAAAGAGTATGGGATTACCCCGACACCCCACCCCCTGGAGACATGGCTCAACTCTCCATTCTTTCTCCCATTGACGCGATATGACCAGAATTGGTTAAGGCGCCCTGAATATACAACCAATAACCAACCTCACTGCGGATATAGGCAGTAGGTAAGTGCTCATCACCAAAGATGGTATGAAGAAACAGAATGACAATTTGAGGATGCCAGTGCCTTATAAGCAGTCAGTACAATGCTGATGATGATGGCGCGATTCTGTTGCTGTTTGCTATATTCATGCATACTATTTATGTATCAAGAATGTAATTATTGAAGTCATAGACTGCAAGAAGAAAGTCAGAGGACAATGCGACTCTCCTTGAACTTTATCTGGCAAATTCATACATCCTTAATTGCAAGTTGAACGGCGGTTTTGTTTTTTAGTTATGAATGTCATAGTCCTTGATCGATGGCGCATGATTACAACGTGTATTGATGGCAGGGGGCCAAGGGGTTTAACTATTCGAGCATGACTCTACATTTGCCAAAAGCCGTTCACAACTTCGCTAATCCATTCGTGACCGTGCTTATTTCTTACTGACCACAGCAAGAGAAGTCACATGTGTTTTGACCCCATAATCCGGTACTCATGCCTCTAGTGTAGTTTATGGTCCAAATAAGCAATGCCATACTTCTGTTGTTAAAAAGTTCACGTTGAGTTGATCCCTAAAACCTATAAAGAACATGCCAATAACATTCCGAACTAAATTGCACATTTCTCTAGTGAAAGAGTTAATGGAATAGGGGATAACGGGCATCCTGGCCGCAATACTCAACCTTGGTTGTCCATTCATTAATAATAACGCTGCTGCGTATTTTTATTGTAAAATACTGTTATCTATCAGTTGAATTGCCAAACTTAAAGTATGTGAAGATATTTGGAGATATATGCTATGCGCATTATTAAATGCTTCCTGGTTATCAAAATGGTTGCTCATTTTCTTCTGCCGCATCTAAAAGAGATTGAAAACAAATTAACACCTAAATAGCCAGTTCTATAACCAGCTTTTTGGATTATTCTTAGTAGGCTTTTTGAAAATTATATTTGCTTTATACGTTGTCATTCAATTGCGTGCTGCCTGTCCCATTCCGACCAGAATAATAAATATGTCTAAGTATGTCTCAGTGTGATCGGTATTATTCCTTCTTATGACTTTGGTTGAATGATTTAATCAGAGTTGCAGATCCCACCAAACATTTTTTTTTATTTGGAGGGTTGACGTTTTGGGCCAGGCGATTGCTTTTCGTGACATGATGAACAGCATCTTACAACCGTTTTCCAGTCAGTTCACTTTCTATATCACTCAGCTCGTCGGTTGTTATGCGGGGGCGGTCTTTACAAAAAAATGTCAGTTCAACGTTTCGGCTTACATTTCCTGTGTATCAATTAGTATAGAATGCTTCTATATCGTTTACACTGGTTTTCCCTTGTAATTCAGATCCATCCTAATTTTAATCGTCTTGCTATAGTTCTTTTTTCCAGATTTAAGCAACACGCCATTGTTTGTTTTCTCTTCGTATAATGCTGCTTTGCTTCTAATTATAACCCATGTCTTCCCAGCATTTGATATATTATTCATATATATATGTTTATTTCCGTACAACTTAGGCCACGTCACAACCAATTGACACATTATTTGGTACCAGTGCACAGTCGTCCATAATCTTAACAAGCGATAAGTTGCTAGGTTAATATCTTGTCATTCGTTGTCTTCGTGTGCTGTATTATCATGGTAACTATGTAAAAAATGTAAATTTCGTATTTGGTTCGCATATCATGAAATTGCCGACATTCCATGACAAAGTGAAACTAATCTCCTACAATACATTTACCCTAGAAACACAACCGCGAAGCTTTTCTATTGCTTGCTATTATATTTCTATAATAATTTACGGCTAAAACTTTACTGTATGTGTAGGCATAAGAGTGCAAATTACAGTAGCTATAGCGCAACATGGCAAATAAGGTTCTAACTATAAATGACACCTTAACGAGTGATGTACGTGTCGCCTTCCACTTCCTGGACTCAACTCTATCAGGTTTGTAGTCCACATCTAGAGTTCTTCTTTCCCAAATAAATGAATCTTATATAAAGGAAATACATATAGGCAAACAAAAGATTGTGTAGAGCGTATTTACCTACCTTTTGTGCAGGCATGTTTTAACATCTGTGGAAAAAAATGCGAACTTTGATGACAACTGTCACTTTATATATGGGCCTCGTTCGAAATCACGCTACGTGGCGTAAGACTATTTTTACCTCGGTGGCCTTGAACCAGGAGCCCCCTTCAAGCAACCGCTCAGCCTCCGTTCATCCATAAATATGCCGATAAGCTATACCATTATTTTGCGCCATCTGTCGGTCAGTCGGTCTACGCTTAATCGATCTGCCCGTAGCTAGGGCTGCGTTTCCAAAAGGCGATAACTTGCGAGTGCGCACACGTTGTTTTCTCGTAAGAACATCAGAGCGGCCAGAAAGAACAGAAAACATCTGGAACAGCATAATATCTGCCTCGCATCAATGGGAAAGGAAACCAGCTGCTGCTAAAATATGTTACAACCGGTTGCCACAGCCCAAAAGGCACCCGATCCCGGGAGGAGGGGGGGGGCGGTACATAAGACATTGCTTGGTTGGGGGTGGGGGGGGGGGGCACAAATCCTCTAGGTCAGGGCGTTTTAGCGCAAAAATTTACTACTGGATTTCATCCAGCTTATTCCTTTTTCATGTGTGTTCATTTTGTAAATTGTTGGATTGTGGCCAGATTATATTGCGACCAACCGCCACGGGTAAGCGGCGCAGGTATTCAATTTTGAAATGAAATCCGTTGAGCACAGACTGGTTCCCGTTTAATATGAGCGTAGTACCAGCTTACACGGAGTGATATATTTCCAATAGTATAATTGTATTTGTCACATTGATCATTTGATTCAAAGTAAATCTAGTATATTAAAACGCTGTTGACAAAGACAAAGTGGTAACTGAACGGAACCAATATTTAAGGATTTAACATTAAGGTGATCGCGACCTATCTACATGAGTAAAGTTACAAACGGCTCGTCCACATGCAGATCGACGTGGCACAGACCTGGTACTAGACTGACGACGAATCTCGCCCCGTACGGACGGACAGAGATAAGAGAAGAGAAGGTCAGTATTTGTTTTATACAAATAAACACATAGATATTAAGTTCAGGGAATAAAGAGAAAGCCAAACCAGCGATGAATGACTTTTATTGAAATTATGAAACCTAAGGAATTAATACTTAAAAGGACATATTGTTTATGAATGTGATAACTGAGTAATCATCGATTGAACGCTAACCACCGCTCCTGTCATAGAGTTAGCGCATTGCAGATGATGATGACGTCATCGTAGCGGTCCGATATTTCCCCCCTCGCTCGCCAGCTATTGCAGCCCGTCACCACGCCTCAATTATCAACGGAGCCTCAACGTCCGATCCGATATTATCCGTCAAAAGCCGAAGGTAACAGAAGGTAGCTGGACATCGAACGCAATGGTAACCAAAGGCCATGATAACCGTGGTAACCGAATGCCGTGATAACCGAAGGCAGTGGTAACCGAAGGCCATGGTAACCGTGGTAACCGAAGGTCGTGATAACCGAAGGCAGTGGTAACCGAAGGCCGTGGTAACCGTGGTAACCGAAGGCCGTGATAACCGAAGTCCGTGGTAACCGAAGGCCGTGGTAACCGAAGGCAGGAATAACCAAACGCCGTGGTAACCAAATGCAATTGTAGCTGAAGACAATGGTAACCGAAGGCAGTGCTAACTAAAGGCAATGGTAGCCGAAGGCCACGGTAACCGAAGGCCGTGGTAACCGAAGGCAGTGGTAACAGAAGGCGGCTTACTTACTTATTACCTACTTCTTTGCACGAGGTCAACCCTTGTATCATTATTAAACGAACGCGATATGGAAAATATCACCGGCAAATGCTGAGATATGTCGCAAGTAGTTACTATAATGTATAAACAGTGTCTTTGAATGGCCTCATTCGGCTTTGCTTTCTAATTATGAATGTCATTTGCCTTGCTGTGGGGTTGAAAGTGTTGTGGTGATGGCAGGGGATGTGGGCTTAACTTTGCGAGCATGCTTCTACATTTCCCAAAAGCGTTTCACTTTGCTAATCCATGCATGACCGTGCTTTGTTCTTACTGCCAACAACAACATAATTCACATGTGTATTGACCCAATAATCCCAATAATTACATTTCCTTTATACCAATTAGTATAGAATGCTTCTCGTTGAGTGCACTGGTTTTCCCCTGTAATTCAGCCCATCTAAAGTTTAATCGTCTTGTTATAGTTCTTTTTTTCCAGATTCAAGCAAATATGTCATTGTTTGTTTCCTCTTCGTATCATGCTGATTTGCTTCTAATAATAACCCATATCCTTCTAGCATCCGATTTATTATCCATATATATATATTTATTTCCGTACAACTTAGTACAACCCATTTACACATAACTTGGTGCGGGCGCAAAGTCGTCCATAATCTTAAGAAGAGGTCAGCTGCTAGGTTAATATATTGTTATTAATATATATTTTGTATTTGGTATGCATATCATACAATTGCCGACATTCCATGACAAAGTAAAACTAATCTCCTACTACCTTTACTCTAGAAACACAACAGCGAAGCTATTCTATTCATAATTTACGGCTAGTCAAGTTTAATCATGATAAATATGAAAAGCAGACATTGTATGTAGACTACAAGTTTATACAAATTAATCAGCTTACATAAAATTACATAGAATATGATCCATTTTTTCCATTGGAATTAGTAGTTTACATTTTGTGACATATGTACTTCTAATAGTGAATATATACAGACATTTCATAGCTTTATCGCTAAAAATAAATGAGAGAACTCCCATAAATATGAGATCTCAATTAATCAATGCCATCAAGATTAATTACAATGGATATCACATTTTTTATTTATTAATAATCTAGTTTGTAATTAGTTTTCTTATATATATATATTCGAATAAAACTCTAGTTTGGACTTAAACAATTAGAGACATTATTCCACGGATTTGACATGCTTTTCAAGTTCTGCAGAAGATAACTGTCAGTCAACAGTGAGCAGGTGAGTGACCGTGTTCTGTAATCTGTCGATCTGTCATTCGCCGGCTCCGCGGCCATGCTTAGTTTCGACTCATCTACGCGCTGAAACACTCCGATAAATAATTCGGCCATACAATATAATTTTAATGTAATTACAGACCCCAAAAATATTATTTCTGGTATTAATAGCGCGTGTAATTCCGATATCATGGGGTCTTTAAGCCTAAAGCTATCCCTTGCGGAGGTGTATTGTTTGAGTGTTGGATGAAGCTAGACTTTGTGTCTGCTTACGGGATTTAGAATGTGTGGTGTTGCCTTGTATCGAAACTTTTGCATTGAAAACTGCCAGGCCGTTGGCTCATTGGTATATATATACAAATTCAATTACCTGTGTGTCAGTTGTCATGGCATAATGTAGTCCAGCCACACTAGACTCCGTGGGCGCAACATATCCAAGTTGGGAGCGGACGGCGTTTAATTTGTTGAACTAGGCATAATGTATTGAAATATACCCAACAATTAACCGTCATAACGTCTGAGTGTTATCTCTATAAATTTTGCTAAGTTTTATAATTATATTATATCTCTTGTCTCGCGTTCCTCCCACTTCCTTCTGCTGTTCCTTCTCGCATGCGACTGTCGATCTTTGAATTTACGCAATATTTTTAATATTGCTCCCATCGTTCTACAGACGTCAGGAACTGGTCATGCACCCGACGTTCTACAGACGTTAGCAACTGGTCATACACCCGTCGTTCTACAGACGCATACATAGACAGGGTAATTATCTATGGCCCTATCCCGACTGCCAGACAAAACACACACCTGCCAGGTCGTCTCAGTGATACCTTCCGGATCGGCGAAGATACGATTTCGCTACACCGTTTATCTGCAGAATTGTTCTCCGGTCATAACCGCCGAAATAACAATCAAAGACGCCATGCAGATTCGAGATATACGTATCAAAGACTACAGCTATTTCAACGGCAAGTACAGTCGCAGGTAGACAACAACAAAACTATGAGAGAGCCGAAAACTAACAGGCACTTCCAGAACAACGAAAAGTGGCCAGAAAACACTTCTGCTAAATGAGGGCTCAAGGTCAGACGTGCGTAGACGACATGAGGCTGTTACAGGCGGCGCAGGGGCATGGCTCTCTTCCACCATAATGAAGGTAGTTATAACTGGCTAATATCGTTTCAATACTCAATTAGCCAAGAATATATGGCGGCTACACCTCCGGGGATAAGACCAGCAGAGGGCCAGTAGGTTGTGGGTTTTAGAGGGTGTGACAAGAAGTCGGGTGAGTGGAGCGGGTGACCCTAGAATGTCTGATGCGGGCGGAGACATGCCAATAGTGGGAGATAGGGCTTCGGGTGAAGTGAACGGGTAGGCCGTTGGAGCCGCCCTTGCTGACGTAGACAGACGTCGTGCCGTCGCATGAATCCCCCGGGTCCCCACATGCCTCACCCTAGCGGGGAGGGGGCAATGTTACCGGCAACTCCATACGTTATCCATCAATCAACCCGAATGGGATGTTGAGCCACTTTCTTATTGACTTTAAAGGGTCACCACCTTTCATGCTCACGATATTTTCCTGACGCAACATGACGTTCGGCCGAAGGTAAAGCGTGTTATCGTCTTGTGACTTGTGCGTGAAATAACAATCCCATCTTGTCTTCATTGTCCTCGAACTGTTCTCCCAGCAGTCTGCCGGCCATAGCTGTCACGGCCAATTGTCAAAAGTCTGGGCCCTCGGCATGGCTGTTTGTCCTTTATGACCAAGCCTACATAAACAGATCATCTGATTCATTTTGACAGGCTTGTATCTCCAATACCGACTACCAAGAAACCAAGCTAAACAGCGTAATGCTGTCCACAGAGTGGTGACCAAATGACTCGGTGGCAGTTACACTTTGTCCAAGCTTATTGCACCTAAATTAAACAAAATTCGAATGACTTAGCCAATGATAATTGCAGACTGGCTCAGACTTACGCCCGAGACCCCAACTGACTATGCAGACCTCAATAGATCTCATCTTCATCTTAGCTCGTTTTGCTGATGATAGAATGTCACTACTGTAGTCTGTGTTGGTGCAAAAGTGAAAAGACCGGCATGAACCCCCTAAACATCCCCTGACATTAGCCACATAACACCCCGAATAAATGAATACATTTTTTTAATTTTTTGTTTCCAAGAGGTTATAAATAAGTACAACAATGTGCAATGAGCAACAAGATGAAGATATCAAGCTGTTAGTGTACTCTAACGATGTTACCGGCTCCGCGTACAATATCTGCATGAATATAGGCCTTCCTCGGTCCCTCATTTACATAATTATGTCTTAAGTCGTCATCGGTGCATTATTTACATATGTATAATTCTATGTATATGTTAATTTATCGTCTGCCTCTCATTTACATAAATGCTACACGTCGCCAACCGATCATTTAGCCTACATATTAAATACACATCGCTAACCCATCCTCTATATAAACTTGCTCTCTTTAAAACGTTAAAAATATGTAATAATTATAACATACATGTAATGTTATGCCCAAGAGCGCGGATATTTCTGATTAAGGGACTCCTATATAGAGCGGGTATTTCTAATGAAGATGCCCCTACAGAGCTGATATGTTCATCAAAACCATATCCGTTCAGACCTGACAGATTCGTCAAGCTGCCCACAGAACTAACTAATACTTCACATGTAAAGCAACATACACACCCACAACATACGCAGACACATACATGGTAGGCCTATGTATGTCTCTGTATGTATTCCATACACACCCAGACACGCATAAAAGGCACAGATGGTCGTCGGAATGACGACTTTCGCTCATTGGAACGAGTTGCCTACACCGTCGTTTGCTAAGGGTCTGGAAGGAGTCGATTTTTTTCAACATTCTCGGTGTAGAATGTCGATTTATGTCTTTTTTTGGTCCCAATTTGGCTAAGTTCAGTGTTGTTTTAAAAAATAATCTGTGTCGATGTCGCTTTTTCAGATCTTCAGTGTTGGAATTTGGGGGTCGATGTCGAATGTCGATTGATCAAATATGCCTGTTTTGCGTGTCGCCATTTACCCCTTCCAGACCCCTTTCGATAACTCTCTTGTAAGGAAGCGACATTTTAGCCAGAAATCTCGCAGAATGGGCCGCCAAGTTGCTACATAAAGCTCCGCCATATGTCTCCAGCCTCATTACACTTAATTTAACTGTCAGCGCCGATGCACTGGTTCCACCGTGAAAGTACCTAATTACCAGCCGCCAAGACGAAAGGGCAAGGTTGAACCGACCGACATAAAGGAAGGCAGGATGCAGCTGACGGGTGTATCAACATTTCTTACTCCAATTATATAACAGGGCACTCACTATAAAGGGCTGCATGACCTTCGTCCAATACTCAATTGGCCAAAATATCTGGCGAATATCGCTGCGGGGATAGGGCCGGTAGAGGGCTGACCCGATGTGTGGGCGGACCCGAAGTGTGGGCGGACCCGAAGTGTGGGTGGAGCGGATCAGGTTGCTTAGTGGGATGGGAATTAGCATGGGAAGTGAGCGGGTGAACCCAAGGAAGCCTGATGCCGGCGGAGACATGCCTATAGTGGGAGAAAGGGCGGAGTGATACACAACTTCCGGTAGGGTGAGCGGGCGTTGGAGCCGTCCGACTTACTGACGTAGACTTCGCGCCGAAATAATGAGTCCCCCGGGCCCCTCACATGCTTTACCCTAGGGGGGGGGGCGGAGGGGTCAATGTTACCTCCAACGCCTATTAATCAAGGCGAATGGGAGGCTGGGTCACTTTCTTATTGATTTTAATGGGTCACCCCCCCTTGATCCAGACCAACTATTCTCAACGCACCATGATAATCGTTCCGCAGAGGTAGCTCTCCCTGTCGACGTGTGACTTGTATGTAAAGCAAGAACTCCCTTTTGACTCGACTGCCCTGAGACTTTTTTTGTTGTGGTCTGCCAGCCAAAGCTGTTACGGCAACTTCAATGGGTTGATGAATAGCCTAAACATTGATCCATATGGTGTCGGCGCTCAGATAAGTGTCTGCCAGGCAGGTAAAACATTGTATAAATGTGGTCGTAAGGGGCTAACTGATCTTGCATTGTAACTGCTATCAATGACGTGAAATTATATTCAAGTTTCAAATGCTGACCGACAATTGTGGACATCCAGCAACGTGACTGTTCTAGCTGCGACTGGATGCCAGCTGTGTGTTGTATTCATGGTGAACGTGGCACAGAGAGACCGGGGAACGGGCTTAATTATTGGCCATATGCCGACCGTGGCAAATAGAGACACGATGAAAAAATAGTAAAAATATGGCCAGAGTACTAGATAGGAGTACCAAGTTGACCGCAGCAAGGTGTAACAAAATGGCGACCGTAACCATAAAATGGCGGCCGTAACCATAAAGTGGCGACCGGAACAACATGGCGACAATCATGGAAAGCTGTAATGGCTACAGATGCATCAAGAAGAACTGCGCACTTCGCACTGCAACGTTCTTTCGCAAATGCGTGCACTGAAACAGTAATCGAATTTTCTAAAAAGGAACAGGACGTAAATCTGGTTGCGTGATATAATTACGACATAAAAGCTTCTAATTTTGTTTGGTGTTCCCCGAATAGTTATGACGTAGAATGCTGCAGTCAAGTGCCTCGATGGGGGGATATTTTTGGAGCTTCTCATTTGGTGAACGACCTACAAAAATGGCAGTTATTTATAGAAACGCTATTTTGTTTGCTATCTCACCACCGTTTTTATGTCCATTAACGGGACTCTGACACTTTTACAGGGACAGCCTCGGGGTCCGCGGATGACTAGGCGAGGAAGGTGGGCTAATCACCACTCGTTGCTTTCAAATGCCGAATTAACAGAACAACACTTGTATGCGAAGGCAAGCATCGTCGGAAGCCTTGCGTCCCCCACGCTATCGATTATGGTCACTGGGTCATCTCCAGCAACAAATTGATCTTGTGTTATCCCACGAAATTAGAATATCACACAATCTGCGGATTAGAGTTTTGCCTTCTCCGAAATACGTCTGTTTTCTTGGCACTACACCATCCTATTTGTGGTTGCGAGCCGGGTGATCACAATGGCGTTGTGGCAAATATGATTTGTTCTGGCTTGTCTCACCTATGGCGGGAATGCAAGCAGAAAACAAAACTACGGCAGTTGGTTGAAAGACTGGACAAATGGTCAGTGCAGACTGGCACCGACTACCGCCTGCCGACCCCACCTCGCAATGCAGACCTTTCACTATATCTTTAGAACCCTAACATTTCCTGGTCAAGGCTCGGCTGACGATGCAGTTTTACATTTCTCGGTAGAAGGTCCTTCCTAACGTTGCAACCTCCCAACGGCTTCTCCTAAATCTGTTCCCTTCCCCTCCCGGCCACCAACATGTGATTTGTTAGCGAGACTGTCAGCAGCGGGCAGGCTGTCAAACAACTATGATGTTTGAACCGCATTGATACTGATATGAAATGCGACCATTTCCAGTATCCCGGGCGATTTTCTGCCTTTTCGGGACACAGGATAAAACTGTCGTCCTCTGGTGTCTCAGAAGCAGATGACACATCCATGGCGGTATACGTGCTCGTGCTAATCTAGACCCCACTGCCGCCCTCTACCTCTAAGGAAAAGGCATCGCTTGGATATTGATTCCTTACAATAAATCTCAAGACGGTTTTTCTTATAAATAACACAACCAAATGAATCTGATTGTGCCTGGACAATACCTGGTTTAACGTGAGGATCCGTTCCTTATTTACCGCGATCTGTTATAGCTGTGAATTCCTCGATATTTGCGATATCGCCCTCAAGGGTTTGTTTTTTTGCATTCAGTCTTGAGCAGTCCTCATCTTGAAAAATCGATATTACACTCCCTAATTCTTGGGGATTTGCGATTCGGCTCACCACAACCCGCCCCCACCTACGCACCCCCATCCATTAGCACAGAAACGTTTGCCATTCACGAGATCGATAATTGGCCATTTCCTCTCAAGACGAAAATATCCATGTATGTCTCTTCAAATGTTGTAACATTTATTCTTTTATAGATAAGACATCCATGATACCAGTATAGGAGATAACGAGAGCATTCGCATATGCAGATAAATATTGCTGGTGTGAAAGGTTTTATTGTTGACTAACAGGCGAGGCCTGAAGTGGCCGGCTACTTTCAACCGTAGACTCCTAATACCGAAATTGGCCGAAGAGACTGGGAGGGTGGTCGCCTGCGAATAATTGTGTTCGCCCCTGCAAACATTAATTATGTTTTGAAGAACAAAATCTATGTTATATGAGTTCATGTCTTGTTCAGTAGTCCAAGCTCACTACATTTTTCCAAGACTGCCGCTGTGAAAAGAGCTTCAAACCGCAGAATGGAGTTATCCCGAAAACTCGTCGAAACGGGATAGCGATCGGCACAATGGTTGCTTCCATTAGCAGCCACATCTGATTCCTTACAAAGTGAGTTTCTGTAATGACGAACATACCCTACATCGGGATCTACTCGAAGCTCCTGCATTCGACCCGAGCTTCGAGATTTCTTGCACCAATGGTTGAAGACCACAGCACACTGCATAGGGTTAATGATGCTCTTATAGTGTCCCCGTGTTGCCGGGAGGCACTGGCGATGGCGCAAGAAGGCCAGTTCTCGAGGTTTTGACACGTCAATGTTGGGGCCCAAAGCCTCGTCGAATAAGACGTTCACGACTGCGAAGACCCAGTTAACAGTTTCTGGTGAGGTTTCATTGCGCAACTTGTCCATCATGGTTACCAGGTCTCTATGTCGAACCGGGTAGATAAATTCATCAGTGTCGATTACTATGATGTCGCGAAAGGTGTACATGTACCTGTAGAGACAGTCGGTAGTCGTGAGGGCACTTCTGATGCGGATGTCGAACCTTGAGGACGAGTCGAAGAGATAGCGGCACTGGCGAAGGTCCACAAAGTCTGTCTTGTCGTAATGGCGGAAGACCTCCGACACCGCGGCGTCCAGACTGTCATTGTAGATGACCACACCTCCGACACCCAGGATCCTCTGCATCTCTAGCCACTCCACAGCCCGGGTCGGGTCGATATGCCAGTAGGAGAGAGAAGTGCACACGCCCAGCTTCATCGGCTCTTCTGGCTTGCTGGGAATCTCCACGGGAACGGAGCTCGACTCTGGGGTCAGTGACGACTGAGGGCCAATGCTGACCCGGGTCTCTCCCAGACTGCAGAGTTTAAGGGGGCAGTTTGCCACAAACCTAACAAACACGGTCTTAACGAACAAGTTATTATTTGCATTAGATAATGACATTACCGTCACATTAGCAACCGTGGACGTTTTCCGTTTAAACACGAAGCGGTCCTTTGGATCAGACCACGGGACCATTTCGACCATGGCTACCGCAAAGTCAGAATCACCCTCACACGACACCAAGCACTGGAGCCCATTCGCCTGCTCTACCTTCTCCTTCTCCGCGATGGTCAGAATTCTTATAACTGGCGCCTCCATGGGTGAGCCTCTGTCGTCCCAGAAGGCGCTGTAAGTGTAGAGATACGGTGACTTCTCCGGGAACGTAGCAAAACTTCCACTATCCTTGTCACGACCACGATTTTGAACTTTCCAGGAATAGCGCGTTCCTGTAGATGGCTTCATATCCTGATGTGATAGCCCTTTTCTATTAGCAGGTCGGAAAAATGTCACTCTTCCGGCAGGAAGCGATGTTTCTGACGTCCACTTCAGCCAGAGAAGCAGAGACAGCAGCGTGCACATGATGAGCACGACCACTATATAGTACGGCCTCATACGGGAATGCTGAAATTGAAGAATAATCTATTTTAACTTCCTAGTTCAAGTTCATTTACAAAATTCTTGCATCAGTACATCTGCGGCTTGATTTATTGTATCACGGTTCTTGCATTTTGGTGATTAGACCCGATTGTTGAAAACTCAACAAAAATAATTCACACCACATGCATGTTACTTTTGTTGTGCTCACTGATGTGTAGGTCATGCGGTCTTCAGCCCCATGTGTGGATCCTGCGCCGCTGCAGGCAGAAACAGTTCCTGAAGTGTACCTGATGTGCCACTATTGTCTATAAAATTAACTGACTACCTCACTGCGGCTGTAGGCAAGAAATACGTACCCATCACCAAAGATGATATAAAGAGAATGAACGACAAGTTGAGGATGCCAGTGCCTAATAAGCATTTAGTACAAAGTTGATGATGATGCGTTTTTACTTTCTTTTTGCCGCATAATGCATAATATTTAGGTATCAATAACGTAGTATTTGGAGTTGCATGGAAAACTAAAATATATTTTACGAAGTAAGTTTGAGGTTTTAACCCGGGCAAAAGGAATCAATTGATAGTCCATCCTATTCATAATAACGCTACTACATATCTTATTATAAAATAAGTTGGAAACGAATTAGCACCAACGTAGCCAGTTGGAGCTTTATGGATTCATCTTGGTAGTTTTCCTTTGATTCGATTCGCTTTACATTATGGCATTAAATTATAAATACGTACCGTCTTTCTCTTTTTTGGCCGGAATAAAATATATATTGTCTCTGGGACTGTCTTCCCTTTTGATGACTTTGGTTAAATGTTTTAATCATAGTAGCAAATCCTGCCACATGATGTTTATTCATTATATGGAGGGAAGACCATCTGGGCCAGGCAACTTTTGCTTGTTACACGATCAACAGTCTATTGCAGCCCTTCTTCAGTCAGTTTGCATTATGTCATCTGGCTCGTCACTTGCTTTGTTTATTACCTTACAACTTAGGCCATGGATCCTTGTCATTCGCTATCTTCCTTATTCTGTGGAATAATCTCTGGTGATATATTTGTAAGGAATACAAATTTCATAGTTAACGAAATAATGACAAACTTGCGGACGCCCCAGGAAAAAGTGACACTAATTTCCTAGCGCATGTACTCCAGACACACCACCGCGAAACCTTTCTATTGGCAATTTATGGCTAGACATCTTAGTTTGGCAAGTACTTCTTCTTCCCACAATAGATGATATAAATATGATATAAAGGAAAGAAATGCAGGGCCCCGAAAAAGATGGTTTAGAAAAGATTTACCTACCTGGTGTGCAGACATGTTGAAACGGGTGCAAAAGATGAAAACTTGGGTGACAACTGACACTTTATGTCCGGGCCTCGCTACGCTACGTAATGATATTTTCGCCTCAGTGGTTATGTACCAGCAGTTCCATTCAGCTCTGTTTATCTATAAATATGCCATTAAGCTGTTCTCTAAATGTTGCGCCATCTGTCGGTTTGCTCCTAGTCTAGCTGCCTGTGCGGCTGTTCGTTCAAAACACGATCAATGATAAATGCACTTACGTCATGTAAAACTAACAATACGTAACGGCAGGCAACATCTGTGTTACTTACCAATAGGAAAGGAAACCAACCGCTTATAAAACACATTTGCCAATAGGGTCTGTAAGTGACGTCACAGACAGCGCGCGCTCACCTCTAGAAACAACCGTTCTGGGTACAACGCGTCAGCGGGTCCCTATACTTTACTATGGGCCTCAAACTAGACTCACTGATGTTTGAGATATGAATGCAATGTTAGATTTGAAAAACCATATGGAATAAATGTTTGGGGGTGTACCTTCATACTCGTACTAGTTTTAAATCGCAAGACGCTGGTTTTCTGTGCGTTTCACACCATTACAAAGAGCTCCCTATGCTTTGTATATGGGGCGGTGAAGCGTCATGTACCCAAAACCGAATTCGCTGGAGGTGAGCGCGCGCTGTCCGTGATGTCACTTACATACCCTATTTTACAATCTGCCGGTTGCCACCGATGTAATCTTTGCGAGCCCTGTCACACCAATAATCGCTGGAAAAATCGCATCGTCATTTTGCATCGACTACGCAACGTCATAGATTAACCCATTAATGGCCAGGCATAGACGAAGCTTTAATTTGTTTGCCGTTTATTATCTCGTCAAAAAGGACAAAAAGGCATGTCTGTAATCTGAAAGCTTTTGGGTTATTTGAACATGAAAATTGTGGGCGTCCTGTATATAAGACGATAGGCACGGGAGGGTACAGGTACAATTTGCAGATGTAAGTCTCTCTACGGTTTATACTAGAAACATGTCTTGTAGTTCAGGGCGCGGGCTGTGGCTCCGGTACGGCTTATGGCTCCGCAAGCTGGACTAGTGCTCCAGGCTTCGGGGTACGGCTCTGGTCGCCGGGCTATGGCCTCTGGCTATGACTCCGGGTTATGGCTCTATGCGCCGGATTATGGCCTCGGGCGCGGGCTATGGATTCGTGCGTTGGACTACGGATCCGGGCGCGGGCTATGAATTCCTGCGCTGGACCGTGGGTCCATGTGTTGAACTGGCGCTCCAGGCTCCGGTCGATACGTCTATGGCTGCGGGCTATGGCTCCGGACGCGGGCAATGACTCCTTACGTGGACTATGGCTTCGGACGCGTGCTATGGCTCTGTGCGCTGGACTATTATTCCAGGGTTCGATCGCCAGTCTATGGCGGGCTGTGGCTCCGGACAGGAGAAAGAGGCCGGAGAGACGATGGCATTGAGGAAGGGAGAGAGCGATTATACTACAGAACGCCTCCTTGCGCTGGACTTGGGGTCCGTATGCGGATTATGGCTCCGTATGCTGGACTAGTGCTCCAGGCTCCGGGATATGGCTCCGGGCGCGGGCTAGGGCTCCAAGTGCGGGTTATGACACCGGGCGCGGGCTAGGGCTCCGTGCGCTGGGCTATGGTTCCGGGCGGAGACTGTGGCTCATGTCACCGGCCTATGGCTCCGGGTTATGGCTCCGGGATATGGTCCGGGCACGGACTATGGCTCCGGGCACGGACTGTCTGCGGGAATGTCTGCGGGTTATGGCTCCGGGCGCATGCTATGGCTCAGTGCACTGGATTATGGCTCCGTGCATCGGACTATGGCTCCGTGCATCGGACTATGGCTCCGTGCATCGGACTATGGCTCCGTGCATCGGACTATGGCTCCGTTCGCGGGCTTTCCGCATAAGTATAAGCCATCAATATGGAAAGTCACTGCTTACTTCGATAAAGGCATGGCATTGGATAATCAGTTCATTATGGATATGGTATCATTTGAGAGACTCGTGGTTGGCAACAAAGCACCCGCTCCGTCTATATTTCGAGTATTTCCACAGTCTAATTTAGTATTTCAGAACTGACCCAGTACATTCTAGGCAGAAGAAAAGACCATAAACAGAAATATTAATACGTGCTTGAGTAAGTTGTTGGTTACATTCCTGACAGTGTGTCCCACGGTACAGCAAAAACTTTGGTGACTGTCAAATGTCCCCTGACAATTGACGAATTTCTGAACAACATAACATCGCGTTTTCACTTTCAAGAAGTTGTAAGTTGTATGTTGTAATACGGTAACGTTACTGTCACGTATATTTAATATTGTGGCTGCAAATATCTGTCAGAGTGACAAGAGGTCATACTTGTGTTCATATATGTTTTTATTTTTGTTTGTGTGGTCTTTAAATAAATATTGCCCAATCACTATCTGCTACCAATGTAGTTCAAGTATTTGCAAGTTTGCAATTTGCAATTGTTTAAAACGACCAAAAATGAACAGAATTGTCTTCAATGGTTATTTTACATTTGATGGTCATACAGTTTGAACCTGATGGAACACAATATATTCAAGAGCGCGAAATGTGAAAGTATGGTTGTGAGTTTAAGTTACAATTGGTGGAAATCCTGAAACTTATTTTTAATATAACATACGGGAAGTTATCGATTATAAATCAAGGAATAGCTCCCCGCATTGTCAAATTCCTGTCAGTGTCACTTTACAACCAGAAGTAAGCCTATTTCGGACGTATGAAGTGATAAAGGAATTACCGCGGTCCGCAATAAACCATTGCAAAATATATATCTTTGATATATGTTTTAAGCTGTTTGTCACCCTTCATTTGCCGGTATGTAATGGCTTAAGCAGAGCTCATTATCTCATCCAGTAATGTGACGCATGATACAACTCTTCGATGACTTTCCTAATAATTATGGTGTTTTCCGAGATGACGTCGCGATAGCCAAAAGATTAATTCTTTTCTGTGTAATACGTGAGCAACAAACAAAAATGAAAGATGTCATAAGAATATTTTAATAACATTTACTTGGAAACAATTGTAATGAGATGATCACAGTAAAACGGGGTAACCAAAGGCCGTGGTAATCAAAGCCCGTGGTAACCGAAGGCCGTCTAAACCGAAGGCCGTGGTAACGAAGAGCAATGGTGACCAAAGGTTGTGATAACCGAAGGCCGTGGTAACCAAATGCTGTAGTAACGGAACACAGATATACATTACCTGGTCAAGGACAATGACTGTTTTACAGTAATTGAACTGACAGATTACGGAAGTAGAAGGGGCCTCTTACAGCCTCCTGCCGCATACGTCTGTCCTCGTTCCACTCCATCGCGTGGTTAAGATCTGACTGTGATATTAACCAGCAACGCAAAATGCGTGTGTGTCAAATATATGGAATCTTTTGTCCAGCCGCCGTGACGCGTGCATTGCTTTCGGCTTGAT
This sequence comes from Arenicola marina, assembly GCA_964019135.1. NCBI lineage: Eukaryota > Metazoa > Annelida > Polychaeta > Arenicolidae > Arenicola > Arenicola marina. The sequence continues at coordinate 38,699,989 of OZ025257.1, read as the reverse complement.
TGTGCCTCGGAAATAAAAAATGGCGTCTGAAAAGCAGGGTACCTCATTAGCCATTAATCGGTCAGTCCGTCTTTGGCGTAGCGTATTATATGCAGCAACAGTGAATGCTCTGTCTGAACGAGGAGAGCCCTGGAAAATGCCCATCATTAGCATTTTCTCTTATGGATCAATATGCAATTTTCTTATTTTTTGAAATCTTACATAAGAAAAAAAGACATTCTCACCAATTTGGTTGTAGCGAGTCTTTTGCATAAAAAAAAACACCAATCTTAGGAGGCAAAGAGACGTGGACGTTTGCATCACCATGCCAACGAGAAGATTATTAAAACAGATAGCGTCTCCGCTTTTTGCCTATATTTAAATTAACAGTCGCACTAATCAAGTTTCGTCGCCGAGCATTGCTGCAGTATATCTGGGATTACGAACCGGTAGAACAGATTGCTCACCGACAGAGCTGTCGTTGCTGACGTTTTGAAAAAATGGCGGATTGGTCAAGGACTAATATTAATCTGTGGACGACAATTCTTCAGAAGTAATTGGGGCTAACCCGTAAATATCGTCGCGCAATAATTATCGTTTTATAATTTGTTTTCAATATGTTTACATTATTTAGCTTGGGATACTATTACCAAATTATGGCTAATTAGTGGATGAATGAATTAATGTTCTTATTTATTCAGTACCGATGTTACATACAGCCACAACAATAACCTTTAATTAGTCCGGAATATATGGTGAATCCTAAGAGCGAACCGGGTGTGCCCAGGAGGAGTTGAGCAATTCCAATTGAGATGGAAAAGGACGGGGGAGTTGTGCACCCCCCCCCCCCATCCCCCTCCGCCTCATTTCATGGGTTCTTGTAACCATCAACACTTGACTTTGTCCACCAACGTAAAAGAAATAAGTAAAATCACTTTCTACATTACCTTAATGGGCTGCCACCCTTCATATGGAACCTTACTATGACCGATCCAGTAGTGTTCCGGAGAGTATAGTTTGCTTTGAAAGCGTGCCGTGTCTGCCGAACAATAAATTCCTTTTGCCGTTAGTGCCCTGCAGCTGTTGCCCTCAGTGCTTTTCCTGCAGCCTGTAGAATTGGTTGATGAATAGGCGAAAACTAACCACATGGTCACGAAGATTTGGATATGTGGCTTTCAGCCTGCTCAAGGCCTAGCCTCAAATCGACCGGTCATACTGAAATAACTTCCGCTACATGGCGTGGAAGATCGATATCGGAACCTGAACATCGAGACACAGTTATATACTTAGCAATCCAAGAACACTGATAGGATTGCGATAGCAAGCTCCCATTCGCTAGGTGGCGCTATGCAAGCTCTGCTTATACTGCTATCGGCTGGGGCCAAACTTCGCGATTCTTGAAAAACGGTCATATCAGCTGTACGTTCTTGCAGCATTATAATTTGTAAGAATTAAGCATAAAGGTCTGCCCATTTGATAGAGCAAAAATACATATTGTACCATTTTGAGAATAGTTCTAATTAACTTCTTTCTGTTCGTCACCTGATACGGTGTGTTATTAGGCTTAGGTTGGGTCCGTGGCGCATTGGTCCTGCGAGGGGGTGTGAGAATGCATTGAGTCAGTAGGCGACAATAGAAATTGCGGCAACAAGATGGCCACAACAATGCAAGTATGGCAACAACACATGTGATATAGATATATGCTGATATAGACGCTGCCACATACAGTGGCCACATAATATGGGCCTTTTACAGCGATATGTTCGGCACAACAACTGTCAGAAATAACATTAAACCGAAGACACTTGATCTAGCGGTTTATTTTGCGGACAGCGCTAATGCCAAGGGTGAGGCGGTGACTTTGGCGGCTATCATGGACACAAAGCCCGAAATGCAATTACACTACGGTTTGAAGTGTGTTCTTTTGGCAAAATTGCTTCAGTAATGTTGTGAAAATTGTCACGATGTAAGGCCAGTTTTTTTAAAGTTTTATCATTTTAGACAAGGAAGATGCTGATATTTTGGTGGATTTGCGCTTGATTGATGCGTGAGGCGTGGTCGAAGTGTGAGGTAGGTAGATGAGTTGCTTGCTCTTGGGTACATTATACGTAGCCGCCGTGTGCTGCCTGACACAGTGCTGCTTGTGACCAACGGAGGTGAGCGCTGAAATTTACACGCAACGCGTAATGGAAACAACGGTGATACTCGTTATGTATGGCGGGTAATCGCAAATTCAAAGAACAGGAATGAAAAGTACATGGATGGAATAATGCATAAAGCAAAATGATTTGCTGCGCCGATTACCCGCCTTGGTATTGATGTAACTCTCCAAGGTTTTCGCTATCAGTTTCTGGTTTCGCGGGACGCTGGATAACACTGGCCTCGTCTGGTCGGCCAGCTTGCGTAGTCGGTAAAACGCCCGACTAATGATGGCAGTATTGTGAGTTCAATAGACCGATCCAAATACCCCTGGCGACATCTATTGTCAAAAATAGACACTGTGTGTTTCGCATGCATGTGTAGTGTTTGTTCAGGTACCTGACGGCAACGTTTGTTTTGTCAGGAGTAGGTTGGTGCTATGGCATTGTTATCGACAGAGAAAACACTCTATGGCATTGTTATTGACAGAGACAAACAATGCGATGTCTCCATAGATTTTCCTGTACGTACTATATTTCGTAATGAAATCACAGCTTATATTTCACTAGATAAAGAAGAGTTTAGCAGTCCTGTCTTACTGTCTGTTACTGCTGCGACATGCCCCTAAACAGAGCAAGGGAGAGAGCCATGTCGTTCACCAGAGCTTAACTTAGAACTCGCGGACCGGTGGCTCAAGCTGAAGGTCCTAGCAGAATAAATATGCAGTGCCTACCTGTCAATGTGGTCCACTAGGTTCCTGCTTTTATGATATTCGTTGGACAGTCATTTCTCTGGTTGGTAATGTGTTTTCTTGTACTCTGGGCGATTTTTGTCACCTCTAGTTTCGTTTTCAATGCTCCGTTAATCGCCGGCAGCGAGTGATCACGCCAAGGAGACCAATGCAATATACAACTAGCTATCTCAGCTCAGGGAGATGGCATACCGTTATGATTGGGCCAACTACCAGTAGCACTGCTGCACGACTGCATCACCAGCGAGCTAATGACGGCCGCCAATGTGAAATGGCCCCATCTGGCGCAACGACGGTGGACCATCGTTCGGCCAACGTCGGCCGCTACATTGGCCCACCGTCCGCAAACATCATTGGGCCAGCGTAGTTTTGTCCAGCGGACCAACGTTGGTACACCGTCGGCCCAACAACGTGAGCCCGCCAATTAACCAACGCATTGGACCACTGAATGTAAATAATAAAGCAATACACATTTTTGACTTAACAGAACACTTTTTGAACAAAATACAGCGGATCAGTCAGATTCTTGACGAGAACCTCCAATTCAAGTATGAACGCCAAGGGCGCCTCTATTGATGCATAGATCTCATGACGCACCAGATCAGCATGATTCTTGCAGCTGTGGGCGCTGTCATTCAGATCTGTGAGACAAAATATAGAATTTGTAGCGCAAAAGGCATTGAAAATAATATGATGTTCAAAATCATTTTTGAAATATCACATGAACAGATTTAATGAGTAGGAAGTGCAGCCGCCCCTTTCTCTGTGTGTGTATGGGGGGCGGGGCAATAGGTATTTCCGTTTATCGAGGCCTGTGTGAGTAGTGTGGCCGTGGCCGTGCCTGTTGTAACCAGACCTGGCTCACTGCGAGGAAAATGAGCTCACTCCAAGGAGAGAGTCCGGCCTGAGCCGTGTCTGTGAAGGGGAGATAAACAGCACCAATGGAGCTGTTATCCTTTAATTAAAGCTGATGAAGCTTTAGCGGATAAGTTTTCCGATGCAGTCGTTCATTATGTTACGTCTGACAAGATTTATTATTTCAAACGAAGTTACCATTGTTGGAAAAAGGAGTAAAAATATGCCGATATGCAGAGAAACCCAGCCAACTGTTTAAAGTTCTCAAACAGCATCGCAGAGTGAAGGTCGTTGTTTCCTAGTTCACTCGCCAGATGGAGCTACGCGCAGTGACAAAAACACCTTGCTTGCAGCATCGAACCATCGCTGGGCCATCGTTGGCAAGCCACCCGCAACCGTGTGAACTATAGTCGTTGCGTTCTCTGGGAAGTGACAGCTATAAATGTAGTTTTTGTGATCAAGTGCAAACTATACCTCATATGCTATATAATTGCACGAAAGTTGCAATAAAGGTCTGGCTCAAGGTATTTCATAGCACAAGTGTATTTAATATACTTGACGTCTTATTTGGAGTACAAGACAATAATGTAAACTTAGTATAATCTATTGTTTGCTATAGGATCTACAAAACGTGGCTACTACACAAAAATGAGTAAATTAAAGTTAGCAAATGTTAAATGTATCAATTGATACAACTAAAAGGCTGCTGAAGAAAATTAAACAAGATGTACGAAAGGGTTTTGAAAGTCGCGCCCAGGATAAAGCCGTCGAGCCAAAAAGGCAAAACAAAACCTTTCAACACCTTACATCATATATCAATCAATCCAAATGGTATGCTGCGCCACTTTCCTATTGGGTCACCGCATTCTCTGCTCACAACATTGTTTTGACGCACCATCATGTTGCACGGAAGTTAAAACATCTTATCGACGTGTGGCTTGTACGTCAAATAGCGATCCCATCTTGCATTAATTGTCCTCGAACTGTTCTCCCAGCAGTCTGCCGGCCACTTGGCTTGCTTCATGTATGGGCCAAGTCTGGGCCCCCGGAGGACTGTTTGTCCTTTATGACCAAGCCTGCATAAACACATTGGCTGATTCATATTGACAGACTTGTATCTCCAATACCGAAGACCAAAAAACCAAGCCAGCAGCTTACTGCTGTCCACAACGTGGTGACCAAATGACGCGGTGGCAGATATACTTGGCAGATATGTCCAAGCTAAATTGAACAAAAACGCTTGAAACAATCGGCGGAATTAGGTCGAATGACTTAGCCAATGATATTGCAGACTGGCTCGGACTTCGGCCCGCCAGACGCCACATCTGACTATGCATACCTCAATAGATATCATCTTGAGACATGGATGTCATAGTCGACATTAACCTGTTATTGCTGATGATAGAATGTCCCTACTGTAAGTCTGTGTTCGTGCCCAAGTGAAAAGGCCGGCTTGCATCCCCCAAACACCCCCTGATTTTAGCCAAATACAACCCCGAATAAATGAGGACATGGCAAGTGATTCATCTGTTATTTCTCCTGTTATATCAGGATTGAGTGGGGTTGAATGGATTCCTAGGAAAACAGGTTATGCATAGGTTCAATACACAGAGGATATGCAAACTTGTTAGAAATCGGGCAACGACAAATATGTTGTATGCTATCACGTAGATACGCCGAATGAAATATGGATATACGCTGGGTGTCTCCTCGAGGCGGCGCTCACACCGTCGATAGACCCCGGAGACGCACAGCATACACTCTGACACACTTTGCATTGTCACCCCCGTCATCTCATCCTGTCCCCTGTTCGGTTTAGGATTCCTCTGCGCAGAACGGAGCCGATGGCAGCCCTAGTCAAGAAGAGATAATATGGATCTTTATCGCGTCGACCGCGCGACCATTGCATCTAGGAATTGTTGGCGATGAGCTGTTGGCAATGTTTGGGAATCGCTATCCGTACAACTCCTGGCCCCACGCGAACACCCTTTCACAATGTAGCGCGATCCGTTATAACAGTCTGTGAATTCCTCGACATTCGCGATATCACTTTGAAGGTGTTTTGTTCGCGCACAATCTTGAGCAGTCGTCATCTTGGAGATTCGATACTAAACTCCCTACGTCATAGGGATTAACGATCCAGATAGGGTACCCTCTCCCCCAGCCCCTGCTAGCACATGTCGATGGCTATACCTCAAGACACCCCGCAATACGCTTTACCATTGTTAATTTAATGCAGACGTCAGTGTACAAATTAAAATCGTTTGTTGCTAACCAGCCTGCACTTGATGTGGTCGTTAATTGAGCATTTCCTCTTAAGACTTAAGAAAATGTATACCTCCTGAACTGGTTGTCAATATTATTCTTTTTAATGCAATAGATAAGACATCCATGTTATGGCTTATGGCGTCGTTACATGGCTATTATAAGTGAGACATGGAGAAGTAAAGGTAGCATCCGCACATATTGATAAATATTGCTGATGTGTAAGATAATCCTCCCGTTGACTAACACGCAAGGCCAAAAGTAACCGGCTCCTTTCAACTGTTACTTCCATCTGAAAGTCTCAATACCGATATGAGACCCGGCGGGCGGTCGCCTACCAATAAATATGTTCACGCCTGTAAACATTAATAATATTTTAAAGTAAAACAATCCATAATATATTAAGTCGTGTGTTGATGATTAGTCCAAGCTCACTACATTTTCCCAAGACTGCCTTAGTTAAGAGATCTTCAAACCGCAGAATGGAGTTATCTCGAAAACTCTCTGAAACGGGATAGCGATCGGCGCAATGGTTGCTTCCATTAGCAGCCACATCTGATTTTTTGCACAGTGAGTTTCTGTAATGACGAAGATACCCTACAGCGGGATCAACGCGAAGCTCCTGTTTTAGACCCGAAAAACGTTTAGGTAGGACTGTTAACCTGTTCTTAATCTTGTGTAATATAAGCTGTGATTCCATTATATAATATTCACAGGAAAGTTTATGGAGACATCTTGTGTGTTTGTTCTGTGAATAACAATGCCACAGAACAAACCTTCCCCTGACAAAAGAACCGTTGAAGCCGGGCACCTGAACGAACTCCATAGGCATGCATGATAAACGCATGCGAGAATCTGCTTTCTAACCCGTAACACGCAGTGTATATTTCTGACGATAGATGTCGCCTGGAACGGTCTATTGCCGAAGATTACCTGATGTGCCGCTATGGGCCAAAAAATAATAGACTACGTCACTGTGTTTGTAGGCAGTAGGTACGATATAATATGAAGAGATGGAACGATAATTTTAGGATGCCTGTGCCTAATAAGAATTCGTACAAACTTAATGATGATGCGTTTCTACTTCAAGTTTGCCACATTAATGCGTAATATCTAGGTATCAAGAATGTAATATTTGGAGTCATAGACAGCAAGAAGAATGTCAGAAGACAATGCGACTCTCCTTGAACAGTATGTGGCAACTGCCTATATCTTTGTAAGTTAATCGTGATAAGATGTGAAACAGTAATACATACTATAATGCATAAACAGTGCCCTTGAATGGCCTCATTCGGTTTTGTTTTCTAATTATGAATGTCATATGCCTTGCTGTGGGGTTGAAAGTGTTGTGGTGACGGCAGAGGATGTGGGCTTAACTTTGCGAGCATTCTACATTTCCCAAAAGCGTTTCACTTTGTTAATCCATGCATGACCGTGCTTTGTTCTTACTGACAACAACAAAATAAATCACATGTGTATTGACCCAATAATCCCAATAATTACATTTCCTGTGTATAATTTAGCATGAAATGCCTTTATATCGTTGAGTGCACTGGTTTTCCCTTGTAATTCAGCCCATCTGAAGTTTAATCGTCTTATATAATTATGTTTTTCCAGCTTCGAGCAAAATGTCATTGTTTGTTTCCTCTTCGCATCATGCTGATTTGCTTCTAATTATAACCCATATCCTTCTAGCATCCGATATATTATCAATATATATATATGTTTATTTTCCGTACAACTTGGTAAACCCATTTACTCATAATTTGGTGCCAGAGCACAGTCATCCATAATCTTAAGAAGTGGTCAGCTGCTAGATTAATATATTGTTATTCGTTGTCTTTGTGTGTTGTATTATCTCTGGTAATAATGTCAGGAATACAAATTTTGTATTTGGTTTGCACATCATACAATTGCCGACATTCCATGACAAAGTAAAACTAATCTCCTAGTACCTTTACTCTAGAAATACAGCAGCGAACCTATTCTATTCATAATTTACGACTAGAACATCTTAGTTTGGCAAGTGTAGTCTTGCCAAACAGGAAACAGGACAGATAAGGTTCTAACGACAAATGACACCTTAACGAGTGATGTACCAGTCGCCTTCCACTTCCTGGACTCTATAGCTGTCAGGTTTCTACTCCATATGTAGTTCTTCGTAAATGATGAATCTGCTATAAAGAACATACATATAGCCAATGAAAGGATTGTGTAGAAAGGCAAAGAAAGGATTGTGTAGAATGTATTTACCTACCTTGTGTGCAGGCATGTTTAACACCGGTGGAAAAAGATACAAACTTTGATGACAACTGACACTTTATATAAGGGCTTCGTTCGAATTCACGCTACGCCGTGTAATAATATTTTTACCTCGGTCAACCGGTCAGCGACTGTTCATCCATAAATATGCCGATAAGCTATGCCATTATTTTTGCGCCATCTGTCGGTGTGTCGGTCTGCTAATTAGTCGAACTCCCTGTTACGTTAAGGCTTTTTATCCTGCGACCACACAGGCGTGGCCACAGCAGGGCGAAAGAACATGAGAAGGGTAGGAAAGAACAGATTTCTAGAACAGAACATATGCATCAAATCATTCGGAAAGAAAATCAGATGCTGCCAAAACAAATCTACCGATTTACAACCAGATGTGTATGAGAGTGCCCCCCCCACCCCACCCCTACCAGGGCACCCGACGTCGTTAAGACGAATACATCAAAATTGTGTTTACACATGAGTAGCGGTGCGACATGGGTGCGACATGAATTATGACAAGCAAATTTTGACTCATCGATGTATTTAGAACAAAATGGTGTACTGTTCAGCTGTTGACTGTAACAATTCATGTGCAAAAAGGACAGCAAACATAGCATATCTGTCCATACACACTTTAGTGACAGTGGGTTTCTAAGACAGCAGCTGTATCATGTTGCACCATCGACAGCCGCTTCCCGAACCTTGACACGCCACTATACGAGTCAAGTCAAAATTGGGCACCCTACGAACGATGACAACTCCCCGCCCCCACCCCCACACGTCTTCTAATGCAACACGGCTTTCACTGACCACGCGTCATCCATTACAGGTTCAAACTAGTACTCTATTCATTCATCAATAGAGCGATGCAGGCTGTCAATCATTTACTGACGTCACCGTTGCTCTTATTCTATCATATGGTAAAAATGTCTAACACGTGCCTTATTTCGGACAAACAAAGCAGCATGTTACTTTCTTGTCAGTTTGAGAGATGAGTACTTCTCACGTGTACCTACTATCAGCTAGGGTTGTCAATTTCATACTCACGAACAAGGAAAAAGGACTCCAGCGTGGGCGGGGCTTAATGTCGGAGCCAAGATCGGTGTAAATTCGGGGTTCACTTCTTTGTCCGACTGGCCAAAAGTTTGTTCTTGCTCAGCCATAAGGTAAACATCCGGAAATACCATTGGCGTAAACCTCTAACGAGATGTAATTGGGTAAATAAACAGCTTCGATATTATAGCTTCCGATGATGGTAGTCGTCTAAACCTACTGGTTGCTTCATCGCGAAGATTGTTTATGATTTTGTGTAATCTATAGTTAATTGCCTTTAGTTTAACTGGAAATGTAAATGATAATATGGGCCCGGCATTTTCCTTTAACCTAACCCGAGAACAAAGGTTTTCGCGGCGCTATCATGTACGAGTAGGCCTACATGTCAAGTAAAACGGTGTGACCTTTCAACCGGTGACTACCCCGGCTCGGCCCCCCCCCCCCACCCTCCCACACACACAGTCATCACCCTACCACAACCCAGCAAACGAACCCAAAAGAAGTGGTCATTATTAATAGAAACAGCTTTTTGCAACAGCAGCACGGTTCTCAGACATCCTCGGGGTCCGCAGACGTACAATGTTGCATTGTTGCCATTAGCTATACATGACCACAACAGGGAGTGTATTAGTTTTATGACACATGTTGAATTAATTCTGCATTTGACTAACATTGCTTATTATTTGATCATCTAACACCGCAGCGTTTTGCTCTGTTATGCTGTCATTGAATGTTTCATGATTCGTTTCAGTCCACTTCAGGCGGTATGTGATAAGTATTATTTAAAAATGGCATGCAACCAGAACCTTTATACCTAAATCATTTAAAACAACTGAAGGACAAGATATATGCAAGAGATAAACGACAATTTTATTTACATATATATACATGTACTTAATGATAGACATGACATATCTTCTTTCAGTAAGCCTCTGTGACTTTTACTGAAAGAAGATATGTCATGTCTATCATTAAGTACATGTATATATATGTAAATAAAATTGTCGTTTATCTCTTGCATATATCTGGTCCTTCAGTTGTTTTAAATGATTTAGGTATAAAGGTTCTGGTTGCATGCCATTTTTAAATAATACTTATCACATACCGCCTGAAGTGGACTGAAACGAATCATGAAACAATCAATGACAGCATAACAGAGCAAAACGCTGCGGTGTTAGATGATCAAATAATAAGCAATGTTAGTCAAGTGCAGAATTAATTCAACATGTGTCATAAAACTAATACACTCCCTGTTGTGGTCATGTATAGCTAATGGCAACAATGCAACATTCTAAATGGTGTTGTAAACGTATCAAGGTCTCCAGAGAAATTTAAAAGAGAAGCTCATACAGTATAACTTCGTAATTTTAATAATTCTACGATATATCTCACGTTGACGTTGACTTATGTGTAGATCAGTATATCCCGCTGTCGTTGACTAATATGTGAAGGAGTATATCACGCTGTCGTTGACTAATGTGTGAAGCAGTATATCCCGCTGTCGTTGACTAATGTGTGAAGGAGTATATCTCGCTGTCGTTGACTAATGTGTGAAGCAGTATATCCCGCTGTCGTTGACTAATGTGTGAAGTAGTATATCTCGCTGTCGTTGACTAATATGTGAAGGAGTATATCACGCTGTCGTTGACTAATGTGTGAAGGAGTATATCCCGCTGTCGTTGACTAATGTGTGAAGGAGTATATCCCGCTGTCGTTGACTAATGTGTGAAGCAGTATATTCCGGTGTCGTTGACTAATGTGTGAAGGAGTATATCCCGCTGTCGTTGACTAATGTGTGAAGCAGTATATCTCGCTGTCGTTGACTAATGTGTGAAGGAGTATATCCCGCTGTCGTTGACTAATGTGTGAAGGAGTATATCCCGCTGTCGTTGACTAATGTGTGAAGGAGTATATCTCGCTGTCGTTGACTAACGTGTGAAGCAGTATATCCCGCTGTCGTTGACTAATGTGTGAAGGAGTATATCCCGGTGTCGTTGACTAATGTGTGAAGCAGTATATTCCGGTGTCGTTGACTAATGTGTAAAGCAGTATATCCCGCTGTCGTTGACTAATGTGTGAAGCAGTATATCCCGCTGTCGTTGACTAATGTGTGAAGCAGTGTATCCCGCTGTCGTTGACTAATGTGTGAAGCAGTATATCCCGCTGTCGTTGACTAATGTGTGAAGGAGTATATCTCGCTGTCGTTGACTAATGTGTAAAGCAGTATATCCCGCTGTCGTTGACTAATGTGTGAAGCAGTATATCCCGCTGTCGTTGACTAATGTGTGAAGGAGTATATCCCGCTGTCGTTGACTAATGTGTGAAGCAGTATATCCCGCTGTCGTTGACTAATGTGTGAAGCAGTATATCCCGCTGTCGTTGACTAATGTGTGAAGGAGTATATCTCGCTGTCGTTGACTAATGTGTGAAGCAGTATATCCCGCTGTCGTTGACTAATGTGTAAAGCAGTATATCCCGCTGTCGTTGACTAATGTGTGAAGGAGTATATCCCGCTGTCGTTGACTAATGTGTGAAGGAGTATATCTCGCTGTCGTTGACTAATGTGTGAAGCAGTATATCCCGCTGTCGTTGACTAATGTGTGAAGGAGTATATCTCGCTGTCGTTGACTAATGTGTGAAGCAGTATATCCCGCTGTCGTTGACTAATGTGTGAAGGAGTATATCTCGCTGTCGTTGACTAATGTGTAAAGCAGTATATCCCGCTGTCGTTGACTAATGTGTGAAGCAGTATATCCCGCTGTCGTTGACTAATGTGTGAAGCAGTATATCCCGCTGTCGTTGACTAATGTGTGAAGGAGTATATCCCGCTGTCGTTGACTAATGTGTGAAGCAGTATATCTCGCTGTCGTTGACTAATGTGTGAAGGAGTATATCTCGCTGTCGTTGACTAATGTGTGAAGGAGTATATCTCGCTGTCGTTGACTAATGTGTGAAGCAGTATATCCCGCTGTCGTTGACTAATGTGTGAAGCAGTATATCCCGCTGTCGTTGACTAATGTGTGAAGCAGTATATCCCGCTGTCGTTGACTAATGTGTGAAGGAGTATATCCCGCTGTCGTTGACTAATGTGTGAAGCAGTATATCTCGCTGTCGTTGACTAATGTGTGAAGGAGTATATCCCACTGTCGTTGACTAATGTGTGAAGGAGTATATCTCGCTGTCGTTGACTAATGTGTGAAGCAGTATATCCCGCTGTCGTTGACTAATGTGTGAAGGAGTATATCCCGCTGTCGTTGACTAATGTGTGAAGGAGTATATCCCGCTGTCGTTGACTAATGTGTGAAGCAGTATATTCCGGTGTAGTTGACTAATGTGTAAAGCAGTATATCCCGCTGTCGTTGACTAATGTGTGAAGCAGTATATCCCGCTGTCGTTGACTAATGTGTGAAGCAGTATATCCCGCTGTCGTTGACTAATGTGTGAAGCAGTATATCCCGCTGTCGTTGACTAATGTGTGAAGCAGTATATCCCGCTGTCGTTGACTAATGTGTGAAGCAGTATATCCCGCTGTCGTTGACTAATGTGTGAAGCAGTATATCCCGCTGTCGTTGACTAATGTGTGAAGCAGTATATCCCGGTGTCGTTGACTAATGTGTGAAGCAGTATATTCCGGTGTCGTTGACTAATGTGTAAAGCAGTATATCCCGCTGTCGTTGACTAATGTGTGAAGCAGTATATCCCGCTGTCGTTGACTAATGTGTGAAGCAGTATATCTCGCTGTCGTTGACTAATGTGTGAAGCAGTATATCCCGCTGTCGTTGACTAATGTGTGAAGGAGTATATCTCGCTGTCGTTGACTAATGTGTGAAGCAGTATATCCCGCTGTCGTTGACTAATGTGTGAAGCAGTATATCCCGCTGTCGTTGACTAATGTGTGAAGGAGTATATCCCGCTGTCGTTGACTAATGTGTGAAGCAGTATATTCCGGTGTCGTTGACTAATGTGTAAAGCAGTATATCCCGCTGTCGTTGACTAATGTGTGAAGCAGTATATCCCGCTGTCGTTGACTAATGTGTGAAGGAGTATATCCCGCTGTCGTTGACTAATGTGTGAAGCAGTATATCTCGCTGTCGTTGACTAATGTGTGAAGGAGTATATCTCGCTGTCGTTGACTAATGTGGAAAGGAGTATATCTCGCTGTCGTTGACTAATGTGTGAAGGAGTATATCTCGCTGTCGTTGACTAATGTGTGAAGGAGTATATCTCGCTGTCGTTGACTAATGTGTGAAGTAGTATATCTCGCTGTCGTTGACTAATGTGTGAAGCAGTATATCTCGCTGTCGTTGACTAATGTGTGAAGTAGTATATCTCGCTGTCGTTGACTAATGTGTGAAGGAGTATATCTCGCTGTCGTTGACTAATGTGTGAAGGAGTATATCTCGCTGTCGTTGACTAATGTGTGAAGGAGTATATCTCGCTGTCGTTGACTAATGTGTGAAGGAGTATATCTCGCTGTCGTTGACTAATGTGTGAAGTAGTATATCTCGCTGTCGTTGACTAATGTGTGAAGGAGTATATCTCGCTGTCGTTGACTAATGTGTGAAGTAGTATATCTCGCTGTCGTTGACTAATGTGTGAAGCAGTATACCCGCTGTCGTTGACTAATGTGTGAAGATGTATATCTCGCTGTCGTTGACTAATGTGTGAAGGAGTATATCTCGCTGTCGTTGACTAATGTGTGAAGGAGTATATCTCGCTGTCGTTGACTAATGTGTGAAGGAGTATATCTCGCTGTCGTTGACTAATGTGTAAATTAGTATATACGTAAAATATCTTTCGTAATATACTCTCCTCACAGGTGCCTTCTATTTCAAGCTAAAGTTAGAACTCGTCCTAAAATTATATGTGCAATTTGACTCAATCGTACTTAGATCGAACTACGCTGTCAGCAGTGGGAACTAAGAGGACCTGGGTGTTGTTACTCTGCAGCCCACTACATCAGTATCTGACATAGAATTCTCAAAATATTGTAACAGACTATTCTATAGACAATATTCTCTATACATTATATCGCCCCGTATCTGCCCGATCACTCGTTCAGTAGAAAACAACAAAATAACGATCAGAAGTTCAAAATTGCTGCGCATTTTTCACTTTCTCATGAGCGAGGGAAGCGCGTTATTTCCTCCACAGTGATGACACGCATATTAAATGAGAAGGGTGACTTCACGAAAGGATTTCGCGAAACTGAACTCCAGGAATTAGCGTTATAAATGATAATGTGCGGAGTTGAATGAAAGCACTGTACGGAAACGGAAATCTCTTGGGTGCGCCTTCAAAAGAAGTACGATCGACCTTTGTTCGGAGGATGGCCTTCGAACAAGGCTTGTACTTCGTTTTAGTGTCGACCACGACCGCTCGACAATTGTATCTATGATTTCTTCTTTGCAATGCAATAGATAAGACATCCATGTTATGGCTCATGGCGTCGTTACATAGCTATTATAAAAGATAACGGGAGCATTCGCACATATTGATAAATATTGCTGATGTGTAAGATGATCCTCTTGTTGACTAACACGCAAAAACTAAAGTAGCCGGCTCCTTTCAACCGTTACTTCCATCTGAAAATTTCAATACCGATATTGGTTAAATAGACCCGGTAGAGCGCCTACCAATAAATGTGTTCAAGCTTGTAAACATTATTTATAAGTTGAAGAAAAACATTCCATAACATATGGTCATGTGTTGTTGAGTAGTCCAAGCTCACTACATTTTTCCAAGACTGCCTTAGTTACGAGAGCTTCAAACCGCAGAATGGAGTTATCCCGAAAACTCTCTGAAACGGGAAAGCGATCGGCGCAATTGTTGCTTCCATTAGCAGCCACATCTGATTCCTTACAAAGTGAGTTTCTATAATGACGAAGATACCCTACATCGGGATCTACGCGAAGCACCTGCTTTCGACCCGGGCTTCGACATTTCTTGCAGTAATGGTTGAAGACCACAACACACTCCATAGGATTGATGATGCTCTTATCATGTTTCTGTGACACAGGGAGACGCTGTCGATGACGTAAGAAGGCTAGTTCCCGAGGTTTCGTGACGTCGATGTTGGGGCCCAGGACCTCATCGAATATGAAGTCAACGTTTTGGAAGACCCAGTTAACAGTTTTTGTCGATGTTTCATTGCGCAATTGGTCCATCAAGGTTACCAGGTCTATATGTCGGGCCGGGTAGATAAATTCATCGGTGTCGATGACTATGATGTTGCGAAAGGTGTACATGTACCTGTAGAGACAGTCGGTAGTCGTGAGGGCACTTCTGATGCGAATGTCGAACCTTGAGGACGAGCCGAAGAGAGGGTGACACTGGCGAAGGTCGACAAAGTCTGTCTTGTCGTAATGGCGGAAGACCTCCGACACCGCAGCGTCCAGACTGTCATTGTAGATGACCACACCTCCGACACCCAGGATCCTCTGCATCTCTAGCCACTCCACAGCCCGGGTCGGGTCGATATGCCAGTAGGAGAGAGAAGTGCACACGCCCAGCTTCATCGGCTCTTCTGGTTTCCTGGGAATCTCCACGGGGACGGAGCTCGACTCCAGGGTCAGTGACGACTGAGGGCCAATGCTGACCCGGGTCTCTCCCAGACTGCAGAGTTTCAGGGGGCATGTCGCCACAAACCTACAAAACACTACGTACTTCATGGAAAAGCTAATATTTGCATTGGCAACCTTTGACGTTTTCCTTTCAAACACATAGCGTCTTTTTGGATCAGACCACGGGACCATTTCGACCATGGCTACCGCATAGTCAGAATAATCCTCACACGACACCAGGCACTGGAGCCCATTCGCCTTCTCTAACTTCTCCGTCTCGGCGATGGCCAGAATGCGTATAACCGGCTCCTCCATGGGTGAGCCTCTGTCGTCCCAGAAGGCGCTGTAAGTATAGAGATACGGTGACGTATCTGGGAAGGTAGCAAAGCTTCCACTCTCCCTGTCACGGCCGCCATTTTGAACTTTCCAAGATTGATCCGTTCCCGTAGATGTCTTCATGTCTTGAGGTGATAGCGTCTTTCTATTGACAGATCGGAAAGATGACACTCTTCCGGCAGGGCGCGATGTTTGTGACATCCACTTCAGCCCGAGAAGTAGAGACAGCAGCGTGCACATGATGAGCACGACCATTATACAGTACGGCCTCATGCGGAAATGCTGAAATTGAAGAGTGAGCTTTGTTAAAATCCTACTCTAAGTTCATTCACAACTTTAAAAAGTCTGGCATCAGTATCTCAGCGGCTTGATTTATTGCAATAATGTATAATAAAATTAGGAGCAAAAATAGTTTATACCACATGCATGTTACTTTTGTGGTGCTCACAAAAACAAAAACAGATACATATCTTGACTATCAAATAATACCATTTTAAGAACGAGATGGAGGCATAAAAGCAGAGAAAATAGCTGATATAAATGCCAACCGGCGCACTTAGTCTCTCACAACGCTGCACGTAGCAGGAAAGCGGCCATATTCTCGGTTTGCTGCTGTTCTTCAGTGCAGAAATAATAATTGTTCTTTTTGTCTAAATATGTTACAAATCTGATTGGCAGTCGAGCAGGCGAGCAGATAGGCCTGTTAACATGTTCTTAATCTAGTGTAATATAAGCTGTGATTCCATTATATAATATTTACAGGAAATTTTATGGAGACATCTTGTGTGTTTGTTCTGTGAATGACAATGACATAGAACAAACCTTCTCCTGACAAAAGAACCGTTGAAGCCGGGCACCTGAACTAATTCCATATGCATGCATGGTAAAGGCATGCGAGAATCTGCTTTCTAACCCGTAACACGCAGTGTAGATCGGGAACGGTCTATTGCCGAAGAATAAAAAATAATAGACTACGTCACTGTGGTTCTAGGCAGTAGATCCGTGCTCATCATCAAAGATGATATGAAGAGACGGAAAGACAATTTAAGGATGCCCGTACCTAATAAGAATTCGGTACAAACTTAATGATGATGATGCGTTTCTCCTTGAATTTTGCCACATTAATGCGTAATGTCTAGGTATCAAGAATGTAATATTTGGAGTTATAAACAGCAAGAAGAACGTCAGAGGACAACAAGACTCTACTTGAACAGTATGTGGCAACTGCCTACATCCTTGCAAGTTAATCGTGATAAGATGTGAAACAGTAATACAAACTATAATGTATAAACAGTGCCTTTGAATGGCCTCATTCCGTTTTGCTTTTTAATTATGAATGTCATATGCCTTGCAGTGGAGTTGAAAGTTTTGAATTGACCGACGGCGTCTGATTATCACGTGTGGTGATGACAGAGGATGTGGGCTTAACTTTGCGAGCATGCTTTTACATTTCCCAAAAGCGTTTCACAACTTTGCTAATCAAACAAGATAAATCGCATGTCTTTTGACCCAATAATCCCATACTCATGCCTCATACCTCTGGTGTAGCTACTGGGTCAAAATAGGCAATATTATACTTCTTTTTTTAAAAGGTTTACGATGAGTTCCTAAAATATATGGAAAACATGTTGCAATACCTCTAGACAAAAGGAATCAATTCCTTTCCACGGTTGTCCATCCATTATTAATAACGCTGCTGCGTATTTGATTATAAAATAATGTCATTTATCGTGTAGTTGAATTGAAAAAACGAAAGTATGCAAAGCTATTTACAGATATCTTCAATGTGCACTATCAAATGCTTCCTGCCTATCAACATGGCTTGCCTCCCATGGCTTGCCTCCCATGGCTTGCCTCCCATGGCTTGCCTCCCATGGCTTGCCTCCCATATTCTTCTTCTGCATCGAAAAGAAGTTGAAAACCAAGCAGCACCTACATAGCCAGTTGGAGTTCTATAGATTATTCTTGGTAGGTATATTTTTTATTATATTTGCTCGATAAGTTGTCATTAAATTGCAAGTATTGCGGGTTACATTTCCTGTGTGTTGTATTATCTCCGGTAATAATGTCAGGAATACAAATTTCGTGTTTGGTTTGCATATCATACAATTGAGGACATTCCATGACAAACTGAAACTAATCTCCTAGTACTTTTACTCTAGAAACACTACCGCGAAGCTTTTCTATTTATAATTTACGGCCAGAACATCTCAGTTCGGCAAGTGCAGTCTTGAAACTGTAGTGATAAAAGTGCAAATTACAGTGTTTATAGCGCAACATGGCAGATAGGGTTCTAACTATAAATGACACCTTAACGAGTGATGTACGTGTCGCCTTCCACTTCCTGGACTCTATATTTGTCAGGTTTCTAGTCCATATCTAGAGTTCTTCTTTCCTACATAAATGATGAATCTGCTATAAAGGAAATACATATAGGCAAATAAAGGATTGTGTAGAAAGTATTTACCTACCTTGTGTGCAGGCATGTTTAAACACCGGTGGAAAAAGATAGAACTTTGATGACAACTGACACTGTATATATGGGCTTCGTTCGAATTCACGCTACGCTGTGCAATTTATTTTTAAATCGGCGGCTATATAACAGGAGCCCCCTCAAAGCAACCGCTCAGCCACTGCTCATCCGATAATTTATACTATTTTTTTGCGCCATCTGTCGGCGTGTCGGTCTACTATTAGTCGATCTCCCTATAACGTTAAGGTAGTTTTTTTGCAAAAGGCGATAACTTGCGAGCGCGCACACGTTGTTTTCTCGAAGGAACAGGTTTATTCAGGACGCTTGGACCACTTGTGGTCATATCGCTCCAATGGGAGAATAAAAGCGAGGGTGGAGCCATGTCCCCGGAGGCAACCCCCTACTCTTTACGAAGAACGACATGTCATCTTTATCATGCGACCACACAGACATGGCCACAGCAGGGAGAAAGAATAGGAGAGGCGTCGGAAAGAACAGATTTCCAAAGCAACATAACATCTGCATCAAATAATTTGGAAAGGAAACCAGCTGCTGCTAAAACAAATCGATCGATGTTACAACCAGATGTGTCTGAGAGTGCCCTTTCACAATGTAGCGCGATCCGTTATAACAGTCTGTGAATTCCTCGACATTCGCGATATCACTTTGAAGGTGTTTTGTTCGCGCCCAGTCTTGCGCAGTCCTCATCTTGGATATTCGATATTAATCTCCTTACGTCATAGGGATTAACGATCCAGATAGGGTACTCCTCCCCCAGCCCCTGCTAGCACGTGTCGATGGCTATACCTCAAGACACCCCACAATACGCTTTAGCATTGTTAATTTAATGTATACTTCAGTTTACAAATTAAAATCGTTTGCTACTAACCAGCCTGCGCTTGATGTGGTCGTTAATTGACCATTTCCCACCACGACGAATATGTATTTCTCCTGAAATGGTTGCCAATATTATTCTTTCCAAGGCAATAGATAGAACATCAGTGTTGTGGCTTACGGCATTGTTACGTAACTATTATAAGAGATAACGGGAGCATCCGCACATATTGATAAATATTGCTGATGTGTAAGATAACCCTCCCGTTGACTAACACGCAAGGCCGAAGGTAGCCGGCTCGTTTCAACCGTTACTTCCATCTGAAAGTCTCAATACCGATATGAGACCCGGCGGGCGGTCGCCTACCAATAAATATGTTCACGCCTGTAGACATTAATTAGCGTTTGAAAAAAAAAATCCATAATATTTTGAGTTAATAGTTGTTGATTAGTCCAAGCTCACTACATTTTTCCAAGCCTGCATTAGTTAAGAGATCTTTAAACCGCAGAATGGAGTTATCACGAAAACTCTCTGAAACGGGATCGCGATTGGCGCAATGGTTGGTTCTATTAGCAGCCGCAAGTTTTTTCTGCACAGTGAGTTTCTGTAATGACAAAGATACCCTACATCGGGATCTACTCGAAGCTCCTGCCTTCGACCCGGGCTGCGATATTTCTTGCAGTAATGGTTGAAGACCACAACACACTCCATAGGTTTGATGATGCTCTTATCGTGTTTCTGGGACACAGGGAGGCGCTGACGCTGACGTAAGAAGGCCAGTTCCCGAGGTTTTGACACGTCGATGTTGGCACCCAGGACCACGTTTTGGAAGAGCCAGTTAATAGTTTTTGGCGAGGTTTAATTGCGCAATTGGTCCATCAGGGTTACCAGGTTTCTATGTCGGACCGGGTAGATAAATTCATCAGAGTCAATGGC
This sequence comes from Arenicola marina, assembly GCA_964019135.1. Taxonomy (NCBI): domain Eukaryota; kingdom Metazoa; phylum Annelida; class Polychaeta; family Arenicolidae; genus Arenicola; species Arenicola marina. The sequence goes on along the minus strand of OZ025257.1, from coordinate 38,679,548 downwards.
CATGATATCGTGAAATGTGTACATGTACCTGTACATGCAGTCGTTAAGAGTGAGGGAACTTCTAAGTTCAATTTCAAACTCGAGGACTGGTCACAGAGAGTGTGACACTGGCGAAGGTCAACCAAGCCCTTCTGGTAGTAATGGCGGAAGACCTCCGATACCGCGGCGTCCAGACTGTCATTGTAGATGACCACACCTCCTACACCCAGGATCCTCTGCATCTCTAGCCACTCCATATCCCGGGTCGGGTCGATATGCCAGCAGGAGAGAGACTTGCACACGCCCAGCTTCATCGGCTTTTTTGGCTTCCTGGGAATCTCCACGAGGACGGAGATCGACTCCAGGGTCAGTGACGACTGAGGGGCAATGCTGACCCGGGTCTCTCCCAGACAGCAGAGTTTCATTGGACATGTCGCCACAAACCTACAAAACACTACGTACTTCATGGAAAAGCTGTTATATGCACTGGCAACCTTGTAGGTTGTCCTTTCAAACACATAGCGTCTCTTTGGATCAGACCACGGGATCATTTCGACCATGGCTTCCGCATAGTCAGCATCATCCTTACACGACACCAGGCACTGGAGACCATTCGCCTTCTCTAACTTCTCTACAACTTAACGAGTGATGTACCTTCCACTTCCTAGACTCTATAGTTATCAGGTTTCTACTCCCTATCTAGAGTTCTTCTTCCCTTAGTAAATGATGAATCTGCTATAAAGAACATACATATAGGCAAAGAAAGGATTGTGTAGAAAGGCAAAGAAAGGATTGTGTAGAATGCATTTACATAATTGTGTGCAGGCATGTTTAAACACCGGTGGAAAAAGATACGAACTTTGATGACAACTGACACTTTATATATGGGCTTCGTTCGAATTCACGCTACGCCGTGTAATAATATTTTCACCTCGGTCAGCCGGTGAGCGACTGTTCATCCATAAATATGGCGCTAAGCTATACTATTATTTTTGCGCCATCTGGCGGTGTGTCGGTCTGCTAATTAGTCAAACTCCCTGTTACGTTAAGGCTCTTTATCCTGCGACCACACAGGCATGGCCACAGTAGGGCGCAAGAACATGAGAGGCGTAGGAAAGAACAGATTTCTAGAACTGTTACAGAACATATGCATCAAATCATTTGGAAAGAAAATCAGATGCTGCTTAAACAAATCGACCGATGTTACAACCAGATGCGTATGAGAGGGGCCGCATTTATTGGTAATCCTTCCGTGAAACGAACTCAAGCGGCGCCGTAGATGCACCCTATGACATGGCCAGCAAGCCCTTGTCGTCTATTCAGCCGACCCGAGAGGCATATGTCGTTACTTCTGTTGGGAGGGGATAACATATCCACCGCGTGCCCTCCGGATAGTTGAAAATGTATATGTTAGAAGGTCTCGATATGTGTGTCCGCAATTACCGAGGATTAAATCGAATGTGCACAGGAGGTATTGAGCAAGATCAAGTGGGGAGAGGGGGGGGGGGCGGGATAAGCTGGGCAGATGTGCGGTGGATACCCCCCCACCTTTCAGAGCGTGACTTGTCTGCGAAACAACCATCCTGTATCCGTTATTGCCCTGCAGCTGTTGTCTGCCCTGGGTGTTTTTCCTGCAGTCTGTCAAATTGGTTGATGAATAATTTTGCTATAGGCTGAATTATTGAGAAGTAAATAACGAGATGGCAACACACGTGATATGATGGCGACAGCTGTTACAAGATAGCCAAGATTGCGGTTGTACGTATGAAATGGAAATTGTGGCAACAAGATGGCGCTGATGCATGGCTCTCATACGCACTGTCATGAAGTACAACCCACATGTGACCAGAAATTGATTGGGTGTCCTTGCATCGTGTACCTGTTTGCCCTTATCACTAAATCGCCTACCAACCACAGTGATAAAAATTCATTCTACAATTTCCAGAACTGTTGTTACCATATGGCGAAAGAAAACGAACTACTGATACCATCGCGATTGTAAAAATGTGGAACATTTGCTCAAAGCAAGCTTATGCGCTGTGAGGGAAAGACATCCACTGCAACATGTCAAAATCAAATGTGTGTTCAACTTTTATGCATTATCACTTTAGATGTTCTTAGACAATGAAGATGTAGTGAAAACTATTTCCGTGTTTAGCGTCCGACTGCCGCCCCCAAGTGCGTTTCCTTAGAATTAACACTTATAATGGTGATTGTGTACGAGATCAGCACGCGTTTTTGTTGTTGTTTGGCTAATTTTAATCGAATTACAAGTACTCATAGTAGTCATAAAAAGTGGTATAAATCGTAAGCAAATTATTATAGATATCAATAAACGATGCACGGACGATGAATGATATTTATTGAATTGTTTAAGTGTTGGATGAAACTAGACTTTGCTTTTTGGGACGTGGAATGTGTGATGTTGTCTTGCATTGAAGCTCTTGTATTGAATACTGCTAGGCCGTTGGCCCATTGATATATATATACAAATTCAATTACGTGTGTCAGTTAACCGTCATAACGTCTGAGTGTTATCTCAATAAATTTTGCTAAATTGTATAGCTATTTTGTAGCTCTTCTCTCATGTTATGATTATGTTAATTTAAGTTCCGTTATTGATGCATTCTGTGTACTCGCTAGCGAGAGTTCAATCATCAGCATAGATACATGTACTAACGTGAAGCGGCCCTAGAATTGAACCTTTTTAACCAGGCGTGTGACAGGTACATTTTTAAAACGCATATTATCAATCATAAGGTACTCTTTGTAAGATGATGCAGAGAAGTTCTAATTACGTCATAGTGATAGTGCTGGTTCAATAAAATGCTACGATTTAATGTATGAACTGCTTTGGATAAGTCCAGATATATACAAACAAGAGTCTAGCCTTAATCAAGCATTTTTATAGATTTGTCTATCAGTTCTAATGTGGCATGTTCGGTACGTTTAGTGCATGTTTCGTAAGCCATACTAGTTGAAGAGATGGTCATACAAGAAGTTAAATGTAATATACTTATCAATAGTTGTGCAAAATCATTTTTTGAAAGACTTCCTTCTCTAGAACCGCCCCCCCCCCCCCCCCCACGCACACACACACTCCCTCTTCTTCGGTAGCGTTCCTCCCACTTCCTTCTGCCGTTCCTTCTCACATGCCACTGTCGATCTTTGAATTTACTCGATATTTTTAATCCAACATGGTACGGGACTTGTCCCTATTAGTCCGGTCGTTCTAGCACTACGTGGAGTCTACCTGGAACAAATTGCAACAGAATTTCTTTTTGTGGGGATAGTATCTACCCATGACACATTACAACAGAAAAAAATCCAAAGAAATCTTGATGGGGGAACATTTTTTAGATTTTTATTTGAAAATATGGCATATCTACGCAATGTTAACCACCGATTTCGTAAGCATTTTGTAAGTGTACTGTAAGTTTTAGTGCACGTATAGTCCGGTCATTCTAGCATCACATAGGGTGGACTTGGAATTAATTGCAACAAAATGTCTTTTTGTGAGGATAATATCTACCCATATCCTAGTACAATAGAACACAAATATGAAGAAATCAATATGGAGGCGAACATTTTAAAACAATAAATAATTTTCGTCTCCTTTGCCACTGTTTCGGGGCGATTTAACGTGATGATCTATCTTAGGCCGTATTACTCCTGTTGAAGCTCAACCTCAAAATGATGCTCTAGACAAAGTATTGATATTAAAAGCGCTTTTTACAGGGACACAAGGGACATGTCTCATATGCCAGCTGCTAATTCATCAATTTATTACAGATATTTTTCCACATTAATGCAAAAGGTGGTTGGTTAAGCAGGAAGCTGTAAAGGTCATATCTCGACAATGGGAAGGGTTAAGATAGAGAGAAAGCCATGCACGTCACATAGAATAACCGCATTATGAAAAATGACACGAAACCTTTATTTTTTTGAATATAGGTTGCATAGGTGCGGGTGGGGGGGGGGTGGTCGAATCACGCATCGGCCGCTTGGCGTGGCCACCGGAGCCACCGGGTGTTACAGTGTGTGATTGTGCCGGTAGTGCCTAGTCGCTACATACTATGTGCATGCACTTATGTACATGCAAGCAGGCTCAGACTGCTTCTCTGGAAGTGTCTGCTATTCGCTGTTCCGGGGGAAGAATGTTACCCCTCCGCCAAGCATGACTCAATTGACTGCACCGGGTGGTGAGACATTATGCTGGCCGTCTGACAAGGAAGATATCCAGGGCAATACCTAAATCGTCGTGTATGCTCTCAATACAGTGGTTTACATGGGAAAACTATAGCAAGAGCAGTGCAGGGTCACCTACTTATGGATTATGCCCTGAATGTCATGATTGTAGCAAATGCGTTCAACAAACAATTAGCAGATTGACATGGCTTCTGTTGCCGGTCAGGTAATCATTGAAACAGATCTGTGGAGTCTTCCTTGACCTTCCCAAACTCATCTGGATCTGAGAAGACGAAGAAGCATCCCATGGTTCTGGGGCAAGCGAATTAGATAAAGTTCTCCGGTTGTACGGCAGATGGCAGTTGCGTTCTTCAAATTCGAAGTCGAAGATATACTGAAGAGACGAAGAGCAGAACTGACTTCAAGCCAGAGCAGAAACCTACATAAACCTATACGGAGATGGTCGATATTCCCCGTCTCTTCATCAAAGCCGAAAGCATAGTCAACTGAAAATGTTGTCTTAAATCCCTCCAGGACACGCTGCCATATTTGGATCCTTGTGAGATCAGCCTGTATGTCAAGTCAGCATACATCTAGGTAAAGCCCATGCAATCTGTATGCAGACGGGGTGACATGCCTACCCCACCAGCAAATGACGCGGTGGCAGCTATGCTGTTTTGCAGGATTATTGCACCTAAACTGAACACACATGGTTAAAATAATTGCCGGAAGTAGGTCAAATGACTTTTCCAATGGTAATTGCAAAACTGGTTCCGACTCCCGCCGGCCCGACGCCCCATCTGACTATGCATACCTCAGTGGATATCACCTTGAGACATGGATGTCCTAGTCGACTTTAGCTAGTTGTTACCGATGATCAAAGGCCACTACTGTAGTCCATGTTCGTGCACAAGTGAAAAGGCCGGCATGAATTTCCTAAACAACGCCTGATATTAAGCAAATAATCACCCCGAACAAATGAGGACATGACAAGTGATATCATCTGTCATTTCTCTGGTAATGTCAGGATTAAGTGGGTTGTCCGGATTTCTGGGAGAACATGTTATGCACCGGTTCCACACACAGAGGATACGCAAACTTGTTAGAAAACCGGCATCGATAAGATTGTTGGTATAATCCTAGCATTATGACATACATCCGCGGCACATGCGGTATGCACCCAGGATATACACTAGATACATATGATATCATATAGATACACAGAATGGAATAGGGATATAGGCTGGGCATACCCTCTAGGGGGCGATCACACCGTCGTGCACCCTGGATACGCGCAGGATACACTCTGGTACAATTTTCATTGTCCCAAGTTCGATGTAGGATTCTTCTCCGCAGAACCGAGCCCAGGGCAGTTATAGTCAAGGGCAGATAACATGAATCTTTATCGCGTTGACCGAGTGACCATTGCATCTAGGAATTCTTGGCGATTAGCTGTTTGGGAATCGCTATCCGTACAATTTCTGGTTCAACTCGAAGACCCTTTCCCTAGTTATAACAGTCTGTGAATGTCTCGATATTCGCGACATCAAGTTTAATGTGTTTTTTTGTGCCCAGTCTTGAGCAGTCCCTATACTGAAAATTCGATGATATGTCATATAGGTAAAACCTAAAATGGCGAGCGCAACTATTTTTTATCGAAAGAGTTCTACTATTTGTAGATTAATGAAAGTACTGATTGTCTGAATTACCCGGATATATCTAGAAAGAATATGGGAAGTGTTGCAGATTTCTAGTGCATCTCATCTATGAAAATCGCTAATATAATTCCATTCATAATGCATAACTTGCTACTCGGAAAGGTAATGAAAACTATGGGAGTTTAAATCTGTATTTGAGGTAGATATATATCAACTGCATGCCAAAGCAAATGAAGATGTAGGCCTGTATGTTTAATTCAAATAACAATACAGTTTGAAGTGATAATTAAGTGATGAAACGCTCCTATGATCATTAATACAACAAGACTGGCCTGCACAAACTACAAATGGTCAATAGCAGATTGCGTGATATACTTCATATGTTAACAATATGGAGTTCATAACTGTATTTTCGCTAAGTGGTTACATTATCATAATGCCCCATTATTAAACCATCATGATAATATTCAACTTGAACCAACTTAGACTAAATTAGACTAAAACGATGAAAACGTGAAAGTAAGAGAAAGGTAAAATGTCTGTATTTTCGTGGAGAATAGATATCTCACATTTTTCTAGGATATGATATATCCTTTACATGGTAGAAGTAATCATATCAGTTGATGGCATGACTTTAGTTTGCACTTGACTCATTCCCTTGATATTTATTGCATAACATTTGCAAGCACAGAATATTGAGTCACATAGATAAAGTATGACAAGACCTGAATATAAGCATAACTTAACTACATTTGAGTCAAGCTAAAATAGTCATTTTGACAACATTTAAACAGTGTTTCTGTGTCAACAAATTGGTAATTGAACAATATAGACAATGATCGTCAATCTTGATACAGAGTCAGATCAATTATGTACGAAACATTGAAACTATAAAAGGATGATCACATTATGCAATTTAAGGTTTTGAAGAAACAAGTTTATGTGACAAATTAAGCTGGTAAGACAATGTTATGCTAGTGTGCTAGTTCATAAAGCAATTGACAATATAGACATATTTCCACATTGCTGGGTAAATCAAAATCACTTTTAAGATATGTGGTTAGCAGTAGTTTGACCAAATCTCAGACCAAAAGAATTTCAAACCCTGAATGTAAGTAGCACCTCTGCAACTTACACGATATGCTGGAAGCCAATTAGATTAAGTAATAAGAAATAAAACCATGGTAATTGGCTGAGCTGGATGTGACAGCTACTCTAACCATGCTAACTCTCTGTGAAAATCATTTTACTAAAAGTGGTCAGTATCTATTAACTGCCATTATATATATTTATATAAATGCAATGTTCATTGGTATTTCCACATGGGAACGGAAATAAGAAAACAGGCACAAAATTAACTTTAGGCTAGCAGTAACACGAGCAATTTTACTGTGTCGATCCTTTTTTGGAAACACATCTAATTTCTCTTATAGAACTAACTTAACAGCCAACTAGTGGATAAATGACTGCAGCTATTAAGTATATAACCATGGATTTGATACATGCTTATTATATAACACATAATTTATTAATACCTATGCAAAGGCTTGTAATCTTAATAAGCCTAATGAATATGGTCAATATATCTAAAAATAAACTCCCTCTAACTTAAGGTACTGATTGGTAGTAATTGGCATGCAAAAAAAGGGCTTATTTTCAGTCAAAAGTTATTTATTGGGAACAAAATATTATGTGATAAATTTAGTTTTCTTGTAAAATATCTTTCACTGAAATTTTGTTAATGTGATGGTGACCTAAATTAAACTTGCATTGATTACTTTATTCACATAAATTGGAGAAAACCTGTACCAATAGTTGTATAAATGGAAAATAATTCTAGACAAACTACTTTTAATGTATTTTTCAGTATACCAGCCTTTTGGCCTTACCGATTGTGTAATCAGTCTATTGGCAATTGACAATTGTTTATGGAAATGTTTATCAATTGCCAATAGCATTATTTTCGTGTCAATCTTAGACTATGGATAATAATTATCCTAATGCTATTCATTAATCTTTATCAGCGCCGAAGAATTTAGAAAAATAACAAATTTTTGTTTATTCTTTTTAGCCTTGAATTTTGCGAACAAAAGCCTTGGGTCGTAGGGTACGTCTGCCTCCAGCTCCCCACCCTGTTTTTTTGCTCTTTTTCATTTGCAAATTAGATATATGATAAACCCGGCAATTTTGGCGTGCACCTTTTTACGGTTAAATTGTTGCCAGGGCATAACATTTCAAGTGAAGTGGATGATCCCCCCCCCACCACACACACACACATCGCTGGATCAAAGCCTGGTCAGCCTGAAATTGAAAATTGTTGTTTTGCATGCAGCCAGGCTGGCCTAAAATTATGTGGCTGTAAAAATGCCAGGGTCAACTCTCAGTGACACAGTTACGGTGTGTGTTTGACACAGTGACAGCCCGCGACAGGAGTCACTGTCACTGACCACACCGACACGGGTGGCAATGTGAAACCAAGTCAACAATCTGGCGAATGGCGTAGAATTACACGCAGTTTTGCACAATGAGTTAGTTAATACTTATCTGTGATTGTTATTTCATCCCATTATCGGTTTCTGGTCTGTTCATTTTCTTTGCGAAACGGGGATTTCAAGCAGTTTAAGTGAGTAGGTGAGCAAAGCTAGGAGACGACCAGCCATTTTGTTAGACGGGAGACGCTCATAGTTGACGATGCCGGTAGGTGGCGTTTCGTTTACGGGGGCTGACTGCATTTGCACGCGAACCAGTCAGTAAAGGCGGAAACAGTCAGTTGCAGGTCGGGCACTAGTCTGACCTGCCGGGAGAGTGGCAAGGAATATTTTGCGCGGCGTGGATGGTTAAACTCATAAATGTATTGTAATTTAAAGTGTAAATGAAGTGTTAGCTTTTTAATAATTTATCAGTTACCCTTTTAGCGTAGATAATGTAATTATTAAAGACTTGACATAAAACATTTCGACCAGTGTTTAGGGGATGATTTTTTGGTGCCGCTGAAATTTGCTCCTTACGCAGAAACGTCTCATGGGGGCTGTTACGCGAAACAAAAGTCCTAAGCCTATGCTTGAAATGGACTTTGATTATGCATGCATGTTACCTTAAGAGCTTGTTTGCGCCCGCTATTACCCTCCCTACTTCTTAGGGATTAACGATTTAAAAAGGGGTACCCATCCCCCTCTCCCCCAGCCCCTATTAGCCTATGTCGATGGTTATCCAACAAGATACCCCACACTACGCTTTACCATTGTTAATCTAATGTATACTTCAGTGTACAAATTAATCGTCTGCTACTAACCAGTCTGCGCTTGATGCCTACCAGTAAATGTGTTCACGCTTGTAAACATTAATTATATTTTGAAGAAAAACATTCCATAACATATGAAATCATGTGTTGATGATTAGTCCAAGCTCACTACATTTTTCCAAGACTACCTTAGTTAAGAGATCTTCAAACCGCAGAATGGAGTTATCTCGAAAACTCTCTGAAACGGGATAGCGATCGGCGCAATGGTTGCTTCCATTAGCAGCCACATCTGATTCCTTACAAAGTGAGTTTCTGTAATGACGAAGATACCCTACAGCGGGATCAACGCGAAGCTCCTGTTTTAGACCCGAGCTTCGCCATTTTTTGCAGTAATGGTTGAAGACCACAACACACTCCATAGAGTTGATGATGCTCTTATCGTGTTTCTGGGACACAGGTAGGCGCTGACGATGACGTAAGAATGTCAGTTCCCGAGGTTTTGAGACGTCGATGTTGGCACCCAGGACCTCGTCGAATATGAAGTTCACGTTTTGGAAGACCCAGTTAATAGTTGTTGGCGAGGTTTCAGTGCGCAATTGGTCCATCAGGGTTACCAGGTTTCTATGTCGGACCGGGTAGATAAATTCATCAGTGTCAATGGCCATGATATCGCGAAATGTGTACATGTACCTGTACATACAGTCGGTAAGAGTGAGGGAACTTCTAAGGTCAATTTCAAAACTTGAGGACTGGTCAAAGAGAGTGTGACACTGGCGAAGGTCAACAAAGTCCTTCTGGTAGTAATGGCGGAAGACCTCCGACACCGCGGCGTCCAGACTGTCATTGTAGATGACCACACCTCCGACACCAAGGATCCTCTGCATCTCTAGCCACTCCACAGCCCGGGTCGGGTCGATATGCCAGTAGGAGAGAGAAGTGCACACGCCCAGCTTCATCGGCTCTTCTGGTTTCCTGGGAATCTCCACGAGGACGGAGCTCGACTCCAGGGTCAGTGACGACTGAGGGCCAATGCTGACTCGGGTCTCTCCCAGAGTGCAGAGTTTCAGGGGGCATGTCGCCACAAACCTACAAAACACTACGTACTTCATGGAAAAGCTATTACTTGCATTGGCAACCCTAGACGTTTTCCTTTCAAACACATAGCGTCTTTTTGGATCAGACCACGGGATCATTTCGACCATGGCTACCGCATAGTCAGCATCATCCTTACACGACACCAGGCACTGGAGCCCATTCGCCTTCTCCAACTTCTCCGTCTCGGCGATGGCCAGAATGCGTATAACCGGCTCCTCCATGGGTGAGCCTCTGTCGTCCCAGAAGGCGCTGTAAGTATAGAGATACGGTGACGTATCTGGGAATGTAGCAAAGCTTCCACTCTCCCTATCACGGCCGCCATTTTGAACGTTCCAAGATTGACCCTTTCCGGTAGATGTCTTCATGTCTTGACGTGATAGTGTCTTTCTATTGACAGATCGGAAAGATGACATTTTCCCGGCAGTGGGCCATGTTTGTGACGTCCACTTCAGCCAGAGAAGTAGAGACAGCAGCGTGCACATGATGAGCACGACCATTGTATTGTACGGCCTCATGCGGAAATGCTGAAATTGAAGAATGAGGTATGTTAAAATCCTACTCTAAGTTCATTCACAACTTAAAAAAGTCTGCCATCAGTATCTCTGCGGCTTGATTTATGGTATCAAGGTATGATAAAAATAGGAGCAAAAATAGTTAATGCCACAAGCATGTCACTTTCGTGGTGCTCACTGATGTTTTGATAATTACGGTTTCAGGCCCATGTAACTATATATGTTACAAATCTGATTCAGGGATATATGTTGTACAGAGTACATAACTGGGTTCCAGATGTGTACCGGTTACAACTAGTTATAAAGCAATTATATGGACCGGTTAATTTTTTTGATTTGAGCTTCATTTCCCATCCGTTTGGAGGAGTACAAAAAGTAAGAAACAGTCAGTTAAACATCACATCTGCACAAAGAACAAGAAACAAGAAAACGTTTAGGTAGGACTGTTAACCTGTTCTTAATCTAGTTTAATATAAGCTGTGATTCCATTATATAATATTCACAGGAAAGTTTATGGCGACATCTTGTGTGTTTGTTCTGTGAATAACAATGCCACAGAACAAACCTTCCCCTGACAAAAGAACCGTTGAAGCCGGGCACCTGAACGAACTCCATATGCATGCATGGTAAACGCATGCGAGAATCTGCTTTCTAACTCGTAACACGCAGTAGGTACGATATAATATGAAGAGATGGGACAATAATTTTAGGATGCCTGTGCCTAATAAGAATTCGTACAAACTTAACAATGATGCGTTTCTACTTCAATTTTGCCACATTAATGCGTAATATCTAGGTATCAAGAAAGTAATATTTGTAGTCATAGACAGCAAGAAAAATGTCAGAAGACAATGCAACTCTCCTTGAACAGTATGTGGCAACTGCCTATATCCTTGTAAGTTAATCGTGATAAGATGTGAAACAGTATAACATACTATAATGCATAAACAGTGCCCTTGAATGGCCTCATTCGGTTTTGTTTTCTAATTATAAATGTCATATGCCTTGCTGTGGGGTTGAAAGTGTTGTGATGACGGCAGAGGATGTGGGCTTAACTTTGCGAGCATTCTACATTTCCCAAAAGCGTTTCGCTTTGTTAATCCATGCATGACCGTGCCTTGTTCTTACTGACAAAATAAATCACATGTGTATTGACCCAATAATCCCAATAATTACATTTCCTGTGTATAATTTAGCATGGAATGCTTTTATATCGTTGAGTGCACTGGTTTTCCCTTGTAATTCAGCCCATCTGAAGTTTAATCGTCTTGTTATAATTATGTTTTTCCAGCTTCGAGCAAAATGTCATTGTTTGTTTCCTCTTCGTATCATGCTGATTTGCCTTTAATTATAACCCATATCCTTCTAGGATCCGATATACTATCAATATATATATGTTTATTTCCGTACAACTTAGTAAAACCCATTTACTTGGTGCCAGAGCACAGTCGTCCATAATCTTAAGAAGTGGTCAGCTGCTAGGTTAATATAGTGTTATTCGTTGTCTTTGTGTGTTGTATTATCTCTGGTAATAATGTCAGGAATACAAATTTTGTATTTGGTTTTGCACATCATACAATTGCCGACAGTACCTTTACTCTAGAAACACAACAGCGAAGCTATTCTATCCATAATTTACAGCTAGAACATCTTAGTTTGGCAAGTGTAGTCTTGTAACTGTAGTGATAAAAGTGCAAATTACAGTGTCTGTAGCGCAACATGACAGATTCTAACGATAAATGACACCTTAACGAGGGATGTACGTGTCGCCTTCCACTTCCTGGACTCTATAGCTGTCAGGTTTCTAGTCCATATCTAGAGTTCTTCTTTCCTCAGTAAATGATGAATCTGCTATAAAGAACATACATATAGGCAAAGAAAGGATTGTGTAGAAAGGAAACGAAAGGATTGCGTAGAATTTATTTACCTACCTTGTGTGCAGGCATCTTTAAACACTGGTGGAAAACGATACGAACTTTGATGACAACTGACACTTTATATATTGGCTTCGTTCGAATTCACGCTACGCCGTGTAACAATATTTTTACCTCGGTCACCCGGTGAGCAACTGTTCATCCATAAATATGCCGATAAGCTATACTGTGTCATGGCCACAGCAGGGCGAAAGAACAGGAGAGGCGCAGGAAAGAACAGATTTCTAGAACAGAACATATTTATCACATCATTTGGGAAGAAAACCAGCTGCTGCCAAAACAAATCGACCGATGTTACATCCAGATGTGTATGAGAGTGCCCTCCCCCCCCCCCCCCACCCCCTTGCCGGGGCACCCGACGTCGTTAAGACGAATACAGAAACAAATTGTGTTTATATTCGAGTAGGGGTGCGACCTTGGCACATGCTGTCAGCTTAACAACTCTCATGGTTAGTGACAAGCAAATGTCACTGATAAATTTGAAACATTTATGTTTTTAGAACAAAATGGTGTACTGTTCAGCTGTTCGCTGTAACAATTCAAATGCAAAAAAAGGACAGCAAACATAGGATATCTTTCTGCCGCTATCCACTAGGCGACCAGCAGCTTTTGCAGCAATGGCTACACAAGAATGCTCGTGTAAATTTTAAACCCACCAAGCGTTCAAGAGTATGTTCCGACCACTTTGAGAACAATTTCTTTGAGAAAGATGCTAAGTACGTAGGCGGAAGACCAAGCGAACCTATAAAAGTGAGTCGGAAGCCTGAAGCTGTTTCAACCATATTTTGCCATCGCCATCCCCTGCCTCCACCCGCTGCTGCACAGTATGCACATGGCCCGCTAATCGACCCGGCTTCTAGCTTCAAGCACCTCCCCTCCCTCCACCCCTCCCCACCCACCCTAAGCCATACGACCGTTCTGATAGTACGGCCGTCCAGTCTATACACCCTTCAGTGACAGTAATTTTCTAAGACAGCAGCTGTATCAAGTTACACCATCGACAGCGCCTCCCAGAACCATGACCAGCCACTATACGAGTCAAAATTGGTCACCCTACCAACGATGACAACCACTCCTCCCCTCCCCCCGTCTTCTAATGCAACACGGCTTTCACTGACCACGCGTCATCCGCTACAGGTTCAAACTAATTAAACTAACCCGATTACATCATCAATAGAGCGATCCAGGCTGTCAATCATTCACTGACGTCACTTGCTGTTATCCAATCATATGGTGAAAAATGGTCTACCACGTGCCTTATGTCGGACAAACAAAGCAGCAAGTCACTTTCTTGTCAGTTTCAGAGATGAGTACTTCTCACGTGTAACTACCATCAGCTATGATTATCAATTTCATACTCACGAGTAGGGAAAAAGGACTCATGCGTGGGCGGGGCTTAATGCTCCATCGCATTGTAAACATGCGGAAATACCATCGGCGTAAAAACTCTAACGAGATGTAATTAGGTAATTAAACCCCTTCGACATTATAGCTTCCGATGGTGGTAGTCGTCTAAACGCGCTGGTCGCTTCATCGCCGCTGACGTCATCATCAGCGCATTGAGGCGGGTGCCCATGGCAAGTTGGGTGGTCGGGCAAGTGCTTGGAACTTCGCTAATGTATGATTATTTTTGTTATGATTTTGTGTAATGTTTAGCTAATTGCCTTTAGTTTAACTGGAAATATAAATTATAATATGGGCCCGGCATTTTCCTTTAACGTAACCTGAGAACAAAGGTCTTCGTGACGTTCTCAGACATCCTAGAAGAATCCTAGAAGAATCAGAATTTGTTTCACCAAAACATATAAAACACGAAATGGGGGCCGCATTTGGTCGTAATGCCTTCCGTGAAACGACCTCAAGCGGCGCCGTAGATACATTCTATGACATGGCCAGCAAGCTCTTGTCGTTTGTTCAGCCGATCGGAGAGGCATATGACGTTACTTCTGTTGGCAGGGGATAACATATCCACCGCGTGCTCTCCGGATAGGGGAAAATGTATATGTTAGATGGTCTCGTTATGTGTTAATTAGACGGATATATAGCAAACGCAAACGCCGAGTAGTAAATCGAATGTACACAGGAGGAATATTAGCAAGTTCAAGTGGGGAGGGGGGGGGGGGCATAAGCGGGGCAGATGTGCGGTGGATACCCCCCCCCCCTTTCGGAGCGTGACTTGTCTGCGAAACAACAATCATTTTTCCGTTATTGCCCTGCAGCTGTTGCCCTGGGTGTGTTTCCTGCAGTCTGACAAATTGGTTGATGAGTAGGTTTGATACAGGCTGAATTATTGAGAAGTAAATAACGAGATGGCTACACACGTGATATGATGGCGACATCTGTTACAAGATAGCCAAGATGGCGGATGTAGGTATGAAATGGAAATTGTGGCAACAAGACGCCGCTGATGCATGGCTCTCATACGCACTGTCATGAAGTACAACCCACATGAGACCAGAAATTGATGGGATGTCCTTGCATCGTGTACCTGTATGCCCGTATCACTAAATCGCCAAAATGATAAAAAGTCATTCTACAATTTCCAGAACTGTTGTTACCATATGGCGAAAGAAAACGAACTACTGATACCATCGTGATTGTAGAAATGTGGAACATTTGCTCAAAGCAAGCTTATGCGCTGAGAGCGAAAGACAGCCACTGCAACATGTCAAAATGAAATGTGTGTTCAACTTTTATGCATTATCACTTTAGATGTTCTTAGACAATGAACATGTAGTGACAACTATTTCTGTGTTTAGCGTCCGACTGGCGGCCCCCAAGTGAGTTTCCCTAGAATTAACACTTATAATGTTGATTGTGTACTAGATCAGCACGTTTTATCGTTGTTGTTTGGCTAATTTTAATCCAATTAAAAGTACTCATAGTAGTCATAAAAAGTGGAATAAATCGTAAACAAACTATTATAGATATCAATAAATGATGCACGGGCGATGAATGATATTTATTGAATTGTTTAAGTATTGGATGAAACTAGACTTTGCTTTTCAGGAGGTGGAATGTGTGATGTTGTCTTGCATTGAAGCTTTTGTATTGAATACTGCTAGGCCGTTGGCCCATCGATATATATATACAAATTCAATTACGGGTGTCAGTTAACCGTCATAACGTCTGAGTGTTATCTCAATAAATTTTGCTAAATTGTATAGCTATTTTGTAGCTCTTGTCTCATGTTATGATTATGTTAATTTAAGTTCCGTTATTGATGCATTCTGTGTACTCGCTAGCAAGAGTTCAATCATCAGTATAGATACATGTACTAACGTGAAGCGGCCCTAGAATTGAACCTTGTGGAACCAGGCGTGTGACAGGTACTTTTTTTTTGACCGCTTATTATAAATCATAACGTACTCTTTGTTAAGATGATGTAGAGAACTTCTAGATACGTCATAGTGGTAAAGCTGGTTCAATAAAATGCTACGATTTAATGTATGAATGTACGAATATGCGAACAAGAATTTAGCCTTAATCAAGCTTTTTTTATAGATTTTTCTATCAGTTCTAATGTGGCATGTTCGGTACGTTTAGCGCATGTTTCGTAAGCCATACTGGTTAAAGAGATGACCATAAAAGAAGTTAAATGTAATATACTTATCACTATTTGTGCTAAATCATTTTTTGAAAGACTTCCTTCTCTAGAACCGATCTTTGAATTTACTCGATATTTTTAATCCAACATGGTATGGGACTTGTCCCTATTAATCAGGTCATTCTAGCACCACATGGGGTCTACCTGGAACAAATTGCAGCACAATTTTTTTTTTTGGGATAGTATCTACCCATGACCTAGTAGAACAGAAAAAAATCCAAAGAAATCTTGGTGGGGGAACATTTTTTAATTTTTATTTGAAAATATGGCATATCTACGCAATGTTAACGACCGATTTCGTGAGGATTTTGTAAGTGTTCTCCGGTTGTACGGTAGATGGCGGGTGTGTTCTTCAAATTGTCTTGAAGTCCTAGATATACTGAAGCGACGGAGAGCAGAACTGACTTCAAACCTTTATTCTTCTGAATATAGGGTGCATAGGTGCGGGGGCGAGGGGGATGGTCGAACCACGCACCGGCCGCCTGGCGTGGCCTAGCCGGCCACGGGGTTACAGTGTGTGATTGTGCCGGTATGGCTAGTCGCTATATACTATGTGCATGCACTTATGTACATGCAAGCAGGCTCAGACTGCTTCTCTGGAAGTGTCTGCTATTCGCTGTTCCGGGGGAAGAATGTTACCCCTCCGCCAAGCATGACCTCATTGACTGTACGGGGTGGTCAGACGTGATGCTGGCCGTCTCACAAGGAAGATATACAGGGCAATACCTAAATCGTCGTGTATGCTCTCAATACAGTATTTCACAGGGGAAAACCATAACAAGAGCAGTGCAAGGTCACATACTTATGGATTATGCCCTGAAAGTCATGATTGTAGCAAATGCGTTCAACAAACAATTAGCAGATTGACATGGGTTCTGATGCCGGTCAGGTAATCATTGAAACAGATCTGTGAAGTGTTCCTTCACAAACTCATCTGGATCTGAGAAGACGGAAGTAGACCCTTTCGAAGAAGCGTGCCATGGTTCTGGAGCAAGCGAATTGGATAGTTTTCCGGTTGTACGGCAGATGGCGGTCCAAGTCCAAGATATACTGAAGCGACGGAGAGCAGAACTGACTTCAAGCCAGATCAGAAACCTTTGGCTACATAAACCTATGCGGTGATGGTCGATATTCCCCGTCCCTTCATCAAAGCCGAAAACATAGGCAACTGAAAATGTCTTAAATCCCTCCAGGACACGCTGCTATATTTGGATCCATATGAGATCAGCCTCTATGCCAAGTCAGCATACATCTAGGTACAGCCGATGCAATCTGTATGCAGACGGGGTGACATGCCTACCCCACCAGCAAATGACGCGGGGGCAGCTATGCTCTTTTCCAGGATTATTGCACCTAGATTGAACACACATGCTTAAAATAATTGCCGGAAGTAGGTCAAATGACTTTTCCAATGTTAATTGCAAACTGGCTCCGACTCCCGCCCGCCCGACGCCCCATTTGACTATGCATACCTCAGTGGATATCACTTTGAGACATGGATGTCCTAGTCGACTTTAGCTAGTTGTTGGCGATGATCAAAGGCCGCTACTGTAGTCTATGTTCGTGCACAAGTGAAAAGGCCGGCATTAATTTTCCTAAACAACGCCTAATATTAAGCAAATAAAAGTGCCCCGATTCAATGAGAACATGACAAGTGATTCATCATGCCCTGGGGAAATTATAGTCAAGGGCAAATAGCATGGATCTTGATCGCGTTGACCAGGTCGGGGACGACACTTAAAAGGAAGTTCGTACCTCGAAGCAGGTACGGCCCTAAATCGAGGGTCGAGCGATCCGGAAACGAAGTACGGTATCAACGTTTGAATAAAAACAGGTTATGATTCAACCATGTGTTGGTTTCACAAGATTTTTTGGACGTGGCGGCAAATTTAAACACGGTTCAACTGGGAATTGCTGGTCTATGATGTCATAGCCTCCTTTTCAGTGCAGGATAGTCCCAGTGGCGCATTCCGGGGTCTATTTAGTTTGTAAACAAAGATGGAAAAAGAGAAAAGACATCACGAAAAATCCAAAAAAAGTCTGTTTCCTTTTGGAGCAACTGGCAAACATGAATGGTAAGTATTATAAATAAACAATATACGGAGCCTGTCTGAGCGGAATGTATTGAAAATTCTATGTCAGCTGCCCGAGTCATGAACTGAAACGAGGGCCCGGGTGGAGCACTTGCCGTGCGGCACTGCAGTACAGGTCAGGGTACAAGCGGGCTGGTTGGGGGGGGGGGCTGTAAGGGCCCCCCAGCGTACATTTTGTATGAGCTAGCTGGGGGCCCCCTACCCCCTACCTGCCCTACCCCCACATTTCCTACCCCCACCCCTCCACTAATATACTGTGTTCCAGGGCAGTACCAGTGGTCAGTTGGTATGTAGGCCTAGATGATGTAATTCTGTGCTGTGGTAGGTTGTAACTGTAAGATAAGATCCTTGTCAATCTGGGAAAAAAATCTGCATATTTTATGCTTAGATTTGTTATTCAAATAGGTATTTGTGACAGTTATGAGAGTCAGGTCGGTACTGTGTTCAACTTCAACTGCATGATGTCAAGGCATGATGCATAACAATTTACTAACCTAATTGTACATAGGCATTTACTTTGATGGGGTAAATTCTCTAAGCTACCAATTGAGTCTTAATTGTAAATGGTCTTTATTATTCAAATCCAGCTGGAAAGCACAGTGAAAAAATATCAATACAGTGGGTCATGGAGGAGAGGGGTCAGCATGTTAACTAATTAATTAATAAACCAGATCTTGAATTGGCTACAGCCTGCAGACCATATTCTTTATACAGACGCCTCTCTACAGATATATGCATGTATAATTTTAAACATGAAATTTTGCCATGTCAGGAATTTATGAAAGTTTCTTGATAATGGTATACTACCAGGAAGAGTACATTTTTGGCTGCGAACTACAGTCACTAGAGGGTAGATATATAATGATATAAAGTTGTAGATCAGCCCAGCTAGAAGTTGCTAAATTATTCAAGATGCAACAACCATTTAAATACCTGTGTTAGATTAATAATGGTGTGAGGTATAAAACAACTTATGTTGCATAGGAAAGCATGCCTTCAAAACGGTATGATATATGTTGCAAACCTATATTGATCTCCTCTTATTTATATGCCTTTATTAATTATATGTAGCCATCAGCCAATGAGTTACTTTTAATGCTTGGTTGGTTATCAAAGTGTAACCAGCTTGTTACCTTCATGGAATGACGTGATAATATTAACACATTTGCAAATTTGAATTTGTTACCCACTACATGTATTTCAACTGATTTATTTTGTTTTAGTGCTGTTCACAATTTATCGTAATGCTCTATATGATATTGGCAGCAAAAGGTCTGCATATATATATATATATATATATATGTATGGTGCTGATCACATTCCTGATATAAATGTTTTTATCTTATCATATTCACATCAATATTCAGTAGAAATATTGTTTAAGTTGATTGATACTACAATTAAGAAGAAAGAATGAACTGCTTTTACATTTTATTTTCTCTTTTCCCTCACAGGTCAGATAAGAGGCCTCTCACATAGATGTGTCCCTCATCTGGAATGCATGAGGAATGGGGAATAGCCCATTCAGAGAATGATGCAATGTTAAGAATGACTGCTTAAATAGTAAAAGTCACAGAGGCTTACTGAAAGAAGATATGTCATGTCTATCATAAAGTACATGTATATATATGTAAATAAAATTGTCGTTTATCTCTTGCATATATCTTGTCCTTCAGTTGTTTTAAATGATTTAGGTATAAAGGTTCTGGTTGCATGCCGTTTTTAAATAATACTTATCACATACCGCCTGAAGTGGACTGAAACGAATGATGAAACATTCAATGACAGCATAACAGAGCAAAACGCTGCGGTGTTAGATGATCAAATAATAAGCAATGTTATTCAAATGCAGAATTAATTCAACATGTGTCATAAAACTAATACACTCCCTATTGTGGTCATGTATGGCTAATGGCAACAATGCAACATTCTAAATAGTGTTGTAAACGTATCAAGGTCTCCAGAGAAATTTAAAAGAGAAGCTCATACAGTATAACTTCGTAATTTTAATAATTCTACGATATATCTCACGTTGACGTTGACTTATGTGTAGATCAGTATATCTCGCTGTCGTTGACTAATGTGTGAAGGAGTATATCTCGCTGTCGTTGACTAATGTGTGAAGGAGTATATCTCGCTGTCGTTGACTAATGTGTGAAGGAGTATATCTCGCTGTCGTTGACTAATGTGTGAAGGAGTATATCTCGCTGTCGTTGACTAATGTGAAAATTAGTATATACGTAAAATATCTTTCGTAATATACTCTCCTCACAGGTGCCTTCTATTTCAAGCTAAAGTTAGAACTCGTCCTAAAATTATATGTGCAATTTGACTCAATCTTACTTAAATCGAACTACGCTGTCAGCAGTGGGAACTAAGAGGACCTGGGTGTTGTTACTCTGCAGCCCACTACATCAGTATCTGACATAGAATTCTCAAAATATTGTAACAGACTATTCTATAGACAATATTCTCTATAAATTATATCGCCCCGTATCTGCCCGATCACTCGTTCAGTAGAAAACAACAAAATAACGGTCAGAAGATCAAAATTGCTGCGCATTTTTCACTTTCTCATGAGCGAGGGAAGCGCGTTATTTCCTCCACAGTGATGACACGCATATTAAATGAGAAGGGTGACTTCACGAAAGGATTTCGCGAAACTGAACTCCAGGAATTAGCGTTATAAATGATAATGTGCGGAGTTGAATGAAAGCACTGTACGGAAACGGAAATCTCTTGGGTGCGCCTTCAAAAGAAGTACGATCGACCTTTGTTCGGAGGATGGCCTTCGAACAAGGCTTGTACTTCGTTTTAGTGTCGACCACGACCGCTCGACAATTGTATCTATGATTTCTTCTTTTCAATGCAATAGATAAGACATCCATGTTATGGCTCATGGCGTCGTTACATAGCTATTATAAAAGATAACGGGAGCATTCGCACATATTGATAAATATTGCTGATGTGTAAGATGATCCTCTTGTTGACTAACACGCAAAAACTAAAGTAGCCGGCTCCTTTCAACCGTTACTTCCATCTGAAAATTTCAATACCGATATTGGTTAAATAGACCCAATAAATGTGTTCAAGCTTGTAAACATTATTTATAAGTTGAAGAAAAACATTCCATAACATATGGTCATGTGTTGTTGAGTAGTCCAAGCTCACTACATTTTTCCAAGACTGCCTTAGTTAAGAGAGCTTCAAACCGCAAAATGGAGTTATCCCGAAAACTCTCTGAAACGGGAAAGCGATCGGCGCAATGGTTGCTTCCATTAGCAGCCACACCTGATTCCTTACAAAGTGAGTTTCTATAATGACGAAGATACCCTACATCGGGATCTACGCGAAGCACCTGCTTTCGACCCGGGCTTCGACATTTCTTGCAGTAATGGTTGAAGACCACAACACACTCCATAGG
Source organism: Arenicola marina (assembly GCA_964019135.1). Taxonomy (NCBI): domain Eukaryota; kingdom Metazoa; phylum Annelida; class Polychaeta; family Arenicolidae; genus Arenicola; species Arenicola marina. The sequence continues at coordinate 38,657,817 of OZ025257.1, read as the reverse complement.
ATTGATGATGCTCTTATCATGTTTCTGTGACACAGGAAGACGCTGTCGATGACGTAAGAAGGCTAGTTCCCGAGGTTTCGTGACGTCGATGTTGGGGCCCAGGACCTCATCGAATATGAAGTTAACGTTTTGGAAGACCCAGTTAACAGTTTTTGTCGATGTTTCATTGCGCAATTGGTCCATCAAGGTTACCAGGTCTATATGTCGGGCCGGATAGATAAATTCATCGGTGTCGATGACTATGATGTTGCGAAAGGTGTACATGTACCTGTAGAGACAGTCGGTAGTCGTGAGGGCACTTCTGATGCGAATGTCGAACCTTGAGGACGAGCCGAAGAGAGGGTGACACTGGCGAAGGTCGACAAAGTCTGTCTTGTCGTAATGGCGGAAGACCTCCGACACCGCAGCGTCCAGACTGTCATTGTAGATGACCACACCTCCGACACCCAAGATCCTCTGCATCTCTAGCCACTCCACAGCCCGGGTCGGGTCGATATGCCAGTAGGAGAGAGAAGTGCACACGCCCAGCTTCATCGGCTCTTCTGGTTTCCTGGGAATCTCCACGGGGACGGAGCTCGACTCCAGGGTCAGTGACGACTGAGGGCCAATGCTGACCCGGGTCTCTCCCAGAGTGCAGAGTTTCAGGGGGCATGTCGCCACAAACCTACAAAACACTACGTACTTCATGGAAAAGCTAATATTTGCATTGACAACCTTGGACGTTTTCCTTTCAAACACATAGCGTCTTTTTGGATCAGACCACGGGACCATTTCGACCAAGGCTACCGCATAGTCAGAATAATCCTCACACGACACCAGGCACTGGAGCCCATTCGCCTTCTCTAACTTCTCCGTCTCGGCGATGGCCAGAATGCGTATAACCGGCTCATCCAAGGGTGAGCCTCTGTCGTCCCAGAAGGCGCTGTAAGTATAGAGATACGGTGACGTATCTGGGAAGGTAGCAAAGCTTCCACTCTCCCTGTCACGGCCGCCATTTTGAACTTTCCAAGATTGATCCGTTCCCGTGGATGTCTTCATGTCTTGAGGTGATAGCGTCTTTCTATTGACTGATTGGAAAGATGACACTCTTCCGGCAGGGCGCGATGTTTGTGACATCCACTTCAGCCCGAGAGGTAGAGACAGCAGCGTGCACATGATGAGCACGACCATTATACAGTACGGCCTCATGCGGAAATGCTGAAATTGAAGAGTGAGCTTTGTTAAAATTCTACTCTAAGTTCATTCACAACTTTAAAAAGTCTGGCATCAGTATCTCTGCGGCTTGATTTATTGCATCAATGTATAATAAAAATAGGGGCCAAAAATAGTTTATACCACATGCATGTTACTTTTGTGGTGCTCACAAAAACAAAAACAGATACATATCTTGACTATCAAATAATACCATTTTAAGAACGAGATGGAGGCATAAAAGCAGAGAAAATAGCTGATATAAATGCCAACCGGCGCACTTAGTCTCTCACAACGCTGCACGTAGCAGGAAAGCGGCCATATTCTCGGTTTGCTGCTGCTCTTCAGTGCAGAAATAATAATTGTTCTTTTTGTCTAGATATGTTACAAATCTGATTGGCAGTCGAGCAGTCGAGCAGATAGGCCTGTTAACATGTTCTTAATCTAGTGTAGTATAAGCTGTGATTCCATTATATAATATTTACAGGAAATATTTAAAGGAGGCATCTTGTGTGTTTGTTCTGTGAATGACAATGACATAGAAGAACCTTCTCCTGACAAAAGAACCGTTGAAGCCGGGCACCTGAACTAATTCCATATGCATGCATGGTAAAGGCATGCGAGAATCTGCTTTCTAACCCGTAACACGCAGTGTAGATCGGGAACGGTCTATTGCCGAAGAAAAAAAAAAAAGACTACGCCACTGTGGTTCTAGGCAGTAGATCCGTGCTCATCATCAAAGATGATATGAAGAGACGGAAAGACAATTTAAGGATGCCCGTACCTAATAAGAATTCGGTACAAACTTAATGATGATGATGCGTTTCTCCTTGAATTTTGCCACATTAATGCGTAATGTCTAGGTATCAAGAATGTAATATTTGGAGTTATAAACAGCAAGAAGAACGTCAGAGGACAACAAGACTCTACTTGAACAGTATGTGGCAACTGCCTACATCCTTGCAAGTTAATCGTGATAAGATGTGAAACAGTAATACAAACTATAATGTATAAACAGTGCCTTTGAATGGCCTCATTCGGTTTTGCTTTTTAATTATGAATGTCATATGCCTTGCAGTGGAGTTGAAAGTTTTGAATTGACCGACGGCGTCTGATTATCACGTGTGGTGATGACAGAGGATGTGGGCTTAACTTTGCGAGCATGCTTTTACATTTCCCAAAAGCGTTTCACAACTTTGCTAATCAAACAAGATAAATCGCATGTCTTTTGACCCAATAATCCCATACTCATGCCTCATACCTCTGGTGTAGCTACTGGGTCAAAATAGGCAATATTATACTTCTTTTTTTAAAAGGTTTACGATGAGTTCCTAAAATATATGGAAAACATGTTGCAATACCTCTAGACAAATGAAATCAATTCCTTTCCACGGTTGTCCATCCATTATTAATAACGCTGCTGCGTATTTGATCATAAAATAATGTCATTTATCGTGTAGTTGAATTGAAAAAACGAAAGTATGCAAAGCTATTTAGAGATATCTTCAATGTGCACTATCAAATGCTTCCTGCCTATCAACATGGCTTGCCTCCCATGGCTTGCCTCCCATGGCTTGCCTCCCATGGCTTGCCTCCCATGGCTTGCCTCCCATGGCTTGCCTCCCATGGCTGGCCTCCCATGGCTTGCCTCCCATATTCTTCTTCTGCATCGAAAAGAAGTTGAAAACCAAGCAGCACCTACATAGCCAGTTGGAGTTCTATAGATTATTCTTTATTATTTTTTTTTTAATTATATTTGCTCGAAAAGTTGTCATTAAATTGCAAGTATTGCGGGTTACATTTCCTGTGTGTTGTATTATCTCTGGTAATAATGTCAGGAATACAAATTTCGTGTTTGGTTTGCATATCATACAATTGAGGACATTCCATGACAAACTGAAACTAATCTCCTAGTACTTTTACTCTAGAAACACTACCGCGAAGCTTTTCTATTTATAATTTACGGCCAGAACATCTCAGTTCGGCAAGTGCAGTCTTGAAACTGTAGTGATAAAAGTGCAAATTACAGTGTTTATAGCGCAACATGGCAGATAGGGTTCTAACTATAAATGACACCTTAACGAGTGATGTACGTGTCGCCTTCCACTTCCTGGACTCTATATTTGTCAGGTTTCTAGTCCATATCTAGAGTTCTTCTTTCCTACATAAATGATGAATCTGCTATAAAGGAAATACATATAGGCAAATAAAGGATTGTGTAGAAAGTATTTACCTACCTTGTGTGCAGGCATGTTTAAACACCGGTGGAAAAAGATAGAACTTTGATGACAACTGACACTGTATATACGGGCTTCGTTCGAATTCACGCTACGCTGTGCAATTTATTTTTAAATCGGCGGCTATATAACAGGAGCCCCCTCAAAGCAACCGCTCAGCCACTGCTCATCCGATAATTTATACTATTTTTTTGCGCCATCTGTCGGCGTGTCGGTCTACTATTGGTCGATCTCCCTATAACGTTAAGGTAGTTTTTTTGCAAAAGGCGATAACTTGCGAGCGCGCACACGTTGTTTTCTCGAAGGAACAGGTTTATTCAGGACGCTTGGACCACTTGTGGTCATATCGCTCCAATGGGAGAATAAAAGCGAGGGTGGAGCCATGTCCCCGGAGGCAACCCCCTACTCTTTACGAAGAACGACATGTCATCTTTATCCTGCGACCACACAGACATGGCCACAGCAGGGAGAAAGAATAGGAGAGGCGTCGGAAAGGACAGATTTCCTAAGCAACATAACATCTGCATCAAATAATTTGGAAAGGAAACCAGCTGCTGCTAAAACAAATCGATCGATGTTACAACCAGATGTGTCTGAGAGTGCCCTTTCACAATGTAGCGCGATCCGTTATAACAGTCTGTGAATTCCTCGACATTCGCGATATCACTTTGAAGGTGTTTTGTTCGCGCCCAGTCTTGCGCAGTCCTCATCTTGGATATTCGATATTAATCTCCTTACGTCATAGGGATTAACGATCCAGATAGTGTACTCCTCCCCCAGCCCCTGCTAGCACGTGTCGATGGCTATACCTCAAGACACCCCACAATACGCTTTAGCATTGTTAATTTAATGTATACTTCAGTGTACAAATTAAAATCGTTTGCTACTAACCAGCCTGCGCTGGTTAAATATTGCTGATGTGTAAGATAACCCTCCCGTTGACTAACACGCAAGGCCGAAGGTAGCCGGCTCGTTTCAACCGTTACTTCCATCTGAAAGTCTCAATACCGATATGAGACCCGGCGGGCGGTCGCCTACCAATAAATATGTTCACGCCTGTAGACATTAATTAGTTTTTGAAAGTTTTTAGTTGTTGATTAGTCCAAGCTCACTACATTTTTCCAAGACTGCATTAGTTAAGAGATGTTTAAACCGCAGAATGGAGTTATCACGAAAACTCTCTGAAACGGGATAGCGATCGGCGCAATGGTTGCTTCCATTAGCAGCCACAATTGTTTTCTGCACAGTGAGTTTCTGTAATGACAAAGATACCCTACATCGGGATCTACTCGAAGCTCCTGCCTTCGACCCGGGCTGCGATATTTCTTGCAGTAATGGTTGAAGACCACAACACACTCCATAGGGTTGATGATGCTCTTATCGTGTTTCTGGGACACAGGGAGGCGCTGACGATGACGTAAGAAGGCCAGTTCCCGAGGTTTTGACACGTCGATGTTGGCACCCAGGACCTCGTCGAATATGAAGTTCACGTTTTGGAAGAGCCAGTTAATAGTTTTTGGCGAGGTTTAATTGCGCAATTGGTCCATCAGGGTTACCAGGTTTCTATGTCGGACCGGGTAGATAAATTCATCAGTGTCAATGGCCATGATATCGTGAAATGTGTACATGTACCTGTACATACAGTCGTTAAGAGTGAGGGAACTTCTAACGTCAATTTCAAACTGGAGGACTGGTCACAGAGAGTGTGACACTGGCGAAGGTCAACAGAGCCCTTCTGGTAGTAATGGCGGAAGACCTCCGACCCAGCGACGTCCAGACTGTCATTGTAGATGACCACACCTCCTACACCCAGGATCCTCTGCATCTCTAGCCACTCCATATCCCGGGTCGGGTCAATATGCCAGTAGGAGAGAGACGTGCACACGCCCAGCTTCATCGGCTTTTTTGGCTTCCTGGGAATCTCCACGGGGACGGAGATCGACTCCAGGGTCAGTGACGACTGAGGGCCACTGCTGACCCGGGTCTCTCCCAGACTGCAGAGTTTCATTGGACATGTCGCCGCAAACATACAAAACACTACGTACTTCATGGAAGAGCTGTTATTTGCATTGGCAACCTTGTAGGTTGTCCTTTCAAACACATAGCGTCTCTTTGGATCAGACCACGGGACCATTTCGACCATGGCTACCGCATAGTCAGCATCATCCTTACACGACACCAGGCACTGGAGACCATTCGCCTTCTCCAACTTCTCTACAACTTAACGAGTGATGTTCCTTCCACTTCCTATACTCTATAGTTGTCAGGTTTCTACTCCCTATCTAGAGTGCTTCTTCCCTCAGTAAATGATGAATCTGCTATAATGAACATACATATAGGCAAAGAAAGGATTGTGTAGAAAGGCAAAGAAAGGATTGTGTAGAATGCATTTACATAATTGTGTGCAGGCATGTTTAAACACCGGTGGAAAAAGATACGAACTTTGATGACAACTGACACTTTATATATGGGCTTCGTTCGAATTCACGCTACGCCGTGTAATAATATTTTCACCTCGGTCAGCCGGTCAGCGACTGTTCATCCATAAATATGGCGCTAAGCTATACTATTATTTTTGCGCCATCTGTCGGTGTGTCGGTCTGCTAATTAGTCGAACTCCCTGTTACGTTAAGGCTCTTTATCCTGCGACCACACAGGCATGGCCATAGCAGGGCGCAAGAACATGAGAGGCGAAGGAAAGAACAAATTTCTAAAACTGTTACAGAACCTATACATCAAATCATTTGGAAAGAAAATCAGATGCTGCTTAAACAAATCGACCGATGTTACAACCAGATGCGTATGAGAGTACCCCCCCCCCCCCTACCCGGGCACCCGACGTCGTTAAGTCGAATACATCGAATCGAATGCATACATCGCTCGCAGCCTGGCTGTCCTCCGCCATCGATGGAGATTAGTTGGACATTTAAGGTCATTGCCAGCAACTCGATGCTCTCTCATCTCGCAAAAAGTCGTATCGTAGGCTCCGATCTGAACATAACCTGCATCGATTTCTGTCTGACCCAGAATTACGTATGCGTTGGACCATGTATCTTGCCACGTGCCCATGCAGAGGGCAAAATGGGGGCCGCATTTATTGGTAATACTTCCGTGCAATTACCGAGGATTAAATCGAATGTGCACAGGAGGTATTGAGCAAGATCAAGTGGGGAGAGGGTGGGGGGCGGGATAAGCTGGGCAGATGTGCGGTGGATACCCCCCCCCACCCTCTTTCAGAGCGTGACTTTTCTGCGCAACAACCATCCTGTATCCGTTATTGCCCTGCAGCTGTTGTCTGCTCTGGGTGTTTTTCCTGCAGTCTGTCAAATTGGTTGATGAATAATTTTGATTATAGGCTATTATAGGCGAATTCATAGGCTGAATTATTGAGAAGTAAATAACGAGATGGCAACACACGAGATATGATGGCGACAGCTGCTACAAGATAGCCAAGATTGCGGTTGTAGGTATGAAATGGAAATTGTGGCAACAAGATGGCGCTGATGCATGGCTCTCAGACGCAATCCCATGAAGTACAACCCACATCAGACCAGCAATTGATGAGGGTGTCCTTGCATCGTGTAGCTTTTTGCCCTTATCAATAAATCGCCTACCAACCAAAGTGATAAAAAGTAATTCTACAATTTCTAGAACTGTTGTTACCATATGGCTAAAGAAAACGAACTACTGATACCATCGCGATTGTAGAAATGTGGTAGATTTGCTCAAAGCAAGCTTATGCGCTGAGAGCGAAAGACATCCACTGCAACATGACAACATGAAATGTGTGCTCAACTTTTATGCATTATCACTTTAGATGTTCTTAGACAATGAAGATGTAGTGACAACTATTTCTGTGTTTAGCGTCCGACTGGCGGCCCCCAAGTGCGTTTCCTTAAATTAACACTGATAATGTTGATTGTGTACGAGATCAGCACGTTTTTTGTTGTTGTTTGGCTAATTTTAATCCAATTACGAGTACCCATAGTAGTCATAAAAAGTGGTATAAATCGTAAACAAACTATTATAGACATCAATAAACGATGCACGGGCGATGAATGATATTGATGGAGTTGTTTAAGTGTTGGATGAAACAAGACTTTGTCTGCTTTTCGGGACGTGGAATGTGTGATGTTGTCTTGTATTGCATTGAAGCTTTTGTATTGAATACTGCTAGGCCGATGGCCCATTGGTATATATATACAAATTCAATTACGTGTGCCAGTTAACCGTCATAACGTCTGAGTGTTATCTCAATAAATTTTGCTAAAGTGTAAAGCTATTTTGTAGTTCTTGTCTCATGTTATGATTATGTTAAATTAAGCTCAGTTATTGATGCATCCAGTGTACTAAACAGTGTAGTACCATCAGCGTATACTATGAATTGAAAAAAAAAATATCGAGAGTTAAGTCATCAGTATAGATACATGTACTAAAGCGGCCCTAGAATTGAACCTTGTGGAACCAGGCGTGTGACAGGTAATTTTTTAGAACGCATATTATCAATCATAACGTAATCCTTGTTAAGATGATGTAGAGAACTTCTAGATACGTCATAGTGGTAAAGCTGGTTCAATAAAATGCTACGATTTAATGTATGAACTGCTTTGGATAAGTCCAGATATATACGAACAAGAATTTCGCCTTAATCAAGCATTTTAATAGATTTGTCTATCAGTTCTAATGTGGCATATTCGGTACGCTTAGTGCATGTTTCGTAAGCCATACTAGTTGAAGAGATGATGCCGGTCAGGTAATCATTGAAAAAGATATGTGGAGTCTTCCTTAACCTTCCCAAACTCATCTGGATCTGAGAAGACGGAAGTAGATCCTTTGCAAGAAGCATCCCATGGTTCTGGAGCAAGCGAATTGGATAAAGTTCTCCGGTTGTATGGCAGATGACAGGTGTGTTCTTCAAATTGTCTTGAAGTCCAATATATACTGAAGCGACGGAGAGCAGAACTGACTTCAAGCCAGATCAGAAACCTTTGGCTCCATAAACCTATGCGGAGATGGTCGATATTCTTCATCAAAGCCGAAAGCATAGGCAACTAAAAATGTCTTAAATCCCTCCAGGACACGCTGCCATATTTGGATCCATATGAGATCAGCCTTTATGCCAAGTCAGCATACATCTAGGTACAGCCGATGCAATCTGTATGCAGACGGGGTGACATGCCTACCCCACCAGCAAATGACGCGGTGGCAGCTATGCTCTTTTCCAGGATTATTGCACCTAAATTGAACACACATGCTTAAAATAATTGCCGGAAGTAGGTCAAATGACTTTTCCAATGTTAATTGCAAACTGGCTCCGACTCCCGCCCGCCCGACGCCCCATTTGACTATGCATACCTCAGTGGATATCACTTTGAGACATGGATGTCCTAGTCGACTGTAGCTAGTTGTTGGCGATGATCAAAGGCCGCTACTGTAGTCTATGTTCGTGCACAAGTGAAAAGGCCGGCATTAATTTTCCTAAACAACGCCTGATATTAAGCAAATAAAAGTGCCCCGATTCAATGAGAACATGACAAGTGATTCATCATGCCCTGGGGAAATTATAGTCAAGGACAAATAGCATGGATCTTGATCGCGTTGACCAGGTCGGGGACGACACTTAAAAGAAAGTTCGTACCTCGAAGCAGGTACGGCCCTAAATCGAGGGTCGAGCGATCCGGAAACGAAGTACGGTATCAACGTTTGAATAAAAACCGGTTATGATTCGACCATGTGTTGGTTTCACAAGATTTTTTGGACGTGGCGGCAAATTTCAACACGGTCACAACTGGGAATTGCTGGTCTATGATGTCATAGCCTCCTTTTCAGTGCAGGATAGTCCCAGTGGCGCATCCCGGGGTCTATTTAGTTTGTAAACAAAGATGGAAAAAGAGAAAAGACATCACGAAAAATCCAAGAAAAGTCTGTTTCCTTTTGGAGCAACTGGCAAACATGAATGGTAAGTATTATAAATAAACAATATACGGAGCCTGTCTGAGCGGAATGTTTTGAAGATTCTGTGTCAGCTGCCCGAGTCATGGACTGAAACGAGGGCCCGGGTGGAGCACTTGCCGTGCGGCACTGCAGTACAGGTCAGGGTACAGGCGGGGTGGTTGGGGGGGGGGGGGGTGTAGGGGCCCCCCAGCGTACATTTTGCATGAGCTAGCTGGGGGCCCCCTACCCCCTACCTGCCCTACCCCCACATTTCCTACCCCCACCCCTCCACTAATATACTGTGTTCCAGGGCAGTACCAGTGGTCAGTTGGTATGTAGGCCTAGATGATGTAATTCTGTTCTGTGGTAGGTTGTAACTGTACGATGAGATCCTTGTCAATTTGGGAAAAAAATCTGCATATTTTATGCTTAGATTTGTTGTTCAAATAGGTATTTGTGACAGTTATTAGAGTCAGGTTGGTACTGTGTTCAACTTCAACTGCATGATGTCAAGGCATGATGCATAACAATTTACTAACCTAATTGTACATAGGCATTTACTTTGATGGGGTAAATTCTCTAAGCTACCAATTGAGTCTTAATTGTAAATGGTCATTATTATTCAAATCCAGCTGGAAAGCAGAGTGAAAAAATATCAATACAGTGGGTCATGGAGGAGAGGGGTCAGCATGTTAACTAATTAATTAATAAACCCGATCTTGAATTGGCTACAGCCTGCAGACCATATTCTTTATACAAACGCCTCTCTACAGATATATGCATGTATAATTTTAAACATGAAATTTTGCCATGTCAGGAAATTATGAAAGTTTCTTGATAATGGTATACTACCAGGAAGAGTACATTTTTTGCTGCGAACTACAGTCACTAGAGGGTAGATATATAATGATATAAAGTTGTAGATCAGCCCAGCTAGGAGTTGCTACATTATTCAAGATGCAACAACCATTTAAATACCTGTGTTAGATTAATAATGGTGTGAGGTATAAAACAACTTATGTTGCATAGGAAAGCATGCCTTCAAAACGGTATGATATATGTTGCAAACCTGTATTGATCTCCTCTTATTTATATGCCTTTATTAATTATACGTAACCATCAGCCAATGAGTTACTTTTAATGCTTGGTTGGTTATCAAAGTGTAACCAGCTTGTTACCTTCATTGAATGATGTGATAATATTAACACATTTGCAAATTTGAATTTATTACCCACTACATGTATTTCAACTGATTTATTTTGTTTTAGTGCTGTTCACACTTTATCGCAAGGCTCTATATGATATTGGCAGCAAAAGGTCTGCATATATATATATATATATATATATATATATATATATATATGTATGGTGCTGATCACATTCCTGATATAAATGTTTTTATCTTATCATATTCACATCAATATTCAGTAGAAATATTGTTTAAGTTGATTGATACTACAATTAAGAAGAAAGAATGAACTGCTTTTACATTTTATTTTCTCTTTTCCCTCACAGGTCAGATAAGAGGCCTCTCACATAGATGTGCCCCTCATCTGGAATGCACGAGGAATGGGGAATAGCCCATTCAGAGAATGATGCAATGTTAAGAATGACTGCTTAAATAGTAAAAGTCACAGAGGCTTACTGAAAGAAGATATGTCATGTCTATCATAAAGTACATGTATATATATGTAAATAAAATTGTCGTTTATCTCTTGCATATATCTTGTCCTTCAGTTGTTTTAAATGATTTAGGTATAAAGGTTCTGGTTGCATGCCATTTTTAAATAATACTTATCACATACCGCCTGAAGTGGACTGAAACGAATCATGAAACATTCAATGACAGCATAACAGAGCAAAACGCTGCGGTGTTAGATGATCAAATAATAAGCAATGTTAGTCAAATGCAGAATTAATTCAACATGTGTCATAAAACTAATACACTCCCTGTTGTGGTCATTTATAGCTAATGGCAACAATGCAACATTCTAAATAGTGTTGTAAACGTATCAAGGTCTCCAGAGAAATTTAAAAGAGAAGCTCATACAGTATAACTTCGTAATTTTAATAATTCTACGATATATCTCACGTTGACGTTGACTTATGTGTAGATCAGTATATCCCGCTGTCGTTGACTAATGTGTGAAGGAGTATATCCCCCTGTCGTTGACTAATGTGTGAAGGAGTATATCTCGCTGTCGTTGACTAATGTGTGAAGCAGTATATCCCGCTGTCGTTGACTAATGTGTGAAGCAGTATATCCCGCTGTCGTCGACTAATATGTGAAGGAGTATATCTCGCTGTCGTTGACTAATGTGTGAAGCAGTGTATCCCGCTGTCGTTGACTAATGTGTGAAGGAGTATATCTCGCTGTCGTTGACTAATGTGTGAAGCAGTATATCCCGCTGTCGTTGACTAATGTGTGAAGCAGTATATCCCGCTGTCGTCGACTAATATGTGAAGGAGTATATCTCGCTGTCGTTGACTAATGTGTGAAGCAGTATATCCCGCTGTCGTTGACTAATGTGTGAAGCAGTATATCCCGCTGTCGTTGACTAATGTGTGAAGCAGTATATCCCGCTGTCGTTGACTAATGTGTGAAGGAGTATATCTCGCTGTCGTTGACTAATGTGTGAAGCAGTATATCCCGCTGTCGTTGACTAATGTGTGAAGCAGTATATCCCGCTGTCGTTGACTAATGTGTGAAGGAGTATATCTCGCTGTCGTTGACTAATGTGTGAAGGAGTATATCTCGCTGTCGTTGACTAATGTGTGAAGCAGTATATCCCGCTGTCGTTGACTAATGTGTGAAGGAGTATATCCCGCTGTCGTTGACTAATGTGTGAAGCAGTATATCCCGCTGTCGTTGACTAATGTGTGAAGGAGTATATCCCGCTGTCGTTGACTAATGTGTGAAGGAGTATATCTCGCTGTCGTTGACTAATGTGTGAAGCAGTATATCCCGCTGTCGTTGACTAATGTGTGAAGCAGTATATCCCGCTGTCGTTGACTAATGTGTGAAGCAGTATATCCCGCTGTCGTTGACTAATGTGTGAAGCAGTATATCCCGCTGTCGTTGACTAATGTGTGAAGCAGTATATCCCGCTGTCGTTGACTAATGTGTGAAGCAGTATATCCCGCTGTCGTTGACTAATGTGTGAAGCAGTATATCCCGCTGTCGTTGACTAATGTGTGAAGCAGTATATCCCGCTGTCGTTGACTAATGTGTGAAGCAGTATATCCCGCTGTCGTTGACTAATGTGTGAAGCAGTATATCCCGCTGTCATTGACTAATGTGTGAAGCAGTATATCCCGCTGTCGTTGACTAATGTGTGAAGCAGTATATCCCGCTGTCGTTGACTAATGTGTGAAGCAGTATATCCCGCTGTCGTTGACTAATGTGTGAAGCAGTATATCCCGCTGTCGTCGACTAATGTGTAGATCAGTATATCTCGCTGTCGTTGACTAATGTGTGAAGCAGTATATCACGCTGTCGTTGACTAATGTGTAGATCAGTATATCTCGCTGTCGTTGACTAATGTGTGAAGCAGTATATCCCGCTGTCGTTGACTAATGTGTGAAGCAGTATATCCCGCTGTCGTTGACTAATGTGTTAAGCAGTATATCCCGCTGTCGTTGACTAATGTGTGAAGCAGTATATCCCGCTGTCGTTGACTAATGTGTGAAGCAGTATATCCCGCTGTCGTTGACTAATGTGTGAAGCAGTATATCCCGCTGTCGTTGACTAATGTGTGAAGCAGTATATCCCGCTGTCGTTGACTAATGTGTGAAGCAGTATATCCCGCTGACGTTGACTAATGTGTGAAGCAGTATATCCCGCTGTCGTTGACTAATGTGTGAAGGAGTATATCTCGCTGTCGTTGACTAATGTGTGAAGCAGTATATCCCGCTGTCGTTGACTAATGTGTGAAGCAGTGTATCTCGCTGTCGTTGACTAATGTGTGAAGCAGTATATCCCGCTGTCGTTGACTAATGTGTGAAGCAGTATATCCCGCTGTCGTTGACTAATGTGTGAAGCAGTGTATCCCGCTGTCGTTGACTAATGTGTGAAGGAGTATATCTCGCTGTCGTTGACTAATGTGTGAAGCAGTATATCCCGCTGTCGTTGACTAATGTGTGAAGGAGTATATCCCGCTGTCGTTGACTAATATGTGAAGGAGTATATCTCGCTGTCGTTGACTAATGTGTGAAGCAGTATATCCCGCTGTCGTTGACTAATGTGTGAAGCAGTATATCCCGCTGTCGTTGACTAATGTGTGAAGGAGTATATCCCGCTGTCGTTGACTAATGTGTGAAGGAGTATATCTCGCTGTCGTTGACTAATGTGTGAAGTAGTATATCTCGCTGTCGTTGACTAATGTGTGAAGGAGTATATCTCGCTGTCGTTGACTAATGTGTGAAGGAGTATATCTCGCTGTCGTTGACTAATGTGTGAAGCAGTATATCCCGCTGTCGTTGACTAATGTGTGAAGCAGTATATCCCGCTGTCGTTGACTAATGTGTGAAGGAGTATATCTCGCTGTCGTTGACTAATGTGTGAAGCAGTATATCCCGCTGTCGTTGACTAATGTGTGAAGGAGTATATCTCGCTGTCGTTGACTAATGTGTGAAGCAGTATATCCCGCTGTCGTTGACTAATGTGTGAAGGAGTATATCTCGCTGTCGTTGACTAATGTGTGAAGGAGTATATCTCGCTGTCGTTGACTAATGTGTGACGGAGTATATCTCGCTGTCGTTGACTAATGTGTGAAGCAGTATATCCCGCTGTCGTTGACTAATGTGTGAAGGAGTATATCTCGCTGTCGTTGACTAATGTGTGAAGCAGTATATCCCGCTGTCGTTGACTAATGTGTGAAGCAGTATATCCCGCTGTCGTTGACTAATGTGTGAAGCAGTATATCCCGCTGTCGTTGACTAATGTGTAAATCAGTATATCCCGCTGTCGTTGACTAATGTGTGAAGCAGTATATCCCGCTGTCGTTGACTAATGTGTGAAGCAGTATATCCCGCTGTCGTTGACTAATGTGTGAAGCAGTATATCCCGCTGTCGTTGACTAATGTGTGAAGGAGTATATCTCGCTGTCGTTGACTAATGTGTGAAGCAGTATATCCCGCTGTCGTTGACTAATGTGTGAAGCAGTGTATCTCGCTGTCGTTGACTAATGTGTGAAGCAGTATATCCCGCTGTCGTTGACTAATGTGTGAAGCAGTATATCCCGCTGTCGTTGACTAATGTGTGAAGCAGTGTATCCCGCTGTCGTTGACTAATGTGTGAAGGAGTATATCCCGCTGTCGTTGACTAATGTGTGAAGCAGTATATCCCGCTGTCGTTGACTAATGTGTGAAGGAGTATATCCCGCTGTCGTTGACTAATATGTGAAGGAGTATATCTCGCTGTCGTTGACTAATGTGTGAAGCAGTATATCCCGCTGTCGTTGACTAATGTGTGAAGCAGTATATCCCGCTGTCGTTGACTAATGTGTGAAGGAGTATATCCCGCTGTCGTTGACTAATGTGTGAAGGAGTATATCTCGCTGTCGTTGACTAATGTGTGAAGTAGTATATCTCGCTGTCGTTGACTAATGTGTGAAGGAGTATATCTCGCTGTCGTTGACTAATGTGTGAAGGAGTATATCTCGCTGTCGTTGACTAATGTGTGACGGAGTATATCTCGCTGTCGTTGACTAATGTGTAAATTAGTATATACGTAAAATATCTTTCGTAATATACTCTCCTCACAGGTGCCTTCTATTTCAAGCTAAAGTTAGAACTCGTCCTAAAATTATATGTGCACTTTGACTCAATCGTACTTGGATCGAACTACGCTGTCAGCAGTGGGAACTAAGAGGACCTGGGTGTTGTTACTCTGCAGCCCACTACATCAGTATTTGACATAGAATTCTCAAAATATTGTAACAGACTATTCTATAGACATTATTCTCTATGAATTATATCGCCCCGTATCTACTCGATGACTCGTTCAGTAGAAAACAACAAAATAACGATCAGAAGTTCAAAACTGCTGCGCATTTTTCCCTTTCTCATGAGCGAGGGAAGCGCGTTATTTTCTCCACAGTGATGACACGCATATTAAATGAGAAGGGTGACTTCACGAAAGGATTTCGCGAAACTGAACTCCAGGAATTAGCGTTATAAATGATAATGTGCGGAGTTGAATGAAAGCACTGTACGGAAACTGAAATCTCTTAGGTGCGCCTTCAAAAGAAGTACGATCGACCTTTGTTCGGAGGATGGCCTTCGAACAAGGCTTGTACTTTTAGTGTCGACCATGACCGCTCGACAATTGTATCTACGATTTCTTCTTTGCAATGCAATAGATAAGACATCCATGTTATGGCTTATGGCGTCGTTACATAGCTATTATAAGAGATAACGGGAGCATTCGCACATATTGATAAATATTGCTGATGTGTAAGATGATCCTCTTGTTGACTAACACGCAAAAACTAAAGTAGCCGGCTCCTTTCAACCGTTACTTCCATCTGAAAATTTCAATACCGATATTGGTTAAATAGACCCGGTAGAGCGCCTACCAATAAATGTGTTCAAGCTTGTAAACATTATTTATAAGTTGAAGAAAAACATTCCATAACATATGGTCATGTGTTGTTGAGTAGTCCAAGCTCACTACACTTTTCCAAGACTGCCTTAGTTAAGAGAGCTTCAAACCGCAGAATGGAGTTATCCCGAAAACTCTCTGAAACGGGAAAGCGATCGGCGCAATGGTTGCTTCCATTAGCAGCCACACCTGATTCCTTACAAAGTGAGTTTCTATAATGACGAAGATACCCTACATCGGGATCTACGCGAAGCTCCTGCTTTCGACCCGGGCTTCGACATTTCTTGCAGTAATGGTTGAAGACCACAACACACTCCATAGGATTGATGATGCTCTTATCATGTTTCTGTGACACAGGGAGACGCTGTCGATGACGTAAGAAGGCTAGTTCCCGAGGTTTCGTGACGTCGATGTTGGGGCCCAGGACCTCATCGAATATGAAGTTAACGTTTTGGAAGACCCAGTTAACAGTTTTTGTCGATGTTTCATTGCGCAATTGGTTCATCAAGGTTACCAGGTCTATATGTCGGGCCGGGTAGATAAATTCATCGGTGTCGATGACTATGATGTTGCGAAAGGTGTACATGTACCTGTAGAGAGAGTCGGTAGTCGTGAGGGCACTTCTGATGTGGATGTCGAACCTTGAGGACGAGCCGAAGAGAGGGTGACACTGGCGAAGGTCGACAAAGTCTGTCTTGTCGTAATGGCGGAAGACCTCCGACACCGCAGCGTCCAGACTGTCATTGTAGATGACCACACCTCCGACACCCAGGATCCTCTGCATCTCTAGCCACTCCACAGCCCGGGTCGGGTCGATATGCCAGTAGGAGAGAGAAGTGCACACGCCCAGCTTCATCGGCTCTTCTGGTTTCCTGGGAATCTCCACGGGGACGGAGCTCGACTCCAGGGTCAGTGACGACTGAGGGCCAATGCTGACCCGGGTCTCTCCCAGAGTGCAGAGTTTCAGGGGGCATGTCGCCACAAACCTACAAAACACTACGTACTTCATGGAAAAGCTAATATTTGCATTGGCAACCTTGGACGTTTTCCTTTCAAACACATAGCGTCTTTTTGGATCAGACCACGGGACCATTTCGACCATGGCTACCGCATAGTCAGAATAAACCTCACACGACACCAGGCACTGGAGCCCATTCGCCTTCTCTAACTTCTCCGTCTCGGCGATGGCCAGAATGCGTATAACCGGCTCCTCCATGGGTGAGCCTCTGTCGTCCCAGAAGGCGCTGTAAGTATAGAGATACGGTGACGCATCTGGGAAGGTAGCAAAGCTTCCACTCTCCCTGTCACGGCCGCCATTTTGAACTTTCCAAGATTGATCCGTTCCCGTAGATGTCTTCATGTCTTGAGGTGATAGCGTCTTTCTATTGAAAGATCGGAAAGATGACACTCTTCCGGCAGGGCGCGATGTTTGTGACATCCACTTCAGCCCGAGAAGTAGAGACAGCAGCGTGCACATGATGAGCACGACCATTATACAGTACGGCCTCATGCGGAAATGCTGAAATTGAAGAGTGAGCTTTGTTAAAATTCTACTAAGTTCATTCACAACTTTAAAAAGTCTGGCATCAGTATCTCAGCGGCTTGATTTATTGCAATAATGTATAATAAAAATAGGAGCAAAAATAGTTTATACCACATGCATGTTACTTTTGTGGTGCTCACAAAAACAAAAACAGATACATATCTTGACTATCAAATAATACCATTTTAAGAACGAGATGGAGGCATAAAAGCAGAGAAAATAGCTGATATAAATGCCAACCGGCGCACTTAGTCTCTCACAACGCTGCACGTAGCAGGAAAGCGGCCATATTCTCGGTTTGCGGCTGTTCTTCAGTGCAGAAATAATAATTGTTCTTTTTGTCTAGATATGTTACAAATCTGATTGGCAGTCGAGCAGTCGAGCAGATAGGCCTGTTAACATGTTCTTAATGTAGTGTAATATAAGCTGTGATTCCATTATATAATATTTACAGGAAATTTTATGGAGACATCTTGTGTGTTTGTTCTGTGAATGACAATGACATAGAACAAACCTTCTCCTGAGAAAAGAACCGTTGAAGCCGGGCACCTGAACTAATTCCATATGCATGCATGGTAAAGGCATGCGCGAATCTGCTTTCTAACCCGTAACACGCAGTGTAGATCGGGAACGGTCTATTGCCGAAGAAAAAAAAATAATAGACTACGTCACTGTGGTTCTAGGCAGTAGATCCGTGCTCATCATCAAAGATGATATGAAGAGACGGAAAGACAATTTAAGGATGCCCGTACCTAATAAGAATTCGGTACAAACTTAATGATGATGATGCTTTTCCCCTTGAATTTTGCCACATTAATGCGTAATGTCTAGGTATCAAGAATGTAATATTTGGAGTTATAAACAGCAAGAAGAACGTCAGAGGACAACAAGACTCTATTTGAACAGTATGGTGCAACTGCCTACATCCTTGCAAGTTAATCGTGATAAGATGTGAAACATTAATACAAACTATAATGTATAAACAGTGCCTTTGAATGGCCTCATTCGGTTTTGCTTTTTAATTATGAATGTCATATGCCTTGCAGTGGAGTTGAAAGTTTTGAATTGATCGACGGCGTCTGATTATCACGTCTGGTGATGGCAGAGGATGTGGGCTTAAATCTGCGAGCATGCTTTTACATTTCCCAAAGGCGTTTCACAACTTTGCTAATCAAACAAGATAAATCGCATGTGTTTTGACCCAATAAGCCCATACTCATACCTCATACCTCTGGTGTAGCTACTGGGTCAAAATAGGCAATATTATACTTCTTTTTTTAAAAGGTTTACGATGAGTTCCTAAAATATATGGAAAACATGTTGCAATACCTCTAGACAAATGAAATCAATTCCTTTCCACGGTTGTCCATCCATTATTAATAACGCTGCTGCGTATTTGATCATAAAATAATGTCATTTATCGTGTAGTTGAATTGAAAAAACGAAAGTATGCAAAGCTATTTAGAGATATCTTCAATGTGCACTATCAAATGCTTCCTGCCTATCAACATGGCTTGCCTCCCATGGCTTGCCTCCCATGGCTTGCCTCCCATGGCTTGCCTCCCATGGCTTGCCTCCGATGGCTTGCCTCCCATGGCTTGCCTCCCATGGCTGGCCTCCCATGGCTTGCCTCCCATATTCTTCTTCTGCATCGAAAAGAAGTTGAAAACCAAGCAGCACCTACATAGCCAGTTGGAGTTCTATAGATTATTCTTTATTATTATTTTTTTTTAATTATATTTGCTCGAAAAGTTGTCATTAAATTGCAAGTATTGCGGGTTACATTTCCTGTGTGTTGTATTATCTCTGGTAATAATGTCAGGAATACAAATTTCGTGTTTGGTTTGCATATCATACAATTGAGGACATTCCATGACAAACTGAAACTAATCTCCTAGTACTTTTACTCTAGAAACACTACCGCGAAGCTTTTCTATTTATAATTTACGTCCAGAACATCTCAGTTCGGCAAGTGCAGTCTTGAAACTGTAGTGATAAAAGTGCAAATTACAGTGTTTATAGCGCAACATGGCAGATAGGGTTCTAACTATAAATGACACCTTAACGAGTGATGTACGTGTCGCCTTCCACTTCCTGGACTCTATATTTGTCAGGTTTCTAGTCCATATCTAGAGTTCTTCTTTCCTACATAAATGATGAATCTGCTATAAAGGAAATACATATAGGCAAATAAAGGATTGTGTAGAAAGTATTTACCTACCTTGTGTGCAGGCATGTTTAAACACCGGTGGAAAAAGATAGAACTTTGATGACAACTGACACTGTATATACGGGCTTCGTTCGAATTCACGCTACGCTGTGCAATTTATTTTTAAATCGGCGGCTATATAACAGGAGCCCCCTCAAAGCAACCGCTCAGCCACTGCTCATCCGATAATTTATACTATTTTTTTGCGCCATCTGTCGGCGTGTCGGTCTACTATTGGTCGATCTCCCTATAACGTTAAGGTAGTTTTTTTGCAAAAGGCGATAACTTGCGAGCGCGCACACGTTGTTTTCTCGAAGGAACAGGTTTATTCAGGACGCTTGGACCACTTGTGGTCATATCGCTCCAATGGGAGAATAAAAGCGAGGGTGGAGCCATGTCCCCGGAGGCAACCCCCTACTCTTTACGAAGAACGACATGTCATCTTTATCCTGCGACCACACAGACATGGCCACAGCAGGGAGAAAGAATAGGAGAGGCGTCGGAAAGAACAGATTTCCAAAGCAACATAACATCTGCATCAAATAATTTGGAAAGGAAACCAGCTGCTGCTAAAACAAATCGATCGATGTTACAACCAGATGTGTCTGAGATTGCCCTTTCACAATGTAGCGCGATCCGTTATAACATTCGCGATATCACTTTGAAGGTGTTTTGTTCGCGCCCAGTCTTGCGCAGTCCTCATCTTGGATATTCGATATTAAACTCCTTACGTCATAGGGATTAACGATCCAGATAGGGTACTCCTCCCCCAGTCCCTGCTAGCACGTGTCGATGGCTATACCTCAAGACACCCCACAATACGCTTTAGCATTGTTAATTTAATGTATACTTCAGTGTACAAATTAAAATCGTTTGCTACTAACCAGCCTGCGCTTGATGTGGTCGTTAATTGACCATTTCCCACCACGACGAATATGTATTTCTCCTGAAATGGTTGCCAATATTATTCTTTCCAAGGCAATAGATAGAACATCAGTGTTGTGGCTTACGGCATTGTTACGTAACTATTATAAGAGATAACGGGAGCATCCGCACATATTGATAAATATTGCTGATGTGTAAGATAACCCTCCCGTTGACTAACACGCAAGGCCGAAGGTAGCCGGCTCGTTTCAACCGTTACTTCCATCTGAAAGTCTCAATACCGATATGAGACCCGGCGGGCGGTCGCCTACCAATAAATATGTTCACGCCTGTAGACATTAATTAGCGTTTGAAAAAAAAAATCCATAATATTTTGATTTATGGGTTGTTGATTAGTCCAAGCTCACTACATTTTTCCAAGACTGCATTAGTTAAGAGTTCTTTAAACCGCAGAATGGAGTTATCACGAAAACTCTCTGAAACGGGATCGCGATCGGCGCAATGGTTGGTTCTATTAGCAGCCGCAAGTTTTTTCTGAACAGTGAGTTTCTGTAATGACAAAGATACCCTACATCGGGATCTACTCGAAGCTCCTGCCTTCGACCCGGGCTGCGATATTTCTTGCAGTAATGGTTGAAGACCACAACACACTCCATAGGTTTGATGATGCTCTTATCGTGTTTCTGGGACACAGGGAGGCGCTGACGCTGACGTAAGAAGGCCAGTTCCCGAGGTTTTGACACGTCGATGTTGGCACCCAGGACCACGTTTTGGAAGAGCCAGTTAATAGTTTTTGGCGAGGTTTAATTGCGCAATTGGTCCATCAGGGTTACCAGGTTTCTATGTCGGACCGGGTAGATAAATTCATCAGAGTCAATGGCCATGATATCGTGAAATGTGTACATGTACCTGTACATGCAGTCGTTAAGAGTGAGGGAACTTCTAAGTTCAATTTCAAACTCGAGGACTGGTCACAGAGAGTGTGACACTGGCGAAGGTCAACCAAGCCCTTCTGGTAGTAATGGCGGAAGACCTCCGATACCGCGGCGTCCAGACTGTCATTGTAGATGACCACACCTCCTACACCCAGGATCCTCTGCATCTCTAGCCACTCCATATCCCGGGTCGGGTCGATATGCCAGTGGGAGAGAGACTTGCACACGCCCAGCTTCATCGGCTTTTTTGGCTTCCTGGGAATCTCCACGGGGACGGAGATCGACTCCAGGGTCAGTGACGACTGAGGGGCAATGCTGACCCGGGTCTCTCCCAGACTGCAGAGTTTCATTGGACATGTCGCCACAAACCTACAAAACACTACGTACTTCATGGAAAAGCTGTTATATGCACTGGCAACCTTGTAGGTTGTCCTTTCAAACACATAGCGTCTCTTTGGATCAGACCACGGGATCATTTCGACCATGGCTTCCGCATAGTCAGCATCATCCTTACACGACACCAGGCACTGGAGCCCATTCGCCTTCTCTAACTTCTCTACAACTTAACGAGTGATGTACCTTCCACTTCCTAGACTCTATAGTTATCAGGTTTCTACTCCCTATCTAGAGTTCTTCTTCCCTTAGTAAATGATGAATCTGCTATAAAGAACATATATATAGGCAAAGAAAGGATTGTGTAGAAAGGCAAAAAAAGGATTGTGTAGAATGCATTTACATAATTGTGTGCAGGCATGTTTAAACACCGGTGGAAAAAGATACGAACTTTGATGACAACTGACACTTTATATATGGGCTTCGTTCGAATTCACGCTACGCCGTGTAATAATATTTTCACCTCGGTCAGCCGGTCAGCGACTGTTCATCCATAAATATGGCGCTAAGCTATACTATTATTTTTGCGCCATCTGTCGGTGTGTCGGTCTGCTAATTAGTCAAACTCCCTGTTACGTTAAGGCTCTTTATCCTGCGACCACACAGGCATGGCCACAGTAGGGCGCAAGAACATGAGAGGCGTAGGAAAGAACAGATTTCTAGAACTGTTACAGAACATATGCATCAAATCATTTGGAAAGAAAATCAGATGCTGCTTAAACAAATCGACCGATGTTACAACCAGATGCGTATGAGAGGGGCCGCATTTATTGGTAATCCTTCCGTGAAACCAACTCAAGCGGCGCAGTAGATGCACCCTATGACATGGCCAGCAAGCCCTTGTCGTCTATTCAGCCGACCCGAGAGGCATATGTCGTTACTTCTGTTGGGAGGGGATAACATATCCACCGCGTGCCCTCCGGATAGTTGAAAATGTATATGTTAGAAGGTCTCGATATGTGTGTCCGCAATTACCGAGGATTAAATCGAATGTGCATAGGAGGTATTGAGCAAGATCAAGTGGGGAGAGGGGGGGGGCGGGATAAGCTGGGCAGATGTGCGGTGGATACCCCCTCCCCCCTTTCAGAGCGTGACTTTTCTGCGAAACAACCATCCTGTATCCGTTATTGCCCTGCAGCTGTTGTCTGCCCTGGGTGTTTTTCCTGCAGTCTGTCAAATTGGTTGATGAATAATTTTGCTATAGGCTGAATTATTGAGAAGTAAATAACGAGATGGCAACACACGTGATATGATGGCGACAGCTGTTACAAGATTGCGGTTGTACGTATGAAATGGAAATTGTGGCAACAAGATGGCGCTGATGCATGGCTCTCATACGCACTGTCATGAAGTACAACCCACATGTGACCAGAAATTGATTGGGTGTCCTTGCATTGTGTACCTGTTTGCCCTTATCACTAAATCGCCTACCAACCACAGTGATAAAAATTCATTCTACAATTTCCAGAACCATATGGTTGTTACCATATGGCGAAAGAAAACGAACTACTGATACCATCGCGATTGTAGAAATGTGGAACATTTGCTCAAAGCAAGCTTATGCGCTGTGAGGGAAAGACATCCACTGCAACATGTCAAAATCAAATGTGTGCTCAACTTTTATGCATTATCACTTTAGATGTTCTTAGACAATGAAGATGTAGTGAAAACTATTTCCGTGTTTAGCGTCCGACTTCCGCCCCCAAGTGCGTTTCCTTAGAATTAACACTTATAATGGTGATTGTGTACGAGATCAGCACGCGTTTTTGTTGTTGTTTGGCTAATTTTAATCGAATTACAAGTACTCATAGCAGTCATAAAAAGTGGTATAAATCGTAAGCAAATTATTATAGATATCAATAAACGATGCACGGACGATGAATGATATTTATTGAATTGTTTAAGTGTTGGATGAAACTAGACTTTGCTTTTTGGGACGTGGAATGTGTGATGTTGTCTTGCATTGAAGCTCTTGTATTGAATACTGCTAGGCCGTTGGCCCATTGATATATATATACAAATTCAATTACGTGTGTCAGTTAACCGTCATAACGTCTGAGTGTTATCTCAATAAACTTTGCTAAATTGTATAGCTATTTTGTAGCTCTTCTCTCATGTTATGATTATGTTAATTTAAGTTCCGTTATTGATGCATTCTGTGTACTCGCTAGCGAGAGTTCAATCATCAGCATAGATACATGTACTAACGTGAAGCGGCCCTAGAATTGAACCTTTTTAACCAGGCGTGTGACAGGTACATTTTTAAAACGCATATTATCAATCATAAGGTACTCTTTGTAAGATGATGCAGAGAAGTTCTAATTACGTCATAGTGATAGTGCTGGTTCAATAAAATGCTACGATTTAATGTATAAACTGCTTTGGATAAGTCCAGATATATACAAACAAGAGTCTAGCCTTAATCAAGCATTTTTATAGATTTGTCTATCAGTTCTAATGTGGCATGTTCGGTACGTTTAGTGCATGTTTCGTAAGCCATACTAGTTGAAGAGATGGTCATACAAGAAGTTAAATGTAATATACTTATCAATAGTTGTGCAAAATCATTTTTTGAAAGACTTCCTTCTCTAGAACCGCCCCCCGCCCCCCCCCCCCCCCCCACGCACACACACACTCCCTCTTCTTCGGTAGCGTTCCTCCCACTTCCTTCTGCTGTTCCTTCTCACATGCCACTGTCGATCTTTGAATTTACTCGATATTTTTAATCCAACATGGTACGGGACTTGTCCCTATTAGTCCGGTCGTTCTAGCACTACGTGGAGTCTACCTGGAACAAATTGCAACAGAATTTCTTTTTGTGGGGATAGTATCTACCCATGACACATTACAACAGAAAAAAATGCAAAGAAATCTTGATGGGGGAACATTTTTTAGATTTTTATTTGAAAATATGGCATATCTACGCAATGTTAACCACCGATTTCGTAAGCATTTTGTAAGTGTACTGTAAGTTTTAGTGCACGTATAGTCCGGTCATTCTAGCATCACATAGGGTGGACTTGGAATTAATTGCAACAAAATGTCTTTTTGTGAGGATAATATCTACCCATATCCTAGTACAATAGAACACAAATATGAAGAAATCAATATGGAGGCGAACATTTTAAAACAATAAATAAATTTCGTCTTCTTTGCCACTGTTTCGGGGCGATTTAACGTGATGATCTATCTTAGGCCGTATTACTCCTGTTGAAGCTTATAACACCTCAAAATGATGCTCTAGACAAAGTATTGATATTAAAAGCGCTTTTTACAGGGACACAAGGGACATGTCTCATATGCCAGCTGCTAATTCATCAATTTATTACAGATATTTTTCCACAATAATGCAAAAGGTGGTTGGTTAAGCAGGAAGCTGTAATAGTCATATCTCGACAATGGGAAGGGTTAAGATAGAGAGAAAGCCATGCACGTCACATAGAATAACCGCATTATGAAAAATGACACGAAACCTTTATTTTTTTGAATATAGGTTGCATAGGTGCGGGTGGGGGGGGGGGGGGAGGTGGTCGAATCACGCATCGGCCGCTTGGCGTGGCCACCGGAGCCACCGGGTGTTACAGTGTGTGATTGTGCCGGTAGTGCCTAGTCGCTATATACTATGTGCATGCACTTATGTACATGCAAGCAGGCTCAGACTGCTTCTCTGGAAGTGTCTGCTATTCGCTGTTCCGGGGGAAGAATGTTACCCCTCCGCCAAGCATGACTCAATTGACTGCACCGGGTGGTGAGACATTATGCTGGCCGTCTGACAAGGAAGATATCCAGGGCAATACCTAAATCGTCGTGTATGCTCTCAATACAGTGGTTTACATGGGAAAACTATAGCAAGAGCAGTGCAGGGTCACCTACTTATGGATTATGCCCTGAATGTCATGATTGTAGCAAATGCGTTCAACAAACAATTGGCAGATTGACATGGCTTCTGTTGCCGGTCAGGTAATCATTGAAACAGATCTGTGGAGTCTTCCTTGACCTTCCCAAACTCATCTGGATCTGAGAAGACGAAGAAGCATCCCATGGATCTGGGGCAAGCGAATTGGATAAAGTTCTCCGGATGTACGGCAGATGGCAGTTGCGTTCTTCAAATTCGAAGTCGAAGATATACTGAAGAGACGAAGAGCAGAACTGACTTCAAGCCAGAGCAGAAACCTACATAAACCTATACGGAGATGGTCGATATTCCCCGTCTCTTCATCAAAGCCGAAAGCATAGTCAACTGAAAATGTTTTCTTAAATCCCTCCAGGACACGCTGCCATATTTGGATCCTTGTGAGATCAGCCTGTATGTCAAGTCAGCATACATCTAGGTAAAGCCCATGCAATCTGTATGCAGACGGGGTGACATGCCTACTCCACCAGCAAATGACGCGGTGGCAGCTATGCTGTTTTGCAGGATTATTGCACCTAAACTGAACACACATGGTTAAAATAATTGCCGGAAGTAGGTCAAATGACTTTTCCAATGGTAATTGCAAAACTGGTTCCGACTCCCGCCGGCCCGACGCCCCATCTGACTATGCATACCTCAGTGGATATCACCTTGAGACATGGATGTCCTAGTCGACTTTAGCTAGTTGTTACCGATGATCAAAGGCCACTACTGTAGTCCATGTTCGTGCACAAGTGAAAAGGCCGGCATGAATTTCCTAAACAACGCCTGATATTAAGCAAATAATCACCCCGAACAAATGAGGACATGACAAGTGATATCATCTGTCATTTCTCTGGTAATGTCAGGATTAAGTGGGTTGTCCGGATTTCTGGGAGAACATGTTATGCACCGGTTCCACACACAGAGGATACGCAAACTTGTTAGAAAACCGGCATCGATAAGATTGTTGGTATAATCCTAGCATTATGACATACATCCGCGGCACATGCGGTATGCACCCAGGATATACACTAGATACATATGATATCATATAGATACACAGAATGGAATAGGGATATAGGCTGGGCATACCCTCTAGGGGGCGATCACACCGTCGTGCACCCTGGATACGCGCAGGATACACTCTGGTACAATTTTCATTGTCCCAAGTTCGATGTAGGATTCTTCTCCGCAGAACCGAGCCCAGGGCAGTTATAGTCAAGGGCAGATAACATGAATCTTTATCGCGTTGACCGAGTGACCATTGCATCTAGGAATTCTTGGCGATTAGCTGTTTGGGAATCGCTATCCGTACAATTTCTGGTTCAACTCGAAGACCCTTTCCCTAGTTATAACAGTCTGTGAATGTCTCGATATTCGCGATATCAAGTTTAATGTGTTTTTTGTGCCCAGTCTTGAGCAGGCCCTATACTGAAAATTCGATGATATGTCATATAGGTAAAACCTAAAATGGCGAGCGCAACTATTTTTTATCGAAAGAGTTCTACTATTTGTAGATTAATGAAAGTACTGATTGTCTGAATTACCCGGATATATCTAGAAAGAATATGGGAAGTGTTGCAGATTTCTAGTGCATCTCATCTATGAAAATCGCTAATATAATTCCATTCATAATGCATAACTCGCTACTCGGAAAGGTAATGAAAACTATGGGAGCTTAAATCTGTATTTGAGGTAGATATATATCAACTGCATGCCAAAGCAAATGAAGATGTAGGCCTGTATGTTTAATTCAAATAACAATACAGTTTGAAGTGATAATTAAGTGATGAAACGCTCCTATGATCATTAATACAAGACTGGCCTGCACAAACTACAAATGGTCAATAGCAGATTGCGTGATATACTTCATATGTTAACAATATGGAGTTCATAACTGTATTTTCGCTAAGTGGTTACATTATCATAATGCCCCATTATTAAACCATCATGATAATATTCAACTTGAACCAACTTAGACTAAATTAGACTAAAACGATGAAAACCTGAAAGTAAGAGAAAGGTAAAATGTCTGTATTTTCGTGGAGAATAGATATCTCACATTTTTCTAGGATATGATATATCCTTTACATGGTAGAAGTAACCATATCAGTTGATGGCATGACTTTAGTTTGCCCTTGACTCATTCCCTTGATATTTATTGCATGACATTTGCAAGCACAGAATATTGAGTCACATAGATAAAGTATGACAAGACCTGAATATAAGCATAACTTAACTACATTTGAGTCAAGCTAAAATAGTCATTTTGACAACATTTAAACAGTGTTTCTGTGTCAACAAATTGGTAATTGAACAATATAGACAATGATCGTCAATCTTGATACAGACTCAGATCAAATATGTACGAAACATTGAAACTATAAAAGGATGATCACATTATGCAATTTACGGTTTTGAAGAAACAAGTTTATGTGGCAAATTAAGCTGGTAAGACAATGTCATGCTAGTGTGCTAGTTCATAAAGCAATTCACAATATAGCCATATTTCCACATTGCTGGGTAAATCAAAATCACTTTTAAGATATGTGGTTAGCAGTAGTTTGACCAAATCTCAGAACAAAAGAATTTAAAACCCTGAATGTAAGTAGCACCTCTGCAACTTACACGATATGCTGGAAGCCAATTAGATTAAGTAATAAGAAATAAAACCATGGTAATTGGCTGAGCTGGATGTGACAGCTACTCTAACCATGCTAACTCTCTGTGAAAATCATTTTACTATAAGTGGTCAGTATCTATTAACTGCCATTATACATATTTATATAAATGCAATGTTCATTGGTATTTCCACATGGGAACGGAATTAAGAAAACATGCACAAAATTAACTTTAGGCTAGCAGTAACACGAGCAATTTTACTGTGTCGATTCTTTTTTGGAAACACATCTAATTTCTCTTATAGAACTACCTTAACAGCCAACTAGTGGATAAATGACATGCAGCTATTAAGTATATAACCATGGATTTGATACATGCTTAATATATAACACATAATTTATTAATACCTATGCAAAGGCTTGTAATATTAATAAGCCTAATGAATATGGTCAATATATCTAAAAATAAACTCCCTCTAACTTAAGGTACTGATTGGTAGTAATTGGCATGTAAAAAAAGGCTTATTTTCAGTCAAAAGTAATTTATTGGGAACAAAATATTATGTGATAAATTTAGTTTTCTTGTAAAATATCTTTCACTGAAATTTTGTTAATGTGATGGTGACCTAAATTAAACTTGCATTGATTACTTTATTCACATAAATTGGAGAAAACCTGTACCAATAGTTGTATAAATGGATAACTTCGTTTTTGCAAGATGCTAGACAAACTACTTAGTATTTTTCAGTATACCAGCCTTTTAGCTTTACCGATTGTGTAATCAGTCTATTGGCAATTGACAATTGTTTATGGAAATGTTTATCTATTGCCAATAGCATTATTTTCGTGTCAATCTTAGACTATGGATAATAATTATCCTAATGCTATTCATTAATCTTTATCAGCGCCGAAGAATTTAGAAAAATAACAAATTTTTGTTTATTCTTTTTAGCCTTGAATTTTGCGAACAAAATTATTGTTAAAATTTTCTTTTTTTTAAAAAGTCTCTGGGTGAGTAGTGGCTGGTCTAGAGAGATGGAAGAAGCCTTGGGTCGTGGGGTACGTCTGCCTCCAGCTCCCCACCCCGTTTTTTTGCTCTTTTTAATTTGCAAATTAGTCTAGATGTCACCGTGATCTTAGATATGAATATGATAAACCCGGCAATTTTGGCGTGCACCTTTTTACGGTTAAATTGTTGCCAGGGCATAACATTTCAAGTGAAGTGGATGATCCCCCCCCCCCACCACACACACACACATCGCTGGAATGGCGTAGAATTACACGCAGTTTTGCACAATGAATTAGGTAATACTTATCTGTGATTGTTATTTCATCCCATTATCAGTTTCTGGGCTGTTCATTTTCTTTGCGAAACGGGGATTTCAAGCAGTTTAAGTGAGTAGGTGAGAAAAGCTAGGAGACGACCAGCCATTTTGTTAGACGGGAGACGCTCATAGTTTACGATGCCGGTAGGTGGCGTTTCGTTTACGGGGGCTGACTGTATTTGCACGCGAACCAGTCAGTAACGGCGGAAACAGTCAGTTGCAGGTCGGGCACCAGTCTGACTAGTAGAACACAACCCGAGCGCCCCCTGCCGGGAGAGTGGCAAGGAATATTTTGCGCGGCGTGGATCGTTAAACTCATAAATGTATTGTAATTTAAAGTGTAAATGAAGTGTTAGCTTTTTAATAATTTATCAGTTACCCTTTTAGCGTAGATAATGTAATTATTAAAGACTTGACATAAAACATTTCGACCAGTGTTTAGGGGATGATTTTTTGGTGCCGCTGAAATTTGCTCCTTACTCAGAAACGTCTCATGGGGGCTGTTCCGCGAAACAAAAGTCCTAAGCCTATGCTTGAAATGGACTTTGATTATGCATGCATGTTACCTTAAGAGCTTGTTTGCGCCCGCTATTACCCTCCCTACTTCTTAGGGATTAACGATTTAAAAAGGGGTACCCATCCCCCTCTCCCCCAGCCCCTATTAGGCCATGTCGATGGTTATCCAGCAAGATACCCCACACTACGCTTTACCATTGTTAATCTAATGTATACTTCAGTGTACAAATTAATCGTCTGCTACTAACCAGTCTGCGCTTGATGCCTACCAATAAATGTGTTCACGCTTGTAAACATTAATTATATTTTGAAGAAAAACATTCCATAACATATGAAATCATGTGTTGTTGAGTAGTCCAAGCTCACTACATTTTTCCAAGACTGCCTTAGTTAAGAGATCTTCAAACCGCAGAATGGAGTTATCACGAAAACTCTCTGAAACGGGATAACGATCGGCGCAATGGTTGGTTCCATTAGCAGCCACATCTGATTTTTTGCACAGTGAGTTTCTGTAATGACGAAGATACCCTACAGCGGGATCTAAGCGAAGCTCCTGCCTTGGACCCGGGCTGCGATATTTTTTGCAGTAATGGTTGAAGACCACAACACACTCCATAGGGTTGATGATGCTCTTATCGTGTTTCTGGGACACAGGTAGGCGCTGACGATGACGTAAGAAGGTCAGTTCCCGAGGTTTTGAGACGTCGATGTTGGCACCCAGGACCTCGTCGAATATGAAGTTCACGTTTTGGAAGACCCAGTTAATAGTTGTTGGCGAGGTTTCAGTGCGCAAATCCATCAGGGTTACCAGGTTTCTATGTCGGACCGGGTAGATAAATTCATCAGTGTCAATGGCCATGATATCGCGAAATGTGTACATGTACCTGTACATACAGTCGGTAAGAGTGAGGGAACTTCTAAGGTCAATTTCAAAACTCGAGGACTGGTCAAAGAGAGTGTGACACTGGCGAAGGTCAACAAAGTCCTTCTGGTAGTAATGGCGGAAGACCTCCGACACCGCGGCATCCAGACTGTCATTGTAGATGACCACACCTCCGACACCCAGGATCCTCTGCATCTCTAGCCACTCCACAGCCCGGGTCGGGTCGATATGCCAATAGGAGAGAGAAGTGCACACGCCCAGCTTCATCGGCTCTTCTGGTTTCCTGGGAATCTCCACGGGGACGGAGCTCGACTCCAGGGTCAGTGACGACTGAGAGCCAATGCTGACCCGGGTCTCTCCCAGACTGCAGAGTTTCAGGGGGCATGTCGCCACAAACCTACAAAACACTACGTACTTCATGAAAAAGCTAATATTTGCATTGGCAACCTTGGACGTTTTCCTTTCAAACACATAGCGTCTCTTTGGATCAGACCACGGGACCATTTCGACCATGGCTACCTCAAAGTCAGCAGCATCCTTACACGACACCAGGCACTGGAGCCCATTCGCCTTCTCTAACTTCTCCGTCTCGGCGATGGCCAGAATGCGTATAACCGGCTCCTCCATGGGTGAGCCTCTGTCGTCCCAGAAGGCGCTGTAAGTATAGAGATACGGTGACGTATCTGGGAAGGTAGCAAAGCTTCCACTCTCCCTATCACGGCCGCCATTTTGAACTTTCCAAGATTGATCCGTTCCCGTAGCTGTCTTCATGTCTTGAGGTGATAGCGTCTTTCTATTGACAGATCGGAAAGATGACACTCTTCCGGCAGGGCCCGATGTTTGTGACATCCACTTCAGCCCGAGAAGTAGAGACAGCAGCGTGCACATGATGAGCACGACCATTGTACAGTACGGCCTCATGCGGAAATGCTGAAATTGAAGAATGAGGTATGTTAAAATCCTACTCTAAGTTCATTCACAACTTAAAAAAGTCTGGCATCAGTATCTCTGCGGCTTGATTTATTGCATCAATGTATAATAAAAATAGGAGCAAAAATAGTTTATACTACATGCATGTTACTTTTGTGGTGTTCACTGATGTTTTGATAATGACTGTTTCAGGCCCATGTGACGGATGCTGCTCCGCTGCAGGCAGACGTGCAATAGACCGTTCCAGGGGAAATTCCGTACAGTCGCGTTTACATAGGTCAACAACAACAGTTTATCATAGGTCAACAACAACAGTTTATCATAGGTCAACAACAACAGTTGAAAAACGGATAAATATCTTGACTATCAAATAATACCATTTTAAGAACGAGATGGAGGCATAAAAGCCGAGAAAACAGCTGATATAATGCCAACTGGCGAATGTAATGTTGCCGTGGCAGGAAAGCCGCCATATTCTCGGTCTGCTGCTGTTCTTCAGTGCGGAAATAATAATCGTTCTTTTTGTCTAGAGATCTCGCAGGCGAATTCTCGCGATATCAGCCATGTTTGCTCAATCTGTTCCGGAGTTGGTTGTTGTCGTTGCATAATTCTTTATTTGTCGCCCCTACACGGCAGTACAGGTCTCGTTTACTTATAGATGAAATAAATAAATTACTTAAAAATCGGACTTATGCATCAACGGGGCCCGTCAAGCGCGGTAAAGGTGCCATATTGGGGGTTGAAACGGATGCCTGTCGCTCAGTTCCAGCGGGAGTTGGACACCTTGTGTGTTTAGTATGCGTTGTGGGGCCCCCTACCCCCCCCCCCCCCCCGCGGCCTCCCCTCTGCACTGATTTACTGTGCCTGTGGTCGGAAAACAATGTGATTTTCTCTCAATTTTATCTGGCAAATGTCTACATACTTGCAAGTTAATCGCCAGTTACGTGTGAAACAATACTAAATATGAGAATGTAAATAGTGTCTTTGTATGGCACAAAATGAGGCAGGGGATGTGGGCGGTAGCTTGTACATTGCGCGCGTGTTTGTACATTTTCCAAAAGCGTTTCACAACTTCGCCATTCCATGCATGATCGTGGCCAATTTTTACTGACAACAACAATATATATCACATTATAAATCACCATAGCCTATGGACAACATGCTAATAACATCCCGAAGTAACTATGAATAAATTAGGGGATAACGGGCTTCTTTGCCACATACCTCCAGATAAAAGGAATCAATTGATTGACCATCCATTCTTAATATTACTGCTAAACCCGTGATCCGTGTATGCGGTCAGGTTACATCGCATCTAATCATTCGTTGTGTTCATTATTGTGTAGAAGAATTATCTCTGGTAACCAATTTTTCACAAAATACAAATTTCATATTTGGTTTATATATCATGAATTGCGGATACCCCATGACAAAATGAAACTCATCTCCTGGTCCCTGTGCTCACAACTCACTGGAACACAATCGCGAAGCTTTCTATCGATAACTTATGGCTAGATATCTTGCGGTCAGTCTTGCGTTTGTATATTGTGCTACATTTCTTGGACTTCAATTCTTACTATCTGTCAGGTTTTTAGTCCCCATCTAGAGTTTTCTTTAAAAAATAAATCAAGCTGCTATATATAGAAGATACACAGGCAAAAAGGAGTGCGTAGAAAGCATTTACCTACCTTGTGTGCAGACATGTTAAAACTCAAGTGGAATAAGATGCGAACTTTGGTGGCAACTGAGCCTCATATCTGAGCCTCGGTCAACTCACGCTTCACTATGCAATAGTATTTTCGCTTCGGCAGAAGCCTCCTACACTCAAACGTCCGACCAGGTTTAAGATCAATAACGTCAATAAAGTCTATGTGCCCGAACGGCTGTGATTCCTTAAATACGATAACTTACCAGGGGCGCAGCCAGTGACTTGAACAAATTTACGCACCTGCGGCACGTAAAAAGAAGAAAATACTCCCGAACAACAGGATTGCGCGTAGCGGCACAGCCCAATGTGTACGCACGTGGGTACGTACGTACGGCTCGCTACACCTCTGCTTATGGTTACGCACACGTTGTTATGTCGAAGGAACACTTAGAACTTCCGAAAGAGCAGACAGCATTCATCTGGATAATTTTTGCAGAAGAATTGTCTATTGGCTGTTAAATGCATGAACTCTTTCGGAAAGGAAACCAGCTGCTGTTGAAAAATCCGGATAAAAATAGCCGATAAAAGGTTTTGGGTTGCAGTCTCTCTATGATTCCCTGAATATTGAGTTTTGAAACCATCGGCAAAACCCTTAACAAGGGAACTGGTTATGAAGGGTTTATATGCCTGCAGATCCGATTGCAGCGTATTGGGTCTTATTGCGTCTTATTGAGGTGGACAGGGATGGTGGGCCTTCTGTTGGGCTGGCCGCTCTTGGGCGAGGAAAGAAGGAGCCTTACACGACTTACGGTGGTTTGAACGGGCAAGCCGTTGAAGTTGTTGGAATCAATGAGTCCTCCGGGCCCCCCACATGCCTCACCCTAGCTGGGAGGGGCGGCAATATTACAATGTAAATTTCTTACGTTATCCATCAATCAAATATTGATTCGATATTTGTTATGCACCATCACGCCGAAGTTAAAGCGTGTCATCGAAATAACAAGTCCATCTTGCCTTTATTGTCCTCAAACTGTTCTCCCAGCAGTCAACCGGTCACGGTTGCACGGCCACTTGGCTTGCTTCATGTATGGGCATAGTCTGGGCCGCGGCATGGCTGTTTGCCCTTAATGACCAAGCCTACATAAACACATGGGCTGATTCATATTGACAGGCTCGTATCTCTAATACTGAAGACCAAGAAACCAAGCTAACAGCTCAATGCTGTCCACAGCGGGGTGACCAAATGACGCGGTGGCAGATATGCTTTGTCCAAGCTTATTGCACCTAAAGTGAACGAACACGCCTAAAATAATCGGCGGAATTAGGTCGAATGACTTAGCCAATGATAATTGCAGACTGGCTCCGACTCCCGCCAGCCCGACACTCCATCTGAATATGCATACCACAATAATATCATCTTGAGACATGGATGCCCTAGTCGACATTCGCTGGTTATGGCTGATGGCGCTACAGTAGTCTGTGTTCGTGCCCAAGTGAAAAGGCCCGCTTGCATCCTCTAAACAACGATTGATATTTAGCAAATAAAAAACCCGAATAAATGAGGACATGACAAGTGATTCATTTGTCATTTCTCTGGTTATGTCAGGATTGATTGGGATTGAATGGATTCCTGGGAGAACATGTTATGCATCGGTTCCACACACAGACTTGTTAGAAAACCGGCATCGATAAGATTGTTGGTATAGGCCTAGCATTATGCCATACACCCGCGATACATGTGGCATACACCCAGGATATACACTAGATACATATCACTGCATCCTTATTTTATTGCTATATCATGGCTCGATGTTTCGTACTTCAGTTTGAACCATGCACCCGGAAATTGGTTAGGTTAGGAATAAAAAGATGGCAAACCAAATTTGTTCACATTTAAAATGAAGAAATTAGCATAATGTGCTCATATAATGCAGCATGGTCGTGTCGCAGCAATGCCACTTAATTACACATGAACAGTTGTAAAAACAAAAGTGGCAGATCCATACGTACTGATTATAACTTTACAGAAGTTGAGGATGAACAAGTGTTTTTTGTTACACCTGCCACGAAGGCTGAGCTTGCATCAGAGGGTGTTTGCCCCAACAGCCCGCATCATGGTATCTCCGGCTAAGATCAAGATGCTTGTATAGCTTGTTCAATAACTGCCTCTTTTTTTTAAATCATAAATATTAAGGATGGAAGACGGGTACCCCTATACCATTCATGAGCACCCCCTCCCGCCTTCTCCCCCCGCTGATTTACGGCACCTGTGCCTGTGGGCTAAGGCTTAGACTAGGTAGCGCCTGTAACAGGTTACACTGTATGGACAGGATGGCCGTACTACCAGAACGGCCGCATGGGTTATGGTGGGTGGGATGACGGTCTATGGGGGTGGAGGTGGAGGGGTGCATGAAGCTTGCAGCGGGTCGTTTGGTGGGCCGTGCGCATACTGTGCAGTGGAGGGTGGAGAGACTCGCACACGGGTCTTGTGCGATCATGGATTTATTGGCGGCCTTTGATAACAACTCGACCACAAAGACATGATCCGATAATTTTTCAACGTGCGTTTCTGAAATCAGATGATTCCAATTCAAAAGTCTCTTCGCCCACCACTTCCTCACCCCACCCATATTTACGGGTGGGGGAACGGCCGTGCTGGTAGTAAAGGTTCTTTTCTATTTACCACATGTTACAGGGCTATATACTAAGGCAGTCCTGCAAGCAAGCCGCTGTGGGTGTTTCCGCGACTGGATCCATATCGGAGTGGACTGCCTTGCATCTGTCTGTGTAACAAAAGCTTAGGTAATATATATCCACCACGTGCCCTCGGGATAGGGTAAAAATATATGCTACATGGTCGCGATATATGTTACTCGCCTGCCGACAGGAAGAACAGCTGAAATAGTGGCGGATCGGGTGGTTGTTACCATGCGATAGATACAGACGAACGCCGCAGCAGCTACACGGATCACACAGCATTACCAACATGTGTTGCGGAGCTATTGTGTGATCGTTCGGGCTTGGTGAGGACAAATGATGACCCTCGGAACGCGGACGGCCCTGGAAACTCAGTGCCCATCATTAGCATATTCTGTCATATAATGTCTTGCAATGTTTTGTGTGTTGGTAATCGTACATAAGCAGAAAGACATAATTAAGCCACTCACACCTTCTGATACGATGGCGACATCGCCTGGCCACTGATACCCCACGGCTGTCACGGTGAACGTGCAAGGCTGTCGTCCAACCGGGATAGGATGCCTCGAGCTAGAAAGACAAACGTTGACGCTGAAAGATGGCGTTTATATTAAAGCTCTTAATCCAATTATATAACAGAGCGCTGCGTATCTACATGGCTGTTGTGGTCTGGTAGAGAACGGATTCAACTACAGATTCTTGGCCGGCCCGGTAGCTCAGTGGGTTAGAGCGCTCGCATTTAATGCTCTGGTCGCCTAACTTTCTAAATTGCCTTAATAGACAACCACCCTTCATATAGCATCTTAATATGCCTGAACCAATAGTTCCAAACAGTAACACTTCCTTTGAAAGCGTGGCTTGTCTGCAAAACAACAAATCGTTTTTGCCGTTATTGCTCTGTTTTTTTTCTGTAGTCTACCAAATTGGTTGATGCATGGGCGAAAACTGACCGCATGTCAATGGCGCTGTAATACGTGGCTGTCCGCCTGCGTCAGGTCTAGCGTCCTATCGACCGGTCATATGGAACCAACTTCCCCTACATGGCCAGATATATCGATATACGGAACGTGAACATCGAAACGCAGTAGTAATTAACAAGATGGCGACACCGGTGATAAGATGGCGACAGATGTTACAAGATACCCAAAATGGGCTCTTACTCTGAAGGATCCGTTTAAAGCAATACCTGGATGGTATCATGGACGAGTAGTGCTTCAAGCCATCGACCACCCCTATAACTATGATGTGTGCAACTTCTACCCGCCGACTAAGTGGGGAGCACGAGAGACCCATTCATAGATGCACGTTCTGTATGAAGTGACCTAGGATTTGTTGCGTATGTTTTATACAAGGTTTCTTAGGCTTTGTGGAACATGTTCTACGGTTTGCTGAATATATTTTACATGCGGTTGCTTGATTGTTTTCTGAATATGTCAGATAAAACATACAATTGTTTTACGTTTGTGACAATGTTTTCATTTTCATGTAAAAGAAGGGAACACGAGCAAAACGTGTTTCCGACTTTATAAAATCCTACAAAAGCCATATGTGCAAAATGCATGGCTAATACAATTTCACCAATGCAAAAACTAGCTACTGTACAGTGGCCCGGCGAACTGCCTAACCGAAATAACCTCAATTTCAATGCTCAAGCAGGCCGAGCAAACCAAGCGGAAGGAGCGGTGGGTCAATATTGCCTACATGTCCTTGCTTTCCCCACAAATCAAACTGAATGGCACGCCAAGTCATTTTGTTATTGACCCTGATGGGCTACCATTCCATTTAGAGATTTAATATGCCTGACCCCAAAGTGGTCCAGATAGTAAAATGTTTAGTCAACGCTCGACTGACCTATCTTAATGCAAGACATCTGTTTTTCCTTTGGAGCCCTTGGAGTGTCTTCCTGTAGGCTTTCAAATTAAGCTGTCATGGCCATCTGACTTGGTTGATGAATAGGCGGAAACTGACTGCGTGGTTATGGCCTGGAGACTTGTGACTACCAACGTGGTCAGGTGCAGGTTGATATCGACCTGATCCGACGGGCCAAACTGCCCATACATAGCCTAGCAGATCGAAAATCAGAACGTGAACAGCGAACAGCAGTTACATACTTACCAATTTGAGAAAGGGACTTCCGGTTGATAGCATGACGAAGAGTGGGGCTATTTTGGCTAAATTGTAGCGACACCCTTCATGCCAGTAAAGTTGTATATCGAGCTCTTTCCCGCCAAAACTAAAGAAGTCAAAATACAAATAAGAATCAGTACTTGAATCATCCAAGATTTCTGTTGTCTATATTCCAAGCATACAAAGTGGCCATTGAGTTGCAGCCTTGTCCGTGATATTAATTTACGAGAGGTTTTCAACTTATATTGGTGGTAAACGTCATCAGTTTCGCGGTGCTTTGTTATAAGTCGAGTGCCGCGACAGAGTTCTGTTGTGTCCCGGGATAGACGCGTTTGCCACGTCACAGCCGAAACGGAGATGGCTTTTAGGTTATGAATTTATAGAATGAAACAATCGATTTTTTTTGCAAACTGTGATATATGTCGCCTGGGTGTAGTTTTGACGGGAAAGAGCTCTATGTGCAACTTTAAATTAAATGATTTTCAGAACAGTATTACAAGGGAATGAAAGATAATTATGATAATTTGTGCTTCTCTTATGATCGGTTTTAATACTTTCCATGCCATAATTTATGTTTTTTAACAGATTCTGCTTTCGCATAAACCATGCATTTTGGGTAAGCTGCCCAATTCGATAAATTCCAGTCAATTAATTGATTCGGTCTTCGACGAACATCATGATGAGTGTTGTCTATGTAACAAAGACATTCAAACTCAGTCGAGTCAATAAAGTCCCATTTAGGTTTCACATTATCAAGTAATATGAGTTGAGAAGGGCATACGCGGAATTTGGTCGAGATACCGGTAAATCTGTATCTTTATTACGACTCCCAAGAAAAATCGGTAGACACACCAAGCTATTTGTCTATAAAAATTATATACGACCGACTCTTGGGTATGGAACTACAGTGTATCTCGGTAATCTAACTAAAATCTAGACCAAGAGCCTTGAAAGGGTAAACCGAAAGGCCTTACTAGCCATCAGCGGGGCCTACATCACACAGCAAGCTATCAGAGGAGGTTGGTGTGGAGCAACTTGCGCTTAAACGCCATTACTTCAGCCTGTGCATGTTGTACAAAACGGTTAATGGTGTCTGTCAACCGTACTTGGCGTCCTTACTTCCCCAAGCCAATCGCAATCCCGCATATTCCCTTCGAAACATAAATGACAGAGTGCCAAAAGTAACCAAAACATACTCCTTAAACTCATTTCTTCGGCACACAGTTCGCGAATGGAATAGCGTATCCCTATAGACATCAGGCACGCATCTTCCCTCCCCCAGTTCAAAACGAAATTTAAGTTTTCTTCTCTCTCTCCTAGAGTGTGGCGCTGAGTCGATCTACCACGCTCGGCTTCGACTCGGCCTAAGCGCTCTCAATACCCACCGTCAGAAGCATGGCTTTATTAACGACAACCGCTGCCCTAAGTGCAATTTAAAGCCCAAAAACAATGATCATTTCCTACTCCAATGTCCAGCTTACCGATCCTCCCGTAAACTTCTCAAGACGGACATTTCCTTCCTTACAGATCACAGTATTAACATTGACCCATCCTCAAGCCTTGATCGGAAATCCCTCTGCGAAGTATTACTATTCGGCTGCTCCAATATTACCGTCGACTGAAATAACGTACTATTCAGCGTTGTCCATATTTATATCAAACATACTGGGTTGTTTTGACTGCATGATTTTACTAAATGACTTTTGTTATGAATTTGTTACGTCATGTCGCGCTCCTATATCGTTACTTTGTATATACAGTGGTCCCTGCGTTATGAGACTTCTATTCTGCCAGCCCGAAAAGACCGTATAATGGAGGGATGCACCGAGATGGCCTATTTTCGCTCAAGTATAATCACGTACTTAAATGGCACTATATAACAGATTCAGTCTTTGATGCAGTTCTGGCTCTTTCCCACTTATCCATGATAGCATAAACCTCCAGTCAAACAGAGCTGCCATGCCGATTGTGGTTTCTCCCGCTCTGTGCCGTTGAACAGCGTTGACGTGCTACCCCAAAATTAAATAGTTTTTATTTCGTTTTCTAGCTATCGTGTACGTGTATTGACTCAAATACTAAGACAGTCCTACTTATATTAATGTACACAAAAGGTGTGAATAACAACGATGCGACTTAAACGCGTGCTCCTTAACAACCGAGCAGATTAGCCCAATGTGTTGTTTGTTCAGAGCCAATCGAGTCGACTGTTACACCACGCTGCGCTGCCATGTAGCGACTTACCAAAGAAATTAAATTGTGTGCCGAACGTATAAGGAGCCGAAATGCCGGTCCTAAGTGTTAAGCGGGCAAGGCACCCACTCTTTTAATCAGCACGACCTTATATACTGAAAGTTTCACTGTGTTAAACAGCACGTGTAGTCGTCTAAACAGACTCATCGCACTGAACAATGGACGGCGGATAAATGGACACATGTGTGAATCACGTTTGACCAAAGGACGAGCCATAGATTGCCATGTTAATGGTGGATGCGCGATGAATCGACGCCTAAATGAAGGATGGACTATGACTGATGCAGCTGTGGACACATTATCCAGGAGAACTCGCTCCGCCAGGCATGCATGCTACTCGGTGCCCATATATCTCAAGGGCTCACATACTTTAATGAGATACCGCAAGGTACGCCCTCCATGGACCAGAGGGTAGGGGCCAACGGGCAGGGGGCACGGGGACAGCAGTCAGGTAGAAAGGGAAAAAACGCTCGCCAGCGCAGCAAATCTCCGCCAGACGTGCATGCTACCCTGTGTACCGATGTGTCAAAGGGGCCGGCCCGCTAGCTTAGTGGGTAAAAACGTTTGCTTTGAGCAATCCGGCCACCTGGGAGCAACATAACGTCAGCGGATCGATGGTTCGCGCCCCGCTGGGGCCATGTCTGTGTGGTCGTAGGATGAAGAACCCACGTGGCACGTGGATATGTCAAGTAAATCTAAGATACAGAAAAGAGAGAAATTGACAGTTACTGTAAGGCTAGTTAAACGTTCTTCCGTGGAACATTATTATATCAACTCATCCATCCATGACCTAGGAGATCGACATCCACTACTAACCATACTTACCAATCTGAGAAAGCGACTGAATAAATCCGTAGTAGCAAGACGGCGAAAACAATCACACGATGGCGACAACAATAAGAATATGACGACGTTTGCAACATTAGTACCAGTATGACGATTGTTGTAATAAAATAGCGACTGTGGCACCCTATTGCAAAGAGGGGATGATGTGTACCAGCTTAGCTTCACCCACGTGGATTCACCCCCCTGTTGTATCACACTGTGTCGTGCTTCATTCCGGATTGACCTGGCCCATTGGCGGTAAATTTAAATTGTGATCGGGAAAGCTGTGCCCGGTCCCTCTTCCAGCATCATTGATGGAAAGGATGCCAACTGATATAGGACAACATATAGGTCCAAGTGTACTTTAGTCATTAGGAGCACGTGGCCAACGGTCAGGTAAAGGG
The DNA here is from genome assembly GCA_964019135.1 of Arenicola marina. Taxonomy (NCBI): domain Eukaryota; kingdom Metazoa; phylum Annelida; class Polychaeta; family Arenicolidae; genus Arenicola; species Arenicola marina. The sequence continues at coordinate 38,615,765 of OZ025257.1, read as the reverse complement.
GGAAGTGGACCGTTCGGGGGATCTAGCGAGGGCGCACTTTTCTCTAACGCTGCGTATGGTCTTAACACCGCAAGACTTAGAACTAAGAGGTTGGGGGGGGGGCAATCAGGGGTCATGATCACGAAGAATAAATGTCTTTATTCCCAGATCACGATGATTTAAAAACGTTACTCCCTGCGTACAATGGAAGGGCGTATACATGATAGGAAATTGACCATTTCTCGGTTCACGGTTATTTAATATGAAAATTCCCAGTTCACGATTAATGACAATCCTTGATCACGGCGGTCGGCTAATACCCCATTCCAAATTCACGAAGAATTATTTTCCTCATTCCCAGTTCACGGTGAAAAGCCCATTCCCAAAAAACGGAAATACCCCTTGCCCCCCACCCCCCCCCCCCACCTCCCCCACCCCACCCCCCCTCCCCCAAAGAGCGCGCGCTGTACTCAGTCCGACACGCTTCGTTACATCAGATGTGTGATAGCCTTTGCCTTAAACAGCCATACAGGTGATGCTATGCAGGCTGCCGGGTTCACACATGCCCCAATGCCTCATCACCGCGTCTTGCTGGTCTGAGACTGTGGAGAGATGACGCTTGTCTGCAGCATCGTGTGTCTGCAGAAACGTCCTCCCGCCATTATCTCATTGGCAATCAAATACATTAAAAAATCTTCCACGGTTTGTACAGTCTCAGTAAGGCAAGAAAAAAGCTATAGGAACTACGAAGTCAGAAAATCACATCCGTTCTAAAGCATGCAAGTGGCCAGCAAAACGCTTCTGCTGGCAACTCGTGAGTGCCAAAATGTGGCTTATCCCGAAAGGTCGACCCTGTGGTCTTTTAGACGTTCAACAACCACGAACAATCATGCAATATAATAAATATCGCAGGTCGGGGGAATACCAGACCCTTATGATTCGCCCCACTACCAGTAGCACTGCTGCACGGCAGCATCGCCATCGAGTTAATGACGGCCGCCAAGGTGAAATGGCAAGGTTTACCCAGGGTAAAGCCATCGAGACAGAAAGGCAAAACAAAACGCTTTATGCCCACAAATTGCGAATTAAGGAACTAAATGTCTATATAATCTCCATTTCTATTCTAAAAAAGTAGCCCCGAATATATGGCGATATTCTCAATATTCAATAACAGTTGATGGGTCAACCTGAGCTGTAGTGGGATGGCGAGGAGCTGGCACTTGAGCGGGTGACTCCAGGAGGGCGGATGCCGGCGGAGACATGCCATTCGTATTTGTCTTTTTTTGTATTCAGTTTAATTTTACTCTTAATAAATCAAGGAAATGAATTGTATGGGTGGCTGCAGTGCCAGCGACCATCAGGTCTTAACTAGAGTCTCCCAACCATGTGAATGAATCTGTTGTTCCTTGTTTTCTTTAGGTCACTTGTTAGTTCGTATGTATTCACTTGGTTAAATAAATGATATTGACTTGACTTGACATGTCGATAGTGGAATTAGCGGGTGGGTTGAGCGGAGGACCCCAGGAGGGCTGATGCCGGCGGAGACATGCCAATAGTGGAAGATAGGGCGGAGTGATACATGACTTCCGATGAGACAAGCGGGCAGACCGCTGGAGCCGCCCGATTTACTGACGTAGACGTCGCCCCGGAGCAATGAGTCCCCTGGGCCCTCACATGCCTCACCCTAAGGGAGGGGGGAGGGGGGGGGGGTGGTCTATGTAACCTCCAACTCCTTATACTTCTTCCCTTAATCAAGGCGAATGGGAGGCTGAGGCACTTTCTTATTAACTGTATTGAGTCAATACCCTCCATACACAGTAACTATTCTGGGCGCATCATGATAATCGTTCCCTAGATGGTAAAGCTTTTGTGAAGTAAGAACTCCCCTTTGCCTGGGAATCTTCTTGTAGTTTATCAGTATCAGGGGTAGGGAAGGGGGTCCAGTGTTCATTTTTCTATAGTTCAGTGTCGAATTTCGATGTTTCATGACGTTCCGTGTCGCTCTTCGGTGAAATTCAGTGTCGTTCTTTTTCTGAAATGCAACCATCTGTGTCCATGTCACTTTTTCAGATCCTTAGTGTCGGAATTTGGGGGTCAATGTCAAATGTCGATTTTTCAAATGTGCACGTGTCGCGTGTCGCCATTTACCCCTTCCACACGCCTAGTAAAAGCTGTCGCGGCCACTTAAATTGGTTGATGAATAGCCTAAACCTGGCCCCATATTGCGCCAGCGCTGAGATAAGTTTGTGCCATTTAGCCCAAGCGTAGTATAGACTTGGTCATTTTGGGGATTACTCGCTCATGCCCGTGGTAGACAGGGTCAAAAAAAGATCAGGTTAGACCTTTCTGACTGGCCCCGTGTTGAGACGAACCGAAGAGAAATAACACCTCAAGGTACAGCCGCTGGTGAAAAGTATGGACAACCCATTGGCGTCATGACTATTTATTCTAATAAATAACTCTCATAAAACGGTCAAATATTTTAGTCACGATGGTCGAGACATCAGAATCTCGGTCCGAGGAGGTACATTCACAGTGAGACTACCGTACATCGACCCATGGGCATCCATCAACTCACGGACTGTCACGTGTGAGCCACGAGACAATCTGGCGGCCAGCACTGAGCCGTAGACACGACGGAAGCGGCAAAACGTTCTCCGGGATATAGCATGACTGGCTTAACACTTGGGAATCAGTTGTGACGAGCTTCTGGCAGTAAAAACAAGGCAATACTAACTGAAGGCAGCGGTAACAAGATTCTGGCGTAAGTGACAGGCAGGATACTTTGCGTGGAGCCGCCATAAATACGAAAATATACGTCTGTGAATGATACTAATGTAATAAAATGTTTATCCCTAATTTCGATTAGTCTTCCTAAAATAGTTATTACGTAGATTATGCGTTGTATATGAGCCGACATCCCCGTACAAAATGACCAGCATTGAGAGAAACACATTTTGGGCAAGAAAATCATGGTTTTCAGACAACCTCCGCAATGAGGTGAAAAAAACTTTTACTGCCGAATAAAAATCTTGTCTTACTGCTGCATGCATTGCTCGGGCCCAGGCTGCCCTCCACCATCGCTAGAGATCACTTGCAAATTAGGTCATCGCCATCGCAAATGTAACGAACTGGGACGTAATTTTGCTGAGCGTTTCTAAAAGACGCAGTACCCTGAATAACCTCAAGTGCAGGGGCAATGTTTTCTGTGTCCTTTACGAGCAAACGAACCAGAAAGAAGTGGTCTTTATTAAGGGAAACATGTTTTTTGGAAACAGGATCCTGGTTCACAGACAGCCTCGGGGTCCGCAGATGGCACCGCGACGATGGGGTTTAATCACCACCTGTCGCTTTCATTTGTCAAATAAAAAGAACCTTTGATTGCCACTGTGCACATCGCTCGCAGCCTGGCTGTCCTCCGCCATCGATGGACATTAGTTGGACATTTAAGGTCATCGCCAGCAACTTGTTGCTCTCTCATCTCGCAAAAAGTCATTTCGAAAGCGTCCATCTGAACAGGAAGTGCATTGATTATTTTCAGACCCAGAATTACGTATGTGTTATCCACACCTATGCTGCTATACTATCAGTATTGCGATATATCCGTGCTGAGAGCGCAACATATATTGGCAATCACTTCGGTGAAACAACCTCGGGTGGCACCGTAGATACACCCTTTCACATGGCTAGCATGGCAGGTTCCCAACGTAAGGTTTGATACGATGTGATATATATAGACCAACACTACAGACGCTACACAACACACGGTCACAGTATTACAAACATATGTATTTCTATTTTTGCCGAAATTCATGCGGTATTATCAGCAATAATGCAATCATATGAATAAGTTCAAAATTGTCATCATTTAATCAATCAAATCGCAAGTCATATGCCTGTGACGTCATTGCAGTAAATAAAAATCACAAACGAGATAAGATTATTGTCCCATTACATCTACGGGATCAATTGAGTTTGCTATCAGCGAACGATTGCGGATACTTATGACCGAGGTCTTTAGGATTGTGAAACAAATAGGCCCGCTATACTTACACAGCGTGTTACATAGCATCTGCACGACTACTGACGCTCACTCAATCGCAGGTGATGATGATAACAACGGCGAATTTAAAGCAGAAACGAATCGTGAGCCCCTCGTCAACTATTATATAGGGAACATATCAAGATCTGTGGGAGAAAACACGATGAGGAAATTTTTCACTGAGCATGGGGTCAAGCCCATTTATCTTAAACTGTTCCCTAGCAATAATGATCGGGATGAGAGGGGCAATGGTGCCAAGTTATCCATTAGTCAGAGTTCGAAAGCTGCGTTAAATTCAATAAACCTTCCACGTGGTATTTATAAAAGGCAATGGCAGGTAACAGCGTCCGGTGGAAAAGGTTCACATAAGGCAGGTATTTTTTATGGGCATCGAAACTCATGGGAATAAACTTGTCATAGGCGCATTTAATTGCAAGGGTGTGATGCGTAACACTCCGTATCTGAGCAAGTTGTTGTGTAAGTCTCAGGTCGACATGCTAGCAATTAGTGAGCACTGGTTACTGCCGCAGAGTCTGCACTTTTTAAATAGCGTAGAATCAGGGTATCACTCTCATGCAGTAGCTGAGACACCCTCAAAAGATAATGCAGGAACACGCGGCAGAGGGGGAGTTGCAATCCTATGGAAGCAACAGCTCTCACAACATGCCACTCTGGTCAATTGTGGAAGCGATAGGATAGCGGGGGTATGTTTTGAAATAGGTAAAAAGAAATTCTTAACAATCCTGGCAGTCTATATGCCTTCCACAAACCACGACATTGAGATCTATCAAGAAACCCTAAATCTACTGTTTGATTTGTACAGTTTACATGCAGAATCGTCTGAGGTTATTGTGCTGGGCGACTGTAACGCGCAAATCGTAGGGCCCAGATGCTTAGGTGCGAGCAACATTCGCTCCCGCGAGTTACAGGGCTTCACCGCCTGGTTCGATCTATGTTCGCTGCCAACTGAAGATATTTGTAGTGGGCCAGACTATACCTTTTGTCCTTACGACGGGGGACCCCAGACTCTTATTGATCACATCCTTATGCGAAGTCAATATGACGATCTTGTATTGTTCGCATGTGTAGTCGACGACGATGAGTTGAATACATCAGATCACCTTCCTGTTCTTGTATCCATCAGCTCTCCGCGGTTAAGAGTGCGCGACACACACGCACAGTTCCCTTCTCTAAAGTGGAAGCGAGTTAGTAACCAGTACATACGCGACACCTACACCAGAGAGCTTAACGACAGACTGAGGCCAATATTGCACACACACCTTAGCTGCATAGGTGACATCGAGACGTATCATAAAAGAGTCACAGATCTGATGCTGATCATTTCGCACCGACACATTCCGGAGGCCCGGTTCCGGCCATTTCTTAAGCCGTACTGGAAGCAAGGTGCAGGGCATGCCCATAAGGACATTTACCAGGCGCGTAAGTCATGGGTGGAACAAGGCCGACCGCGTTACCCGACAAACGTAGGATATAAGACGTACAAGAACCTGAAACGTCGTTTTAGACTTACCTTAAGAGAGTTAAAGCACGAGAGTGATGAAGAATTCTTCCAGGAGATCGATAGAGAAGCTGAGGTGGACCAGAACAAGTTCTGGTCGCTCGTCAACAAGAAAAAAAGCAAACCGTTCTGTGCAGTAGGCCGCTCAAAGTAGGCGGTAAAGTTTATCGGGGACGGGAGGAGAAACTGTCTGTGTGGACCGACTATTTTAGGGACATGTATTCAGAGACCCACATCACGAACGACGATCAGAATCAATTTGACCAATCCCACGACCGATTCATTCAAACCGCGGTAAAGCAGTTGTGCCAGCAAATACCTTCAGAGAAAGATGACATTTGCCAAGGGTTTGCCTATTCCGACATCGACAATGCTATTAAAACGTTGAAACCAGGGAAGAAAGGAGGCAACGACAACATAACTAATGAGGATGTGAAATTTGGAGGCAGTAATTTAATATTATGCTTAAATAACCTCTTCAACGCCATGTATACATAGGAGTACGTTCCAAAGGATTTTTTAAAAAGGTACTATCTACACATTGTACAAGGGATCGAATAAGTATGAAGACGACAGGCGAAATTACCGTGGAATTTCACTACTTCCTGTAATTGCCAAACTATTCGATCAAGTAATTCTGTCAAAGGTAAAACCATGGATTAATGTCAATCGCGTAGACTTTCCTTCGTCCAACCAGAATGCCTATCAAGAATTCTGTGTGCAGCCTCTTAGCGTCTTATAGTGTTCAGGAATGCATTAATTACAACCGCGAGAGGGAATCCGGTGTGTACTTGGCCCTGTTAGATTCGTCTTGCGCTTTTGATACGGTGTGGCACGAAGGGTTGTTTTGGTTTAAACATATTTTTATTTGGCAATTGGAAAGCAGGCAAAGCCTATACAAATTCCTCTTGCTTGAAAAATAAGAAACATATATTACAGGCAATCAACTTAATAAATTTGTAGAATTAGTTCACTAAATGACACACTGCGATGGAATTTGTTGGCTCTCTCTGTGCGTCGTAGTATGGCAAAAGGAAAGAGAGTTCGTAAATATACGCGTTCCAACAAGCGAAACTAGGTGTTAAAACGCCTTGTCTTTTCAATATACACATGTACAGCTTTGAATATTTCTAAATGTTCTTGCAAAGTTAAGTTGGCATTCCCGAATAAAATTGTTCCGAGTGTAAAACTTGTAATTTTCATTACATTTTGCAATAATCTGTCGCGTATGATAGTATACATCGGGCATTCTAAAAAGTAGTGAGTGGTATCTTCACGAGGTGCGCCACAATTACATTGTTGATCATTAATTATACACATATCAAAAAGATGAGCCCTTAACTTACTACAATTCATTCTCAGTCGCGAGTGTACAACGTTTGTGCCGCGCCGGCCAAAGTTAAATAACTTGGAGGTCTCCCTCTTATGACAAATATCCTTATTCACTAAGGCCTGTTTGAAAGTTTTATGGTCGCACATGGATCTTATATTGATAGGTAGTTCATTCCAGAGCCTTATCACACTTGGTAGAAACGAGTTGTAATAAGAAGAAAGTCGCGCCTTAACGGTCGTGACGTTCAAAGGCAGAGCATTACGAAGCGCGTAGTGTGTTCTTTGTGTTACATTTTGAGGTAAAATATCGCATAAATAACTTGGGGCGTTCCCATAAAACATCTTGTGAAACAGTAACAATTGAAATCTTTTACGACGAGCACTCAATGTTTCCCAACCGAGTTCTTGATAGATAAGCGAGTGACTAGTGTGTTTAATCGCCCCGGATACAAGACGGCCTGCTCTCAGCTGAACGGCTTCTAGCCTGTCAGCGTCCGCCTGTGTGCAACCATCCCAAAGGACACATGCATATTCCATAGTGGGACGCACGAAGGTTTTATACATTAAATCTAGCGTACCTCGGTTTAACTTGTAACGCAGTCTGGACAACAAATCGACCCTTCTACTCGCCTTAAGACACATTTCACTGATATGAGATGACCATGTGAGTTTAGACTTCAAGGTTACGCCAAGATGTTTATGTTGGGTAGTATTTTGTAAAACTTCGCCTCCCATTTGCAATGGCGGTAAATCAGTTATGGGTTTATTGGATATGGTCATAGACTTTGTCTTAGGTGCGCTAAAGGTTACAAACCACTGCGAGGCCCAGGACTCCATTTTTTGCAAATCACAGTTTAACATATCAGTTCCATCATCCAATTGATCATCATCGTCTACAATGACATATACAGTTGTGTCGTCAGCGAAGAGTCTAATTTTTTACTGTAACCCGTCGACGATATCGTTGACATAAACTAAAAATAAAAGAGGACCCAGGACTGATCCCTGTGGAACCCCCGCTTGGATATGACCCAGAGGAGACGCTGCGCCATCAATCACCACACTCTGATACCTGTCATCGAGGTAGTTTTTAAACCAGTCCAGAAGTCTGCCAGTAATTCCAATACGCTTAAGTTTGTGGATAAGACCAACGTGCCAAACACGATCAAATGTCTTTGATATATCGCAGAACACAACACGGACAATCTTGCGTTTGTCTAAAGCCTCACTAAATATATGATATAGATGGACAAGTTGGTTAACCGTGCTGTCGCCTGGTATAAACCCAGACTGAAGTCTAGAGAGTATTTCATTGTCACGCAGATAGTTAAACGTATGCTTAAATATAATCCTTTCGAACAGCTTCCCGGTACAGCTTAGTAGCGAGCCTGGCCTATAGTTGTCGACTAGGCTTCTACTACCCTTTTTGAATATGGGGATAACGCTTGCTTTGCTTCCACAGACGAGGCATCTTGCAATCCTTCAGGCATTCATTAAACAATATCATGAGCGGCTCGCTTATACAAGAGCCGGCTTCGCGTAACATTCGAGGGCTAATCCCACCAGGACCACAGGCTTTCTTTATATCTATGCATTTAAGCAGATCGACTACTTCGTCCTGTGTAACAGAGATGTTATTTAAACCGGTGAGCATACAACCACCGTCTGTGTCTAGGCTGACGCGCTCACTTACATCGAGAGTTGAATGGGATAAAAAGTAGTTATTAAACATAGATGCTTTAGTGTGAGGATTGGACTCAGCTCGACCATCAGCCTGTAAGACTCGGTACCCGCAACTATCATTTATGCCAAGCATTTGTTTGGAGATGCGCCACCATTTCTTTGGCGTCACAGAGCTTGATTCGTTCAATACACATTCTAAATCATACAAGTAGGTAGCTTTTGCCTCCCTTAAGTTTGTGATATATTCGTTACGCAGTCTTCTGTACTCGGCCCAGTCCGTGTCTCTACTGGACTTCCGTGCTTTACCATGAAGCCTGTCAAGAGCCCTCTTTTTACATCTAAGTTCCTTATTAAAAAAAGGTTTATCCTTCGGACGAATAGTAACTACCTTGTTTGGAATGAAATCTGTACAGAAGTTAAGAAACCGCGACGTCCACGCCTCACACATAGTATCTGGGTCCCCGGACAGAAAGCATTCGCTCCAGTCCGTATGTGACAGAGCTTCACGAAACTGATCAAAGTCGGCTTTGTCATAATACCAAACCTTGCGTTTGTAGCATTTAGTCGTATGCGATTTAAAACTGAGTTCACAAACAATCACAGAGTGGTCACTAGTGGTGACTGGTGTGAGAATGTCAACATTCTTTACCAGGTCAGTAGGGGTGCTTAAAAACTGGTCTAAAATGGACTTTGAACGAGCGGTAACGCGCGTAGGCTTGTCTACATGGATCTTCATGTGATTATTGTTTGCCAAAGTGAGCATATGCAAATGATGACTTGGGTTTGTTACTTCGTCTGCATTAAGATCACCTGTCAATAGAATGTTACAGTCGAGATAGCTCTTGGCGTTGTCAACGTTGATTTGAAGTGTGTCCCATAACCCGACAGGAGAACTTGGTGGTCTGTAAATCCCACAAAATAAGAACTTGTTATTGCCTATGAGACATTCTAACCAAATGCTCTCGATATCCCCTGCCTCAAGATCAGTTCTACGTGTGGCCAGTATACCATCAGAGACCCATACCAAAACTCCGCCCCATGTCCCTGCTATTCGATCTCGGCGAAAGGGCTGTTGGTAACCTGAAAGACTAAGATCGACAATAGAAGCCGGATTTAAGTGCGTTTCAGTTATGCAAATAATATCGTGGCTACCAACAAAGTTCGCAGTAATATAGTTCATTTCATCGTCGTGCAAGCCGTGCACGTTCGCATGACACACAGAAACAGCTCTGACAGACTGGACTCTGGGACCCCGACCTGGGGAGGGACCAGGATTCATGGCAATATCGCCCGAACATAATCGCGTTTTTACAGAGGATACGTGTTCCAGCAGCTTCTCACATTGGGTCGGACACATTACATCGGGCATCTCGCACATAGTCTAAGGAAAAATAAGGAGCAGAAGACTAAATCGAGTTGAACACGAGAGAGTAAAATACAGCAGTACATAGTAACAGGACATCGGTAGGTCGCTTCGTGAATGTACATGTATGAAATTTAAGTTGATTGCAAAGAAAAACAAAACGAGAACGCGAGAAAATATAGCAGGTGTTAAAACCAGGCGATGTGCGGGCGAGAAGCAGTGATATGCAAGTACAACTCTTTAACCCTATGTACATTTCGTGCGGCTACGGGTAGAAGCTCACGGTCAAAAAAAACAGAAGCGAAAACAGGAAGAAAGGAAGGAAAGAAAATGAAAATGAAAATGGACCCCTCGCGGTGTCACCCAACTGTTGGCAGTGATTATGTCGCTAACATGCTGTCAGCTGCGACTTGACGCAGTAGTTAATTTCAGGTAATAAGTGGTTACCATTTCAACAGTTGTTGGAATACCACTTGAAAGAACCGCTTTAACTCAAGCGGAGTTTTTCACGTCAGAGTCTAATTTGGGGAGGGATCGTAATTGGAAAGGCTGGCTAATTACGAAGGGTTGTTTTACAAATTGCATTCCTTCGGCATCAGAGGCAAACTTTGGTCCTTATTATACTCGGCGTACCAAGGTATGGTCTCAAATGTGGTATGTAACGGCATTAAATCCGAAGACATACCTATCAGTAGGTCTGTGCGCCAGGGTTCTGTGTTAGGGCCTTGGTATTACATGCTATATATACACGAATTAGCAGTTGCGCTTGGTAGCTCTGTGTATGGCGCACGCATTGGTGACATAATATGCGGCGGCATACTCCAAGCTGACGACATTGCCGTATGTGCTCTAACGAATTCTGCCTTGCAGGCACTGGTAAGCGTCTGCGAAAACTACAGCCGAAGGTGGCAATTTAAATATAATCCAACCAAGTCGAAGGTAATGTTTTTTGATAGCAAATTACGAAGAGTTAAAAAGGCAAATGCATGTCAGATTGCGCTATATAACGAGCGTGTGGAAGAAGTCCAGGTATACAAACATGTGGGAATTCACCTCGATGTCAATCTCTCCTCAACATGGGCGGTGGAGGAGGCGACTAAAAAGCTTAAGAGGGGCTTAATGAGCATCCTGTCAGTCAACACAAAGAATGCCGGCATGCGTTGTCTCACCGCTTTGAAACTGTATCGATGTATTGTCATTCCGCGGGCCCTCTATGGTGCTGAATTATGGAATCATCTGACACACAACCACCTAGCGAAACTTGAAGCGGCCCACAATGGCGCCATACGATGTATTCAAAATTTTCCAAAATGCTCCAGTGCGACCATTGCCCGCAGTATGGTTAACGAAATGTCTCTTGTGGAAGAAATTGATAAAAAGAAGCTAACATTTCTGGGCAGATTATGTCGGCTCAAAAATACCGCATTAGCGAAACGCATATTTGTGGAACGTCTCTATCAATCCCAGGGCCCAGGGCCAAAGTTTGGGTATATTAGGGACATCATAGAGATCCTGAAGAAATATAATCTAGAAGGAATCGTTTTTAGGTTCATGGATAACAGCAACTTTCCTAGCAAAGGCGACTGGAAAAAGTTGGTGAGAACGGCTGTGCGGCGCTGGTCGGAACAACTGTTAACCACCAAATTGTCCCAACCAAAATACAGACGCTTTGAAATGATTAGAGGGGGAGTTTTTGGCGTAAACGCCATATGGACCTTAGAACACCGTACGCGTGGTCGAAGGCAACACCTTCGTGACCTAGCTCGTTTGAACTGTGTCGTACACGACACCAAGACATATGCATGCACACACTGTGACCGTGCATATACGGATATTCTCAATCACCTTTTCCATCATTGCGTGGCGTACCGTGAGGCCCGTGAATACTTCTGGGCACTAATTGTAAATACATGTGAAGTGCCAATAAGCGCTCATGGCTGACCCTGCCTCTGGGGTATTCCAGCTTAATACTAAGATTCTTTTAGGTCGTTTTTGTCTGCCCGCTTCGTGGTATTTCATGCTTGGCGACGCTTCTCATTTGATTAGATTTATTTAAAAAGACAAAAACCAAGCGGTAGTCTACCGGACTTCGGGTGCCTTACATAGAGAGGCAACGGTTAGGGCTACCGGGATTAGAGAGAGCGGGCATGTGAAATGTCCTACTTATTTCCGGTCTTATTAGAAAAATGTGACGTCAGAACGCCCCACGAGCGCTGTGTAGCTGTCATTGTCAACCAACCAACCGACAGAAGTTCCCAACAGCGAAGCCGTTATTACGGCACAATGAGAATTTACATCCGACAGTCTCGTATCGTATCCTACAGCCAGAAAAACACATCGGCAATAAGATTCACGATTGAAACCGGTTTCTTTGAATTGAAGTGGGTTAATTCACTACCAGCAGTGTGCGTTCGTGGCCTCTGTCTAGTAGCGCCAATAATGTCCATGGCTTGGACAGGGCTTCCATGCAATTTAGCTGAGACGATCTCCCGGCTGAGGGCGTTCGGTTTACGCTATAGTCTCTCTGCGCCAAGTCAAATTTAACTTACTCCCTACCCAGAGGAAGATCACGAGGATTTCTAACACGGCGTCCAGCCTTTCCAACGACACAAGGTTAAGGTTAACCCAGTCTCAGCTTCCTCTGTTATCAACGTCAGCTGACCCATATGCTAATTTATTTTATGCTTGACATTGATACAATATCTATTAATCATTTGTGTTGTTATCACTGGATGCATTTATAGTTTTATAAGTAACGTCTTTGACACATACGCATTTCATTAAATCGATTACATTGCATTAAATAAAGAAAATTTCAACTTGAAAAAGATCTACAAGTTGTGTTATAACATAAATAATCAATAAATAACGTAAAAGGCATCCTTTGATTGATTGTTATGTTACTCATTAAGCGTGTTAACGATTTGTGAAATTAGTTTAATGGAACTTACGTTGGATAAACACTTAAACGTCCATTCTAATCGTCATCCATAATTCTCTTTAACTACACCACAGTTATATTATTTTATACTTGTATGAGGTCACCAAATAGAAAGATTAATTAATTTTCCGCAAAAAGTCGAAATATAATGAAAAGAGGAACAATTTAATTAAACTCTGAGAACTGAAATGTTACCATAAATATATAAAAAATAAATTCCTTCATGCTTTACCTAAGCCTAGACGTTACCAGGAATAACCGACGCACGTCAGTACAACACTAGACAAAGCCATAATTTCCAAATTAAGAAAATCAAATATTAATTTGTCCATCACATATACCCCCTGCCGCAAATCATGAATAACACCCTACACATTTTATTAAGTAAAACTTCAATCTTATGCACTAAATAGATTCATTTAAAATATTTAAAAAAAAAACTTCATCGAAACATAGATATATGAATGTATTATACACAAATATGTTATGTATGTTCACAATATGTTCAAATATAATGTGATACTTATACAGAAGTCGTACGTTTAATACCTTTTGCTAAATAGGTTGAGATGTTTCCTCTTCCGTATATTATCGAATAAGGCTTTATTTTCTTCTCTTTTTGAGGTGGATTCCATGCCAGCAAGTTTTATGTCTTAATAGGACTCGCCTAAACCAATGTATCAGGATTTACCAATTACATTCTTTTTTTCTCCTATATTTGATGTTTCTTCTTATTATCATGTGTCCGACGTAGCACGACATTGCTTAAATAAGGGACATCCTGTCTCTAGGTTCTGGTGATCGGGATTTTCTGTCATCTAGAACTAACCACCGACACGAGATACCTGCCAGCGATAATTGCCTTCATTGTTGCAGAAGAGAACCATGTCCGCCGGCGATATCATATCATCTACCCTGTTCGGTCAATGATTTCAGGCCCTAGGACATCCATCATCAAACGTCTTTTCGGGCCAATTAATTTAACGACAAAAAGCTAAGACTTAGCTCTCTTAGAACCCCGAGTCCCAGGCTGACTGGTTGACGACGATGAGATCAAATACGGGGAGGACGGCTCTGCAGGCGTTGCTGCAGAATACCATCATCTTGCCACACCCCCAGATCAGCCAATTGCGGATACAGGTCACTGGGGCAGCGCGTGCGGACTCTGTATCCAGGATAAGACAACAACTTTAATATGGCCCCTACGGTCAGTCTGGCAGCATGAAGCAATTGGTATACACTATATATATATATCATAAGGCTCCAGGGAAGAACGTTGAACGCCCCTTACTGGCAATTACTCCAGATTTTGTATCTTAAATTTACCTGACTGATGTCCACGTGTCACGTGCCAGTCCTGATCGGGGTCTTCATCCTGCGACCACAGAGACATGGCCACGGCGGGGCGCGAACCACCCATCCAAGTGCCGTTAGGCTTCCAGGCGGCCAGAGCACTCAAGGCGAACGTTCTAACCCACTGAGCTAGAGGGCCGACCCCCTGTGACACATCTGGACAGCGAGTAGCATGTATATCAGGCAGCGCGAGTTCTCCTGGATACCGTGTACACAACACAGGTCGATCATTCCACGCCTGTCCGTCACGTACATGTCGAATGTTTGCCCTCCATCAATTACATGTAGACTTATAGCCCCTTCACTAAGTACATGTAGATTCATCGCCCTCCATCAATTGCATGTAGATTCATCGCCCGCCCCTCGTTCATTTCCATGTCGATTTCCAACCTGTTCTTCTGTCTAAAGCGATATACCAAGTGTCATTTCATCCGCCCGTCCATCGGCAGTAGAGTCTGGTTAGACTACACCTTTCAGCAAATAAGGTCGTGCCGATAAAACGAGTCGGCGGCTTGTCCGCTTACCACTTCCACTGATCAGAGACCGCGCAAGCCCTGGGCATGCTAATTATTGAAAAAACTTATAATTACACGGCGATATCACTAGAACAAAGACAGCTGTCGGTAAAATAATCTACAAAATCTTGGGAAATAGGGTGTATTTTTTTTACTGTTCAAGCTTTAATTTACTGACATCAAACATCACTGACATAATGATAACAATATTCAACATACATACACTGACGTTCTTCAAGATCTTCGTAATATATCTAATATATCTCTAATAAACATTTTGACTTTATCAAATTAATACAATCTCTAGTATGTTGTGCCATAAACAGACTGCGAAAAAGCTGTCTGAAGGTGATGAGTTGGCTTTTCATGGCTTTGTGAGTTCGTCAGTAACAACGGTTTCATCTTCCTCTGTCGGTTGGGCATCAGTGATATATTGACGTGTTCGGCTCAGAATGCGCGTATTTTCGTTTCTACAGTTTTATTAATAATAATAATTACTAGATAGTAAAGATGAAGTCCCTGTATATCCGAAATCGCTACTCACCCTCCACATCCATAACGAGTAAGTCCCTGTCAGGCGTCACCACCCTGTCTCCCACCTCACACTCTGTGGCTGCCCTGGGGTCGCCTGTTCAACCCGCCTCCCTCACCCTTCATACTTTCAATCCTTCCGAACCAGCCATAACATTGTGCGATATCACTGATGGCAGACTTCCTGTGAGTCGGGCTGAGGCGACCCGCCACGACTCAGGTACGCCGCCATGGCTGTGTCTGGGGTCACCTCCTTCTGAGGAAGCAGAAGGACGCATGTTTTACCCCGCGTCCCACGAACTCGGTGTCTTCGGCGGAAATGCTCCCCACGCGAAGATGCCACCTTTGTATCTTTCGTAATCATAAACGAACACGTGGAGCAGAGAGGGGTTCAATATCATGCATTTTATATAATGTTGGGCTTCCCCGCTTGGCTGGTCGGCATTTCCGCACGTGACACCGGAAATGAGACGGAAAGCTTTGGAGGGTCACCTAAAAAGAACCAATTACGTGACAAGCAGCATTACACGTCCCTGGAAAGTCTCGCAATGAGATCTCGACTGTGCGATGGGGAGGTGGGAGAGGGGGGCGGGGGGAGGGGGGGGGGGCAGATGTAGGCTAATAACGAATTGTAGTCATTGCCTTGACCACACAAGGTTTATGCGTGTAGTAACGTCTGCACGGCCAGGTAAGTTGTGTGGGCCGTCTCTCCTGGCTATGGTACACGACCCTCTGACCGCGCTCGTGCTTCACCAGACCTGACTCAAGTTGCAGATCATTACAGATGAAATACGCAGTGCCTACCCGCCAATGTGCTCCGCTAGGTTCCTGAAGCCTTCATGACTTTCGTCGAACGTTCCTTTACTTGATTGGCAATGTGTTTTTTGTAATACAGACGATTTTTCGCCATCTCTCGCCTCGTTTTCAATGTTCCACCATTCGGCGGAAGTCATCAAATGCCGTCTGGCAGCGAGAAATCAGGCTAAGCGGGTTGTCAAGTTGTGGCGCTCATGAATGGTATGCCTCTGTCCATTACACCCTTTACGAGAGTGGTCAAGGAGACCTGTACCCGGGCTATTTCTGTTTCTGTCTCCACTGGCCCTTGCCACGTGAGACAACATAGGCAGCGGCTGTCCAACCGGGTGTAATCAACTCTGACAAATCCTACCTGTCCTACCAGGCCAACCCATAGGGCTACGCCATAAACCGAAAAAAATTGAATATATGTTATTTATGGTGCATTTCAGGACGCCGGAACTAAACAGGAACCAACTCTAACATTCTACTCAAACCAATGATGAACTATAAACTGGCATATCCTATTTATATACTCATTATTTCAACGAATAACTGAAAATCTTGTGTTTGTTATCATGTTACCAGTGTTTCTACATTGATACAAGTCATATATAATTCACATATAATTACTGGTTGCAGTAGTTATTAATCTTTTCAATTATTATCTCTCTATTCTTTACTATCTGCAAACCATGTTTTGCAACCGTCCTTTACTCTCTGTTTAAAACTCCTGCAAAACTATTTTCTCTGTTAAACTAAATAATGTCATCAACGTATTGTTGCTAGAATTATTAATGCCTGTATTCCTTGTATCAGATATTGCAAGACCTATTTAGGGTTAGTCCTTAGGCCCCAAAGCCATGCGTGAGAAGGCGACGAATGAGCGGCCTCCCTGTTGGTTATGACAGCACTGTGTTTCGTGTTGCTGCCCCAGTGTTGGTCTATATCTATCGCCTCGCTAATTACCAAACAAAACAGGAATCCTGACTTGCATCCCATTTAGATGATATCGTGTGCTTGGGGCGCCATCCGGGTTGCTTCGCCGAATAGATAGCAATAAAATGCGGAATTCCACTAGCCCTGCACATGGCTAGTATCTATCTAAAAATAGTATACCAATGCGGGAAAGACTGATAAGACATTAAGCATCCTGGGTAGACAAAATAGTCAAGGCAACTTTTAGAGCAATGAGTGGTGATTAGCAAACCTTCCTCGCCTAGTCATCCACGGGCTCCGAGGCTGTCCACGTAAAACTGTCGGACTAGAGACTAAGAACCGTGCTCAAGTTGCCGAGTTTCGGGTTTCCATTAATATTTGCCATTTCTTACGCCTAACCCTTCAGCTCATCACTGTATTGCATTCTGCGTAGACACTAGTTGAGGGAGCCATCAGCGAAATTATTCAAATCAATTTCTATCCCATCCGAATCACGAATACACAATATTCTTAGACTAGTTATTTTCGGGTTTCGTGTGATATTGAAAGGATGTCATCGTTTGGTCATGAACTTGTTTTCCTGGCTTGCTTCTTTCAGCAATATCCATGTTGCGCAGGGGGCGACATGACGTCATACAAGATTCGTTGGAATCTTGTCACACTCTTGTAGCAGGTGTCAACTTGTGACGTATATTCAAGACGCTTTGGCCAATTATGGCCTTACTCCGTCAATGGGAGAATAATGGGAAGAACGGACCCATGTCCCCGTGGTAAACCCCTACTCTTTGCGAAGAAGGACACGGTAGTTTCATCATGCAATCATACATTACCACAGCGGGGCTCGAACCACCAATCCACGTGCCTTACGGCTCTCAGATGGCCAGACCAGGCTGTCAGGTTGTTACTGTCATTGTCATAATGTGACCCTTGTCATGATGTAACCATTGTCATAATTATGTCATTACGCAATCTCTAACCCCAAAGAACGTTTGTTTAACCTCAAAGCTCAGTCACCTGATTATTGTGTCCAATAAAGGTATTTGTCAGTTGAGGCGTGGCCAGCTCATAAGACGGACGTGCTTTTGTGACTAAACACGACATGATGTCAGAAGTGGGATTCCGCCTTCTTCAGTATGTTCTTCAGAGTCTGTACAGCTCGTTCGCTTTGTCCGTTCGACTGAGGAAAGTTGGGATTCGATATTTCCCAGTCTTGTGAATTTCCTGAGCCCCCGGACCGGCAGTGTGCAGCAAGATGGCGACTTCAGTCTTCTTCCTCTTGCCTTCCAACTCACGGGCAATGAAGCAAACTACTGCTGCCAGCGTCGCCAGTTCTCAGCTATATTTCCAGAAAAAAAGTTTACATACTCTGGCGGTTTGAGCGAATCCATTTTTGTGACTAAACACGACAGTCATGTTGTTACTGTCTTGTTGTTACTGTCATGTTGTTACTGTCATGTTGTTACTGTCATGTTGTTACTGTCATGTTGTTACTCTCCTGTTGTAATGTCATGTTGTTACTGTCACATTGTTAATGTCATGTTGTTACTGTCATGTTGTTACTCTCGTATCAGTACTACTATGTCATCTTGTTTCTATTGTCGCAGTCTTCTTACTATTATTACCACATTCCTACGACTGGCGCCATATGAAGCTATTGTTTCCACTTCCATACCGATATCTCTGGAAATTCCAAGGTGCATGTATGTAGTTTTTTGTGTGCGAAGAAGTCACATGGACCACAAATATACGATCTGTGATTTGATGAATGTTCAAGGGTCAACGTGCAACTGACTATCACTTCTTCGGTGGGTCTTGAGATATCCCAATCATCATTTCTGAAAAATGACATTTAGCAACTGCGGATAATAACAGGATCATTTCTTGATATATATATATATCGGCAGTTCGTTACGTATGGCCATGTTGTTACGAAGCTAGACCTGACGGGCAGACATGTAGGCCATGCCAGTGAGACCATGCACACTGCACGTTTGGCATATTCAACAAATAAATCAGATGGTCCTGAGAACGCTTGCTGATGTGATGCAGAAACGGCAATGCACAAACACACATGGTCCGCCGTCTGATGGCACTCCCCTTGTCATTGTGGTTTTCATATATTCCCGGATCAATTGAGTATTGAAACGATGATCGATCTTCATGAAATGGGATTAGGAATTTTCATGCAAGTCGTCAGCTTTCTCGCACTTTGTTTTCAGTGGCCAATGTTGACCAGTTCCGAGAAAAACCCATCCAGGCATACGTGTCAGAAATTGAGATTTTATCATATTATATTACAGTTTGATAAATTAGTTCATGTTTGGCAGCTTAAAACCTGAAACTTTCTTCGTAAAATCTATTTAGTTTTCCAATCGTGCGTTGTTTTGCTGCCGCCATTCACGTTACAGATCTTGTCACTCAGTGCTCACCGCGGTGTCAATACGCGTTGATGATATTTACATAAATAGTTCCAACAAACCCACCTTAATTGCTATAGACCTGAATCAATTGAACTCCAACTATAGAAATAATAGCTACTATTTACGAAACAACAGGTCTATGTTAAGAAATATATATCATTTTGCCTAAAACAATATGTTCGTCAAGGCCTACCTCCGCCGCAGAGGCGTAATCACTTTGAAGACGTCATATGTCTCCAGGGAAACACGTCGCGCACAACACTTAGTTACTGGTGCTATTGAATTGAGCGTCACTTATGATTTTGACCAAATCTTTACGTGCAGTCGTGAGTATTATTGTCATCGTTAGATCTCCGTGTTGGCGACGTTTGAAGTTCTATTCGAGAGAGAAAATACGTGCGAAATGGGTTTATCGCAGCGGGCATCTCCGAAATGCTGAAAAAGGAAAAAAAGAGACTTGTGCTGAGATAAACCCATCTCGCACTCGACGCAATGCCATATGCATATCATCTTATCCGTTTTGCACTAGAGGGGTTTTATTCGGGGTCAACTTCACCATTACATCATGGCGGCCGTCACCGATGACAGGGATGAAGGATTGCTGCGATGTGCGCAGTTAGACCTAATGACTAGGCATTTCCAGCACTCAACGTGGTCAAGTTTTAATGCAGAGTCACGACAGGTATTAAATGGCCGAGAGAGATGGCTCTGTTGTCATATTCTGTGTGGTAACATGCAGTTCTCGCTGCCCCAATATTGCTTTGGTAATCCTACCGTTTGCAGAAATGTAGAGAAATGATATTGTCTCTCCCGGGCATGCGTCAGATGAATATTGTGCGGATGGAGATAAAACCGTTCTGGACGTGGACACAATCATCAATAGGTGTTCAGTATCTGAAGCTACTGAAAGTGACAATAAACATATGTAAATATGTTGTTTTTCTTTTAACACACAGGGCACACTTGTTCTCCGAAAGAACCGTTTTGAATATTCGGTCGCATTTTTCGTAATAAATCCCGCCCTGGTTATACCTTGTGCCGTTCAAGCACAATTTTATCTTTTGTTGCATTGTTTTGCCATCCTTTTGCATGGTTGCCATGTTATTGTTATACAATGATATGTTAATGATGTCGCTATTGTGTTAGTGCTGTCGACGTCTAATCACGGCAGTCGTTATCGTCTTAGTAAAGTCACAATATTGTTACTGACGTCGCCATCTTCTTATTGCTGCCGCCATGTTGTCACCACACTCATCATCATCGTCATCTCTTCAATGGCTGTCACCGTAGTGCTACTACCGTCGTTATATTTGGCCTGCTTTCGCCTTCTCGTTGATGATGATTTCAGTTACGTGTCTGACTAAGGTCGCGATTTTTTGTGTTATTGCATGGATTAGGTGAAAGCAGAATCTGTTTTTGTTTTCTCATAAATTATGGCATGGAATGTATTAAAACCGATTATGCGAAAACCACAATTTCTCATAATTTAACTTCCCTTCGTTATTACCCAGAAGTATCTTTCTTTACCAGATTGGTAAGTATACATGTAATTGTTGCTCGATGTTTACGTTCTGGATCTAGACCTGCTGGGCATGTATGGACAGTGTGCATGCATGGGCAGTGTGCATGTGTGGGCAGTGTGCATGTGTGGGCAGTGTGCATGTGGGTAGTGTGCATGTATGGGCAGTGTGCATGTAGGGACAGTGTGCATGTATGGACAGTGTGCATGTGTGGGCAGTGTGCATGTATGGGCTGTGTACATGTATGGGCAGTGTGTATGTATGGGCTGTGTACATGTATCGGCAGTGTGCATGTATGGGCAGTGTGCATGTGTGGGCAGTGTGCATGTATGGGCTGTGTACATGTATGGGCAGTGTGCATGTATGGGCTGTGTACATGTATGGTCAGTGTGCATGCATGGTCAGTGCGCATGTATGGGCAGTGTGCATGTGTGGGTAGTGTGCATGTGGGTAGTGTGCATGTATGGGCAGTGTGCATGTAGGGACAGTGTGCATGTATGGACAGTGTGCATGTATGGGCAGTGTGCATGTATGGACAGTGTGCATGTATGGGCAGTGTGCATGTGGGTAGTGTGCATGTATGGGCAGTGTGCATGTAGGGACAGTGTGCATGTATGGACAGTGTGCATGTGTGGGCAGTGTGCATGTATGGGCAGTGTGCATGTATGGACAGTGTGCATGTATGGGCAGTGTGCATGTAGGGACAGTGTGCATGTATGGACAGTGTGCATCTATGGGCAGTGTGCATTTATAGGCAGTGTGCATGTATGGACAGTGTGCATGTATGGGCAGTGTGCATGTGGGTAGTGTGCATGTATGGGCAGTGTGCATGTAGGGACAGTGTGCATGTATGGACAGTGTGCATGTGTGGGCAGTGTGCATGTATGGGCAGTGTGCATGTATGGACAGTGTGCATGTATGGGCAGTGTGCATGTAGGGAGTGTGTGCATGTATGGACAGTGTGCATCTATGGGCAGTGTGCATTTATGGGCAGTGTGCATGTGTGGGCAGTGTGCATGTGGGTAGTGTGCATGTATGAGCAGTGTGCATGTAGGGACGGTGTGCATGTATGGACAGTGTGCATCTATGGGCAGTGTGCATTTATGGGCAGTGTGCATGTATGGACAGTGTGCATGTATGGGCAGTGTGCATGTGTGGGCAGTGTGCATGTGGGTAGTGTGCATGTATGGGCAGTGTGCATGTAGGGACAGTGTGCATGTATGGACAGTGTGCATCTATGGGCAGTGTGCATTTATGGGCAGTGAGCATGTATGGACAGTGTGCATGTATGGGCAGTGTGCATGTGTGGGCAGTGTGCATATGGGTAGTGTGCATGTATGGGCAGTGTGCATGTAGGGACAGTGTGCATGTATGGACAGTGTGCATCTATGGGCAGTGTGCATTTATGGGCAGTGTGCATGTATGGTCAGTGTGCATGTATGGGCAGTGTGCATGTATGGACAGTGTGCATCTATGGGCAGTGTGCATTTATTGGCAGTGTGCATGTATGGACAGTCTGCATGTATGGGCAGTGTGCATGTATGGTCAGTGTGCTTGTATGGGTAGTGTGCATGTATGGGCAGTGTGCATGTTTGGAAAGTGTGCATGTATGGACAGTGCGATCATCGTTGGAAACGTCCACATATATCCAATATTTTAAAATTATATGAACATCCGTGATTGCAGAAGAGAATCATCCCACAGTGTCTCCGAATTCAGAAGTATCATGTCATCTACCTAACCTCTCCTTTATCAATAATGTATTCTGGGTATGTGATACGTGAATCCTAACGAGGTAAAAAATTGTGTCTTAAGTATTCATTATGTGGAAGTCCAACCCGGAAAACAGACCTAGCCGTGTTTTAGTAACGTAAGTGTTTCTTATTTAAATAAACACCGGAAAAACTGTGCATTAACTTGATAATGAGCAGCTTTTGTTAGATATTGATTGCGCTAGGTGTTATAGTGTAATCAGTCGAGCCGAGCTGAGCTAGCTAGCTGGTCTGATCTTGTCAGAACTTGCACATATCAAGACAATGAATTGTCACGGTTAAGCTCCAGGCGGGGGTTGGGGGGGGGGGGGCATTAGATCAAGCAAAAATATATCGAAATTCGACAGTTTTCTATGGTATGTATATATCCGGTGCCGCTTATGAACGGGAGGACCATATGACATGGGTCATGCCATCTCTACTAAATGTACCACATATATATATATGTATATATGTCCGACATAAATGGATGATCCATTTTAAACTAGAAGCGTTGATTCACTAACACTGCTTTTCAGGGGGAGTTGTTTTCAGGGAAGTTAAACAGGATGACTTGACCCTTGTGTGGGGATTTAGAAGACAAAAAATCTATATTATATCTACTACCACCTCCCCCCCCCCCCCCCACTGCCTTCTCACTCTCCACCCTAGGGCTTTACATTGACTGTTGCATTAGTTGATCGGTAGTTCTTTTATTTTAGAGCAAACCGCTGCTTTCCTAACGCTGTCGATTTCTTGTGTCCAATACTAAAATATGAACCACACAATAAGCAGAACTAATGCCTTGTTACAACAATTTTATAAGTACGTTAAAGAACTCGCTGTCGTGCATTCCCCCCCAAAAAACACTCGAGGCTATCGCGTCTCGTGCTTTATTTTGGCGAATGCCCTCTAGCTCGTTTTTTAACTAGCCAAATCAAATAATTTTTGAGACGTAGGACGTTAAGATCCCTGTATTACCGCTGAGTTTGTATCTTATGTTCTTACCCCCGGAGGGCGTTCACCGATCCTTACCTAGCTGCTCTCAACGGGCTAGCGGACGGCTCCAACCCTCTGGTCCACCGAGAGTGTCCCGCCACCAGGTCGGTGCCGAGTATGTCGCCAATATGGTTTTTGAAACAGATCTTATAGATTGGGGGAGGAAGTGGAAGGTTTAGGTCGGGGACTTGTGCCGGGGGGGGGGTGATAATAGAGTCCCAAATCACCTAGAATCGCTCATACGCCAGCATCCCGTCTCCTGACCCTCGCAAACAGAAATCTCAGCCGGACGGTGTTGCAGATGGATTGCACTTCCGGGAATTGTAAATCGAATTATAGTCTTTGTAGTCACCACGTGACGTCTATTGCCGCCGTTTGGTTGTTGCCTTGCCAACCTGCAATTCATGTATTGTTGCTGTGACAACCGCCATCATTTTATTCACAATCTTGTCACAAATGTTTCAAGGGTTAAGCCACTTTGCCCATCTCCTTCATGTCTACCGCTGACTGCTGGCCGCCAGATGATCTCGTGGCTCACGCGTGACAGTCTGTGAGGTGATGGATGCCCATGGGTCGATGTCCGACAGTCCCATTGTGAATGTGCCTCCTGGAACCGGGATCTGATATCTCAACTCTGATAACTAAAAAACGACCATTTATATGAGATATTAGATAAAATTCCATCGCTTGGACGGGGATGACCGCTCTGCTGGTAATAGCAACATTACTATGAGCTACCGGGGTTTTATGGATGTCGCTGCCGCATCATGTCTCAGGCAACGGTTAATAGAATTGGAGCCAATCGCCCTGTGCTGGCCTGACTTATAGAATCCAGTTAGGCCTGACCCATATTGGCGCCTTAACGCGTCGCCAGTTTTTGCATATCGACCAACCCATCTAAAGAAGCCTCTCGCGGGAGGACTACGCTACCTGGTTCCATGTTCTCGCGCCGTTTGTTAGGATTCCAAGCTCTAACGATCGCGTCTAGCAGCGGCCATGTTTGTGTGGTCGCAGGATAAAGATTCCAAGCTCTAACGATCGCGTCTCGCAGTGGCCATGTTTGTGTGGTCGCAGGATAAAGATTCCATGCCCTTCTTCGCCAATAGTAGGGGGTTACCCCGGGAGACATGACGCAACTCGCCTTCTCCCATTGAAGCGATAGGACCAAAAGTGGTTAATGTGTCCTGAATATACCACTAACTAACCAACCAGATGTGTCAAGAGCTCACATACGTTGGGGAGCACGGCACGGCTCGTCCTCGATGGACCGGAGGGTAGGAGCCAACTGGCACCTGGCGCTTGCCACTTGGACATAAGTGGGGTAGAGAGGGCAAAACGCCCGTTAGGGCAGCAAATCTGAGATACAGACTCCAGAATAATTGACAGTAAGGAGCGTTCCACGTTCTTCCGTGGGGCCTTATTTGGTATACATATGAATTGCTTCATGCTGCCAGACTGGCGATGATGGCCATATTAAGGTTAATTCTATCCTGGATATAGAGTTTGCACGCGCTGTCCCAGTGACCGGCATCCACAATTGGCTGGTCTGCAGATGCGGCAAGGTGACGGCATTCTGCAGCAACGCCTGCAAAAAGCCGTCAAAAACCTACCTCGTCAACCAATCAGCCCGGGAGATCGACTCAGCTCAATTGCACGGAAGCCCCGTCGCCGCCATGGACATATACTGGCACGACCCTACAGTGGACGTCACGAATACGCACCGATGGCAGGGAATTAAGCAGCTCCAATTCATAGACAGGTTTCAAGAGTAAATCTTATTTCCGGTCTTGTTTTTTGGTGCAGGATACGACACTGTCTTATCTAACTTCTCATTGTGAAGTAACAACGGCTTCACTTTTGGAAACTTCTGTCATATGGTTGGTTTGTCAATGTTATACTGAGATATAATACAACGGTCATCGGGTGTTCCGACAGTATATTTTTCTAATAAGACAGGAAATAGCTAAGGCATTTTACCTGTGTGCTCTCGGTAACCGGGTAGCCCTAACATTTGCTATTCTCTGTAAGGCACGCAGTCCGGGAGACTACTGCCACGTTTTTGTTCATCGTTTTCACTGAATCTAATCAAATGGGAAGCGTCACCAAGCATGAAATACCGCGAAGCGGTGGAACAAAAACGACCGAAAAGAAAATTAAACTGGAACAAATGCACCGGAGGTAGGGTCATGTAGGAGCCCCCTCTGCTGTGGTAGAGTCACACAGGGCCGGTAAATGGCTGTCACACAGTATGCGATGGAAGCGCCTTTGGTTTCACTATTAGGGAGATATCGCTGGTGGAGAAGAGTATAACTAAAGATGAGTTCTTCCATTGACAGTAAGGAAGGACAGTCTTCATGGACTCCTGGCCATATAGCCCATGGCCCTGCAGCGACACATTCCCACATGCGCGCATTAACGTTCGCCTACCATATCGTCATGCATATGCTATGGCACCCATATGAAATTTTTTTTACCATGGTAAATGTACCATGATATACCATGGTACATTTACTATGGTATGTTCGACAGTGGTACCATGGTACATTACCTAATGAAATTGTACCATAGTAAAAGTGGCATACCATGGTACATTTACTATGGTATTTTCGACAGATGTACCATGGTATGCTGTGGTACATTTTACCATGGTACATGTACTGCGTTAGCTTATACCCATGTAAAAAAATTCTATAGTATTTTTACTATAGTAATGTTCTATAGTATTTTCGTGAAGTAAAGTACTATACATAATTCTATAGAATTTCTATAGAATTCTATAGAAACTTTCTATAGAAACTTTCTATAGAATTTTATACAAAGTCCTATAGAATTCTATAGAAAGTCCTATAGATTTCTATCGAAAACTATATAGAAAGTTCCATAGAATTCAAAAGAAAGCTCTATAGAATTCCATAGAAAGTCCATAGAATTCTATAGAAAATGCTATAGATTTTCATTGAAAAATCTAGAGAATTATAGCGACGGTTTCCTGATGTGTTCCAGACATGTGTGGCACGTGTTATCAATGTTTGTAAAACGATGGGTGTATGACAAGTTGCTGACGTCTGTAAATCGATGGGTGTATGACCAGTTTTGCTGGTATACCACTGTGCAGACAAGAGTCACAATACAACACAAGAATAAGGACTCCAATATTGATTATCCACATCTCCAAATATATATCATACAAATTACAAAAGCAAAACGTTACATGTAATATAAAACATACAACATTCTAGGAATATTGAACTACCCAACAGTAAATATTCAGCATGTTGAGTGCACTACAATTCTAAGTACATTTTCATCCCAAAAAGAAAATCCAGTAAAAGTATCTATCCTCAATGCTGAGCCATGAGGAAAATTATGTTTAATTTATAAAACTTTGCATCTCCCAGCAGTAAATGTTATGATCAGATACGGGAGTTGCACTTTTATAAAACAATTTTCTTCTGGCACATATACATATATATTTATATACATACCCAAAACATCTAACCAACAGAGTTTAATTATTCTATTCAATGCAATGCATGTCAATTAAAAATGAGGTAAATGATCACAGTAAATACAAATCCATGAAAATTCATGACATTCTAGATCTTACATTGGGAGTCAATACTACAAATATATATAAATTAATACACTAATATAGTCCCCAACTGCATATTCAGGTGGCCGCAAGGCTCTATCATTATTCTTCACTTTACTTATTTATATTACTCTCACAATCTTCAGCAACTTACAACATATACAAATATTAATCAGTCACAAAAGATTAAGATTATCTATAATACAGCCTCAGTTTCCTTCTGCTGGATCATTCTCTAATAAGCGCAGCTGCTTCTGATGGTCTCCTTATTGTAGGTTCTTATTTCTTCCTTGCCAGCTGGAAATCATGATGCTTATTAAGATCTGAAATGTAAAAGTGTTCACAATATCTGGACAATATCACTGGTTTCACGCTTTGTAGTAAATACTGCATCAGCCAGAGTTGGCTCCTGATTTCATGTCTATTTCGAAATAACAATATGTTATACATATTATATGCTATCGTTAAATCATGTAATTATCATGTGTAGGATTACTTCTGTAGTGAAAATATATTGCCACAGAAATTAAGGAAAGTAGGAGTGAATTGGTTAGGTCTCTAGGTCTTCAGCCTATCTGTTAATTTTGGAGTGCTCACTCAAATTTTAAGAAAGATATTGGTCAAACCGTGTATGAGCGGCCTTAATAAATTTGACTTTAGGCTAGTTGCTTTGCCTACTTGCCATTAATTATCAGTAGGAGTTGTCACTTCCACTTCTCCACTGCATGCATTCACTGGCGCTACGTTCGTAGTGGATGGAAGTCCCACGGTCTGTGTCATCAAAAGCCGGTACAGGCTACAGCCAGCCAATATTGGAGGGTTGGGCGCCTGTGGCTGGGCCAGTGCACCCCAGCCACTGGCCACTGGGTGCACCCAGCCACAGCACAGGCAAAGCAAAACTCAACTGAACAAGAAGCCACAACTTATAAAGGCTTTTTTTGGCCTTATACTATTATGTCACGATGGGTTTTTTCAGGTGCTATACTGTGAAGTATTTATAAATGAATACTTTCATGTGTATACATAAGCAGATATTCTTCAATCTATAGCTTATATGTAAGCAGACCGTAGACATCCGTTCGCCTTTCCGCAATATTTTTGAAACGTGGCGCATGCGCCGTGCGATCGGCAACCGATATCGCCACTAGGCGGCAGTGCAGCGCCAGCTTACAGTCTCGAGCGATCTCCCGGCGGAGGGCGTTACGCTTGCGCCACGAGTAGCTAGCGCCACGAGCGCCCCAGCTCTGCTGGCAGAGTGAATCTCGAGGTGCAGTGAGTGTTGCTCGGGTTCGCGTAAGCCTACTTTGCCGGCTTAATTAGGCGCGCTGCAAAGGTAGTGTATATAGAGCTGAGTTACTTTGGTGAGAATAATAGTTTTACTAATATAGGATACTGGGGGGGGGGCGGGCTATATGAAGCTCATCGAGTCACTTGGGTGAGAATAATAGTACGGCACCGCAAATGTGGTAATAAAAACCTTGTGTTACACAATAAGTATTGTATTGAATTATGTAGTCGATTATTGTGTGCTCGCATTACTGAGTAACGTTATCAGGTACCCGTTGCGCAGGAATTATACAATTTTGAGCGTGATACCGTGATAAATACCACATAAAAACTTATGTTTCTGGCATCCTACAAGACCGGAAATATATATTTTACTATAGTAAGCTTACTTAAAAACACAACAGACTATTTTATGGAATTCTACAGTATGCTGTAGAATTTTATAGTAATTACTATAGTAATCTATAGAATTTACCATAGTAATTTAAAATACTATAGTACTTTTTTAGAATTCTATAGTAATTACTAGAGTAATCTATAGAATTTACCATAGTGATTTAAAATACTATAGTACCTTAATAGAATTCTATAGTACCTGTCAAATTCTATAGCAATTACTATAGTAGTCTACAGAATTCTATAGAATTAAACCCGCCACAATAGCTCTACTCTCTTTCGTTTTAAACTTTGACGCGATATGATCATAATTGTGTAAAGCGTCCTGAACATAACACCACAACGGAGAAGCGACCTGTGCATGGCATTGCAAGCACTTCTTTGCAGTGATATATGCTCATTATGCACTGTGGTACTTGTACATACAATAGTACCATGGTACATCCAGATCGCACCGTGGTATACCATGGTACTTAACGCATATTATGAAATACCATGGTACTCAACCTACGGACGTCGGTGTACCATGGTACATATAACTGCGGTACCATGGTATATAACGATGCTCCAGTGATGTACCATGGAGTACCATGGTATACCACAGTAAACTATGGTACGTGCCATGGTATACCATGGTAAAATTTCATATGGGAAGCACAAGTGGAATATAGTTATATTATATTATACTGTCGTCATACTGCAACCAATCGTTATGCAACATTTGTTTGTAGAACCCTTTGTTGACCTTTTTCACTTGTGCCTTATGATGTAGTTATGAATTTGAGTGTTTTTTTTATCCGTTTAGTACACAACTGTTTGTATCGTATTCGAGGTGATCATTCACATGTGTATTCTCTGTTGAAACCTCGCAAAATAAATAAAGTTTATACCAAAAAAAGTGGAATGTAACAAGCTGTGTAAGTAGAGCGGGCCTATTTGGTTCACAATCCCGAAGACCTCGGTCATAAGTATCCGTAATCGTTCCTTGACAGGAACCTGACGCCATGTCTTTCTTTTGACCTAATTATTGTCCTCTTCTGTGGCATTTTTGGGGTTTGCAAAAGATGGAAAGATACAGGGGCGTGCATTGAGGTATGTTTTTAATGATCAGGATACGTAGAGTTGTGGAAGAGGAAGAAGCGGGTAGACCATTGCTGTATGTCGAAGGGCATAGCATTAAAAGTTGGCACGAGAATAAACAAGATTGGACCCAGTTAGCTTCAGGACATGCATAGCTTAAGAAAAGCAATTACAGGTTAAAAATGGGCCAACTACATGTATGCCACGCGTTCAGACAGATTACGGCCACAATTCATTGACATATCAAGGCAGCATGCTATACTACATATATCTCATCAGCTCTTGTCATTTTATCATTGTCGGACGATAATATGGCTTGCCATAATTTTAGGCCAGACAGACCCTCAACTTATGAATTAGCAGGGTTCGCAAATTTAGATTTCCCTATATCATTTAAACTGCGATGTCCAGCAAAATTACATGGAAGTGCACGAAGTGACCTCAACTAGATATCCCGAATCCCGCATGAAACATTACGCCTCCATGTTTCAGGGCTCTGCCTCCAGAGGCAGCCATGAGCCTTAAGATACAACTCAGTTCCGGGGAGTGAGCTTGATGTACCGACTGAGATCGGTAATGGCGCCTAGATTAGGAGTGCGTACGCTGCCTTGGCTGTGCCTGTAGCCTATTTTCACGTACGTAGTTTAGCATGCTATGGGGCTTAGTCGGCTAAAATCGTCAATCATTTACAACATGGCAGCTTGAGCCGACTAAGCCCCGCGGTCGTTTAAACTACGTTCGCCGTCCGTGAAAGAGGCCGAGCGTTTTTACACAATCAGAGTCAGTTGGCAAATGGCACTTCGCACGTCTGGTAAATCTTAATGTAAAATCTCGCAGTCGGATCTCGACCGAACGATGAAGGGGAACGGGAGGGAGTTGTTTGCGACAGGAGGCTGTCAGAGCGGTCTTCCGAGAACTGTCCATGGAATTACAGTCCTTTAACTC
This sequence comes from Arenicola marina, assembly GCA_964019135.1. Lineage (NCBI taxonomy): Eukaryota > Metazoa > Annelida > Polychaeta > Arenicolidae > Arenicola > Arenicola marina. The sequence goes on along the minus strand of OZ025257.1, from coordinate 38,584,783 downwards.
GGCCAGGGGATGTATGTGTGTCTAGCGGCATCTATTAGACGTCTGCATGGCCAGGTGGGGGAAGGAGGATGGGGCGAGTCTGTGCCGATCTCCCATGGCCCTTGCCCACGTGATTCAACACGCTTCCGCCCGTGTTGTTTACGTGCAATCATCGCGGACAAATCATAGCTGTCAACAGTTACAGTTAATTACCTTCATTGTTGCATTTCTTAGCAAAGTGGCCGGCCACCACGGTACACTTATCGGGGCATAACGTGACTCAACCCTCTACAAAGTGTTTTGTTCCTTAGCTAGAAATACGACAATAGAAACCACTTTAGCGCTAAATGTAAACATTTGTTTATCGATTGATGGCATAGATTAACGCTCAGACTTTCGTAACGGGCCCTCCTTTCTTGCCAAAACCCTTCTCCCTTTGTAAAAATGAGGTTCTTGAATATTTTGTCACATAACCGACCTTTAATTTCACATAATGTATTTGTTTATGCCAAAAGTGGAAGCGTATATAACTTATTATTTCCAACATAAACATGAGGAACATTCAGATAGCGTTCTTCCTGTAAAGAAGAGCCCGCGCCTTAGAAGGACCAATTTTTAAATTGAAAAACGCCCTTCTTCCTTCAAAATGGGAGCGGGGGCGTTCCAGGGGGTCCGGACGTTCCCCACATCCCGATCCGTCCATTGGTTGCGATGCACATGTTTGCATATTCAGAACTTTGGCGGCGTTTAGTTCTGGGGGAGGCACACTGTATATACGAATCTGATGTGGGGGGGGGGCCTTCCTAAGCGAACTGTCACTTGTGCTGAAAAAGGTACCCTTATCGAGCGATCATTAATGATGAAATAGATGCCCCTACAGCCACCCGGTGGGGGGGGGGGGAGGGGGGGGGGCGAAAATATGCTTTCATAAAGCGGGTTTGCCAGGAAAAGAGAATAAACCGAGCGAGTGTCTGCATGGAACTGCAACATAGAGCGGGTCAACGGAAAAAACACCTCTACCCAGCGGATTGTGGCGGTAAAACGCTGCGACCGTGCGGACTTTGGAGGTAAAAAGGGGCGGGGGGGGGGGGCGGCTTTGCCATGGAACCCCCCGCCCCCTCCCAAAAAACAATGAATTAACTACCCCCCCCCCCCGGCCCCGGCAGACTTTGCACGCATATGTTTTCTTCCAAGAGGTCCACGAAAACCGAAGGTAAATTAGCATATACACATCAGCGATATGATCACATTATAAGGAACATGATCTATTATTCAGTTGCTTATGAGGTAGCCAGGATAAGAAATGTGTAACTTGTGTGGTCTATCGGCCAATTGGCCTGTCAACCACGCGGTAATGCAATTATAAAGATTGCGTTAAACATTTTATTCAGTTTGTATTGGCGTGCTACCCTGCCCACGACGCAGTTATATAACAATAAGTTAAATAATTAGAAATGTTAAGCAGTTGTCTGCTTCATTTCTGTGAGTGCACCATCATGTTCCTTCAATGTTCTGGGAAGGTTTTCGTCGTAATATTCCCCGAATATTAAGAAAACGTTCCTGAAAAACATTTCCGGAATGTTTTTTGGTAATATTAACGTAACATTTGCGGAACATTCGGAGAATATTATTTTGTTATTGACACAAATAGTGACATTTCAGGAAAAAAAACGACACTGAATTTAGCCAAAGAGCGACAGTGGGACGTCATGAAAAAAAACGGAACTCGACACTGTGAATTTTGAAAAATAGACACTGGACCTCCCTTCTCTACTCCTGTTACTGAACAACTACAAGAAGAGCATTCCCAGGAAATAGAGGCAAAAAGCCGTTCTTACTTCACATAGGTTTTACCGTCTGCGGATCGTTTATCATAGCGCGTCCAGAATGGTTGATGTGTATGGAGGGTGGTGACCCAATTAAGACAAAAACGAAAGCGGCTCAGCCTCCCATTCCCCTTGATTAATGGACCAAGTATAAGGAGTTGGATTTGACATTGACTCCTTCCCACCCCGCCAGGGTGAGCTATGTGAGGGGCCCGGGGGACTCATTGTCTACGTCAGTAAGTCGGACGGCTCCAACGGCCTGCCCGCTCACCTCACCAGCAGTCGTATATCACTACATATCTCCCACTATCGGCATGTCAAGTCAAGCTAAGTCAATATCGTATATTTAACCAAGTGAATACATGAGAAATAACAAGTGGCCTAAAGAAAGAAAGGAACAACAGAATTATTCAGAGGGTTGGGAAACTCTATTTAAGAACGGATGGTCGCTGGCACTAGAGCCACGCTTACAATTGAATTGGTTGATTTAGTAAAAGTAAAATAAAACTAAATACACATAAGATAAATACGAATTTCATGTCTCCGTCGGCATCAGCCTTCCTGGAGTCACCTGCTCAAGTGCCGGCTCCTCGCCGTCCCACTACAGCTCAGGTTGACCCATCCACAATTGTGAATATTGTGAATATCGCCATATATTCTGGGCTGCCTTTAAAATAGAAATGGAGGTCATATAGACATTTAATTCATTAATTCATGCAACTCGTGGGCATAAAGCGTCAGTTTTGTTTTCCATTTCTGGCTTGATGGCTTTATCCTGGGTGAGCCTTGCCGTTTCACCTTGGCGGCTGTCATTAACTCGATGCAGCCGTGCAGCAGTGCTACTGGTAGTTGGGCGAATCATAAGGGCCTGACCTGCGATAGCTGTTATATTGCATGGTTTTTCGTGGTTTTTTAACGTCTAAAAGACCACAGGGTAGACCTTGCGGTATAAGCTACATTTTGGCACTCACGAGTTGGTCAATGAGCTTCCCGCGGTATCCGATACTTAAACCCTTTAACTGCCTTCATAATGGAAGAAAATAACCAAATCAGGAATTTTAAGTCGAATAATATTTCTCGAAAATGGCTTCAGGTTGAAGACCCTACGCTCGCCAGCAGGAGAGTTTTGCTGGCCACTTGCATGCTTTATAACGGATGTGATTCATAGTTCCCATAGCTTTTTTCTTGCCTTGCTGGGCCTATACAAACCGTCATCGATTCGACGTATTTGATTGCAAATGATTGCCAAGGTCGTTTCTCATCTCTCCACAGTATCCACAGTCTCAGACCAGCAAGATGCATTGGGGCATGTGTGAACCCGGCAGCCTGCATAGCATCACCTGTGTGGCAGTTTAAGCGAAAGGCTATAACACATTTCATGTAATGAAGTCTTGGGTACAGCTCGGGCTCTTAGCTCTGTGTCTTGCTGTGTCCATAAGTATGTCTTCAGAAGAGTTGCCCTCGCTAGATCCACCGCATGGTCTACTTCCCAAACTACCTGACCGTTGGCCACGTGCTCCTAATGACTAAAGTACATTTCGACCTACGTGGTGTCCTATATTAATTGGCACCCTTTCCGTCAATGCGCGTGGAAGAGAGACCAGGCACAACTTTCCTGAACACAATTTAAAGTAACCATCAATAGGCCAGGTTCATCCGGAATGAACCGACACAGTGTGATATCACAGGTGGGTGAGGCTAAGCTGGTACATATTATCCCATCTTTGCAATGCCACAGTCTTCATTTTATTACAACAATCGTCATACTGGTACACATTTTGCAAACATCGTCATATTGTTATTGCTGTCGTCATTTTATCACCATACTCGCCATCATGTTACTACTGTCAAAATAGGGTTACTAATGTCGTCATATTGTGTCTATTTTCGCCGTCTTGCTACTACGGATTTATTGAGTCGATTTCTCAGAAGGGTAAGTGTGGTAACTGCATGATATCGACCTGCTAGGCCATGTATGGGTAGTGTGCAGTCTAGACCTGACCACGTTAGTAGCCGCATGTCTCAAAGCCATAACCACGCGACCAGTGTCCGCCTACTCATCAAGGAAATCAGATGGCCATGACAGCTCTATGTTTGGAAGCATACAGGAAAACAACTCTAAAAGAGACAAGATGTCCTGCTTCACGTGCAAGTCGGGCGTTGACGTTTTAAGTTTTACTGCCTGGAACACTACTGGGTCTGGCATATTACGTCTCTATAATGAATCAATCAAGGGCAATAAGAAAGCGACATGGTTTGCCATGTAGTTAGATTTGTGGACAAAGCAAGTAGATATAGGTAATATACACCTCACCGCTCTTTCCCAAACAACTTCCGCTTGCTTCGCTCGGCCTGCACACACCCGAGTCATTCCTTGGAGCAGTATTCACCATATACCCTCCGACTGTATAGAGCATTGGAACTACGGTCATTTCGGTTAGGCCCTGCGCGGACCCAATGCAGCTAGTTTTGGCATTGGTGAAATTGTATCAGCCATACATGACCCACATAAGGGTTCTGTAAGATCCGATAAAGGATAAAACATTATCCCAAGACAAGCCTGACAGACAAACGCCGGGAAATGTGACCTCGCCCAAGATCAGCTAATTGTGAATTCGGGTCACTGGGGCACCGCGTGCGGCCTCGGTGTCCAGGGTAAGACCAACCTCGTTTTGGCCACATCAGACTGGCCGCATGGATGAGTTGATATAATTAGGTTTTACAGATGAGCGTTGAACTAGCCCTTACAGTCAATTACTCCCGAGTCTGTAGCTTAGACGTGCTGCCCTAGCGGATGTTTTCATCTCTATGTGACTGATGTCCACGTGCCAGGTGCCAGTTGGCCCCTACCCTCTAGTCCATGGAGGGCGTAGCTTGCGGTGTTTCCCTAGCTCACCGACGTATGAGAGCCCTTTACGCATCTAGCATGCATGTCTAGTAGAGCGAGTTCTCCTGGATCACGTGTCCACCGGTTCATCATTCATCGCCCGTCCGTCCTCGTCGCGTCGATTCATCGCCCTTCATCAATTACATGTCGATTCATCGCCCTCCATCAATTACATGTAGATTCATCGCCCTCCATCAATTACATGTTGATTCATCGCCCTCCATCAATTACACGTAGATTTATCGCCTCTTCAAGTACATGCCGATTCATTGGCCCTCCATTAATTCCATGTATATTCATCGCCTCTTCAATTACATGCCGATTCATCGCCCCCCCCCCCCCCATCAATTACATGTAGATTCATCGGCCGTTCAACAAGTAAATGTCGATTCATCGCCCTCCATCATTTTCGTGTCGATTCATCTCACATCCATCATTTACATGGCAATCTATCGCTCGTCCTTTGATCCAAAGTGATTTACAAATGTGTCAATTAGTTCAGTGTGATGAATCGATTTAGACTCAACCTGCTGTTAAACACAGTGAAACTTTCAGCTGTCCTAAAGTGATACGTTGATGACTTTGCATAGCTTTGTCGGTTTACTTTTTCAACGTCAGTAACAACGATTTCATCGTCCTCTGTCTGTTGGGCATCAGGGATATATCGACGTATACGGCTCAGAATGGTGCGTATGTTCGTTTCGACAGTTTATTAAAAATAATAAGGAACACTAGCTGGTAATGACGAAGTCCCTGTCTAACCATAATGGCTTCCCTCCGTCCCTATCCCTGATCACTAGATCTTTGCCAAGCACCAACACCATGTGGCTGGCTCCACGCTCTGTGGCTGCCCCTCCTGTTGTCAGTTTTACAAGGGGTCGCTTGTTTATTCCGCCACTCTCCCCCTCCCTACTTTTATTCCGCCAGCACCAGCAACGACACTGTGCGATACCATTGATGGCAGACTCACTGTGAGTCGGGCTGAGGCGACCCGCCACGACTCTGGGTCAGGGGTCAACTCTTTCTGGGAAACCAGTTTTATCCCGTGTCCGCCCGAATCAGTCGGAAAGCTGTGAAGGGTCACCTTTTTTTCTCCCTTACTATCTGCAGGCCACTATATTTTGCACAATAGTCTTTTACTCAATGTTTGAAAAAATTGCATGTAATACTTGTATCAGGCGACTTTATCACTAGTCGTCAGGCCCCAAAGCCAAGCATGAGCAGGCGCCGACTGAGCTCCATGTTGGTAATGGATGCTGCTGGCGTGTTGGTCTATATCTACCGCTAAAAAGCAAACAACACAGGACGCCTTGCATCCCAACACGGTCACATCGTGTGCTGAGGGCGCCACACGGGTTGCTTCGCCGATTTATTGATAACAATAAAATGCGGAATCCCCTTCGCCTTGTACATGGCCAATATCGCTCTATAAATAGTATACCAATGCTGGTAGGGCTGATAGAACATATATCATCCTGGTATATCATACCCAGAGCGTCGTTTCTGGGAGCTTTGCGCTCTATTTCGGCGAGGTGCAAGGAAATTAACTTGTTGTTGGCGATAACCTCATTTCCACGTAATCTCTTTTATTGGCTGAGGAAAGCTGAGGAAAGTGAAGGTTTAGTCGGTAATGAAAGCAATGAGTGGTGATTAGCCCACCTTCCTCGCCTAGTCATTCGCGGACACCGAGGCTGTCCGTGTAAACGTGTCAGTGTCCCGGTAAAAGGCCACAAAACCAAGCTCACGGTGCCGAGTTTCGGGTTTTTATTAAGACATGTCATTTATATCTTATGGCTGCGCTCATTAGGCCAACTTGATTTATACCAAATCATGTGTAATGACTATTTGAGGAGCCATCAGCGAAATTAGCCAAATCATTTTCTCTCCCAACCAAATTACCAATACACAATATTCTTATTATACTTAGACTAGTTACTTTCGGGTTTCATGTGATATTGAAGGTATATTATCGTTTGGTCATAAGCTTGTTTTCCAGGCTAACTGTCTTTAAGCAACATCCATGTTTCCCTGGGCGACATGACGTCATAACAGGACTGTGCTTGGTATTCTGTCGCCATCTTGTAGCAAATGTCACCAACGTAGATGGTTGGTTGGTTGTATATTCAGGGCGCTTTAATCAATTCTAGTCATATCGCTTCAATGGGATACGGATGGGACAGGAGAGCCATGTCCCCGTGGTGCCCCATACTCCATGCAAAGAAGAACATGGACTCGTTATCATGCGACCACGCAGACAAGGCTAATATCTTCATCATACAATTTTTTTCTTTGCTTTCCCTTGCTCAAATAAGAATATTGTGTTTACTTGTGTCTTCGTGTGTTGTCCCTATGACTCAATTGTTAATGATGGGGCTCCACGACGCTGTGCGATACCGCTTCTGGCAGAATTCTGGTCAGGGCAGCGGTAGTCTCACCACGACTCTTCGTGCCGACCGAAGGCTGCAGTGGCGTCTAAATCGGCACGACTCACGTACACCGCGAGTGACTGTGTCTGGGGTCACCGCATTCTGAGAAACTCTGGTTTCTGGACGCCAGCTATATCCAGTGTTCCGGGAAGGCAGGAAATGAGACGGGGAAATTACGGAGAGTCACCTTTCAAATATCACCACAGCTCAACAACAAAATTACCAGTTATTAGACATGGCCTTAAGCGCTGCTGGGAATTCTCCAATGGGATCCCGACGGCGTGATGGCAGATGCTTGCCGAAACTGAAAATATTTGTGTATACAACGACTACAGCGGCGTCTTCATGGTTAGGTAGGGTGGGCGAACGGGCCGAGTCGGTGGCTGTCTCTAACGACGATTGCTCATGTCCTTTTTTTGCTTTTTATTTTAACATCGACTCTGATATGTCCCTGAAAGGATGCCATCACGCATGATTACCTTTTGCCCACATGATTCAGCACACATCCGCCAATGTGTGGCATCAATTGCTTCGTGCTTCGGACAGCAATACGAAAACATATACTGCCCAACCACCCGTAGGTGTCACTGCGATTGGCTTTCTCTTCAAAGTACCTTGGCGGATCCAGGTCGCGGGGGGTGGGAGGGGATGCCCAGGGGGCAAGTGCCCTCCATTTCGCAGAAACATAGGCAAAAAAAGTACGTGCTACCCCTGTCTCTGAAGAAGGGGCCGCTGGGGGCATAGTCACTATTCCGTCTGCACAACCTCACAACCACCCCCCCCCCCCCCGCCCCACCCCCCATATCCGGCTTGCAAGTTTCTCTCTGGATCGGCCGCTGGATAGTTCTTCAATAACTGGTGCTCGGCTCCCCTTTCGTAAATTCCTGGATTCGCCACTGATTCAAAAGTAGCCTTCTAGATAGTCACTCAGTCTCTCTTCGACATTGATGCAAAAGCTAGACAGATCGATGTTTCCTTGCTAAAATATTAATTTATATTAATGAACGCATTATTGGTAGTATATATGGTATTAAAACTTAAGTCGCAACAAGATATGTGTGGGGTTATTCGTCGTGTCCCATGAGTGAGCAAGCAACAAGCGATTACAGCGTTCATGCTTTGAATGTGCTTCGTAACTCCAGTTTGTTGGTCCAGATCTATCACTTTATTAATTAACAAAGGATTTTAACGTGTATCTCAGTTGGGTGATATCGAGTGCTTCGATGACTTGGAGTTACTTTCGTCTAACGGGTAGCAATTATATGCGGTAGCCCCATTCGCCCTCTACATTGCTAATACCGCTATATTAACAGCATAGCAATGCGGGTACGGCTGATCAAATTTATATAATCCTTGGTGTGAAAAATATCGAGGTAAATCATATGATATGTAGTTTCTGATACGTGAACCACGACATGCACTCTTCATCTGCGAGGTAACAGGTGATCAATTTGTTGCCGGCGATGACTCAATTTCCAAGTAATTATCATATATAACGAAGAGCGGCAGAGCTGAGAGTGATGCATGCAAAGACAATAGTGTGGTAATCATTCCCTATCCTCGCCACGTCATCTGCGGACCCCGAAGCTAGCCATGTGAAAGTGGCAATGTGCTGATGCCGCAAAGCATCGTGTTTCTATTGACACCTTCCATTTCTTATGGCTTCGTTAGCTCAAGAAACACACAGCAAACGTCCGGCCTGCGAGGCTCTTGGGTACATGCGGCGTTATTACGAGTATAAAAACGTTTTCGAAAATTAGTCAATTCTCAATGCCATCTGGTAGCAAGTGTTGCTCTAGCTTACTACCGGCGCCAATTTAGGATAATGACATCCGTTGTGACTGTTGCGTCCACCCTGGAAATGTTGTCATCATGTAACTATGGTAACTATGGTTATCATCGTATTACTACAGTTGTCACTTCAAGGAATTGGTTTCACTCCCAGACCAGTTTTATTTCCCCCGTGAATCGCAAGGTACATGTAATATCTAAGTCGGATGAGGGTTCTGATATTCATCACAGAATTTTTTTTTTATACTATGATTTTCCTGGCATTAGATAGATCTCCACGTGTTAACGTGTTCTCTTCTCAGTGCGATTGTGATGCCTCATGCTAGGTAATATGATCGTTTCTTATGCCGTTATTCGCACTCTCGATTTCCCGTTGGTTATAACTCTTGCTTGGTGGTCCAGTTCTTGATTTGCTGTTGTAGTCCCATTATTATATCATCCAAATTAGAACTGCTAAATATGCTTCATTATCGTCCAACCGCCAGGAAAGTTAATCAATCAGTTTTATGCATATCAAAGCACGCTTAATTCGTCACGTCTTATGGCCTCATCAGTGCAATAATAATTATTCTTGTCACTAAAATGCATTGCCTTTGGCCTGCTCACCATTCAGAAAACTGTGCAATACACCAGTCTATTATACACAAATAAAATCGTTTTAGCCCGGCTAACTATGATGAGAAGAAAAAGTCATGAAATATTGAAACAAGACATGACCCGTCTTCATGTCGAAGACATAGACATGGGTGTGGTCCAGGCACCATCGCTGCTCACCTCGATTGTTTTATTCATGGGGCATATTTTCTGGAGACATATGAGAAGCAGCCAACGTCCTTATCACCTCCTTTTTTCGTCTGTTGCGATACCATTTCTACAAAACCAATATGTTCCCTTTTGGTCTATCTGTGTTGTCCCCATGTCATTTGACTCAATTGCTAAAGGTATGGCCTAGGTATTCCTGTATAAACCATGCCGCTGTGATTTTAGCGGCCTGGGAGTTTGTTGAGTTAGAATGAGGCAGACTCGCCCCAAATGTTGGGACTACCGCCAGGATTCTAGATCGGCGCTACTCACGTATACCGCCACGGCGGTGTCTGGGGTCATCGCCTTCTGAGAAACCAGAGGACGCCAGCTCCATCCAGTGCCTCACACATTTGCTACGAATTATATCTGATTATGGCATAAAATAAAATTGTATTGCCTCATCACATTTGTCTATGTTACATTACATAAACTGTCAGCTTTGTTAAATACACCATTTTGTTAATACATGTCGTTAGTTCACGTCATCTTGGAATAGCCTCTACCACTTTGGTCTCGGGCTGAGCCAGACTCGTCTCGACTCACGTCGACCGAGGGCGGCAGTGGGGTCTAGATTGGCGGAACTCACGTACACCGTCATGGCTGTGTCTGAGGTCACCGCCTTCTGAGAAACCAGAGGACACCAGTCCCATCCAGAGCCACTTAGGCCTTGCAGGAAAGTCTTGATAACAAATCTCGGTTACCGCTGTTGTCTGGGCGAGGAAATGTTGGGGCTTAATTGTAATAAAAAAGCGAGGTCTGCATAGTAAGACGGGGAGTCGGAGCCAGTCTGCTTTTCTCATCGCCATGACATTCTACCTACTTCGGCCAATTGTTTTAAAGGGTTTAAATTTCGTTTTATTCATGGGTAATAAGTCTGGACAAAGCATATCTGCCACCGTGTCATATTATCGCCCCGCTGCCGACAGCATTAAGCTGCTCGGTATCGGAGCTATAAAAGCCTGCTAACATGTCAAAAAATAAACCAGGCCATGTGTTTATGTAGGCTGGTTTTAAAGTACAAACAGCCATGCCGGGGGCCCAGACTTGGCCCATGCATGAAGCAAGCTAAGTGACCGTGACAGCTGTGGCCGGCAGACTGCTGGGAAAACAATGCGAGGACAATAAGGGCAAGACAGGATTGTTATTTCACGCACAAGTCCCACGTCGATAACACGTTTTATCTTCAGCGTGATGATGTATAAAACAATATCGTGAACACGGAAGGTGGTGACCCATTAAAGTCAATATAAAAGTGGCTCAAAATCCCATTCGATTTGATTGATGGATAACGCAAGAAGTTTGCATGGTAACATTGCCGCCCCACCCGGCTAGGGTGAGACAATAAAGACAAGATGGACTTGTTGTTTCACGCACAAGTCACACGGCGGTAATTTGTTTTACCTTTGGCCGAACGCCCTATTGCGTCTAGAAAATATCGTGACTATGAAAAAGTGGTGTCCCACCACGGCTTGCCCGCTCACCTCACGCCCTGCCTGCTCACCTCACCGGAAGTCGTGTAAGGCTCCTTCTTTCCCCTCTCCAGAGCGGCCAGCCGAACAGGAGACCCACCATCCCTGCTCCCCCCCCCCCACAATAAGACCCAATGCGCTGCAATTTTTTCTGAAGTAATATAATCCCTTCATCACCAGCCCCCTTGTTAAGGGTGTTACCTATATTTCAAAACGCAATATTCAGGGAATCCTAGAGAGGCTGCAGTCCAAAACCTGTTATCGGCTATTATCGGCAGCAGTTGGTTTCCTTTGCGAATGATTTCATGCATTTAGCAATTAATGAAAAAAAAATTGCGGCAAAAATAATACAGATGAATGTTGTCTGCTCTTTCGGACGTTTTAGGTGTTCCTTCGACATAACAACCTGTGCATATCCCATACCCTACACAGGGGTGTAGCGAGCCGTACATACGTACGCATGTGCGTACACATTGGGATGTGCCGCTACGTGCAATCCTGTTGTCAGGGAGTACTTTTTTTCTTTTTATGTGCGGCAGGTGCGTACACTTGTTCAATTCCATGACTGCGCCCCTGATAAGTTATCGTCTTTCAGGAGTAACAGCCGTTCGGGCACGTAGACTTATAGCCAATAGCGCTACATAACGTAATACGACGTTATTGATCTTAAACCTGGTCGGACGGTCGAGTGTAGAAGGCTTCTGCCGAAGCGAAAATACTATTGCATACTGAAGCGTGAGTCGATCGAGGCTCAGATGTCACTAAAGTTCGTATCTTATTCCACTTGAGTTTAGTCATACCTGCACACAAGGTAGGTAAATGTCTTCTACGCACTCCTTTTTTGCCTATATATATATATAACGCAAGACTGCCCTTAGCAGAAGATGTTCAACATAAGTTATCGATAGAAAAGCTCCGCGATTGTGTTCCAGTGAGTTATGAGCACAGGGACCAGGAGATGAGTTTCATTTCCTCATCGAGTGTCCGCAATTTCATGATATATGAACCAAATATGAAACTTGTATTCCTGACAAATATGTTGTTTTACCCAATAATGAAGACAACGAACGATTAGATGCAATGTAGCCTGGCCGCATACACCTATCACTGGTTTAAGATTATGGACGAGTGTTCACTGGTAACAAATGATGCGCAAAATGTGTTGTACCATGGGCAAAAGACCTAAGTTGTGCAGAAATAAACTTACATTGATATGCATGAACAATATATCGGATAATCCTGTCACAATAAGACATCGTCTGCCCTCCATATTAAAAAAAAACACGTTACCAAAAGGGAATTAATCGATCACCCAGAGGCAATATATTCTTATTCGGCTCAAAAATGGGAGAGACGGCACGTACTTATAATTTAATGACAAACTATAAAGCAAATCAGGGCAAAAGAATACTACCAACATTAATCCATAGAGCTCCGATTAGGTGCTTTTTTCAACTTATTTTCGATGCAGCAGAAGAAAATGAGAGACCAGCCATGATGATAGCCAGGAAACATTTGATAATGCACATTAAATATATATTTTCAAAAATATGTCCATACTTTCATTTTGGTAATTCAACTATATGGTAAACGATATTATTTTATAATAAAATGTTCGGCAGTAATATTAATAACGGATGGACAATCAATTCATTTCTTTTACCAGGAGGTATGAGGTAAAAATTCCTGTTATTTATTCAATCTTTTAGTTGAAAAAAGCGAGTTACTTTAGAACTGTTATTGGCATGTTTTCAATAGGCTATAGTGAGTGATAATGGGATTCATATTGTTGTCGTCAGTAAGAAATAGGCATTGTCATGCATGGATTAGCGAAGTCGTGAAGCGCTTTTAGTGAATGTACAAGCATGCGCATAATATAAAGCTACCGCAAACATCCCAACTACACATTTCATTAACGTTAACATAATAAACATTTTAACTACACGATAGACATTATTTTATAATAAAATACGCAGCAGCGTTAATAATAATGAATTGACAACCAGGGAAAGGAATTGATTCCTTTTGCTTGGGTATTGCGGCCAGGATGCCCGTTATCCCCTATTCCATTCATTCTTTCACTAGAGAGATGTGCAATTTACTTCGGAATGTTATTGGCGTGTTCTTTATAGGTTTTAGGGATCGATTCAACGTGAACTTTTTACCAACAGAAGTATGGCATTGCCTATTTGGACCATAAATCACACTAGAGGCATGAGTATGGGATTACGGGGTCAAAACACATGTGACTTCTGTTGCTGTTGTCAGTAAGAAATAAGCACGGTCACGCATGGATTAGCGAAGTTGTGAACGGCTTTTGGCAAATGTAGGGTCATGCTCGAATAGTTAAACCCCTTGGCCCCCTGCCATCAATACACGTTGTAATCATGCGCCATCGATCAAGGACTATGACATTCATAACTAAAAAACAAAACCGACGTTTAACTTGCAATTAAGGATGTATGCATTTGCCAGATAAAGTTCAAGGAGAGTCGCATTGTCCTCTGACTTTCTTCTTGCAGTCTATAACTTTAATAATTACATTCTTGATACATAACTAGTATCTATGAATATAGCAAACAGCAACAGAATCGCGCCATCATCATCAGCATTGTACTGACTGCTAATTAGGCACTGGCATCCTCAAATTGTCATTCTGTTTCTTCATACCATCTTTGGTGATGAGCACTTACCTACTGTCTATATCCGCAGTGAGGTTGGTTATTGGTTGTATATTCAGGGCGCCTTAACCAATTCTGGTCATATCGCGTCAATGGGAGAAAGAATGGAGAGTTGAGCCATGTCTCCAGGGGGTGGGGTGTCGGGGTAATCCCATACTCTTTGAGAAGAAAGACATGGTGTCTTTATCCTCACACAGACATGACCACAGCGGGGCGTGAATCATTGATCCATGTGCCGTTAGGCTCTCAGGTGGCCAGAGTTCCCAAGGCGAGCCCCCTAACCCACTGAGCTATCGATCGAGCCGGCATAGTGGGATGAAAGAAGCGTGGCCGGACAGGTTATCACGGCCGGACAGGTTATCACGGCCGGACAGGTTAATTATGTTACACCGGCTCCCCGCAGTGAGGTAAATTATTGCTTGGCCAATAGTGGCTCATCAGGTAATCTTCATGAACTCGTTCTACTTGCAGCGGCGTAGCATCCGTCCCATGAGCCTGAAACCGACATTATCAAACAAAATTGCAATTGGTTTGAACTATTTTAGTTCAGTATTCAACAATCTAGATATCACAATTTATGCACCTTGATACAACAAATCAAGCCGCAGATATACTGACGCCAGACTTTTTCAAGTTCTCAATGATCTTGGAGTAGGATTTTAACATAGCTCATTCTTCAATTTCAGGATTCCCGCACGAGGCCGTACTATATAGTGGCCGTGCTCATCTTGTGCACGCTGCTGTCTCTACTTCTCGGACTGAAGTGGACGTCACAAACATCGCACCCTGCCGGGAGAGTGTCATCTTTCCGACCTGTCAACAGAAAGGGGCTATCACCTCAGGACATGAAGACATCCACGGGAAAGGATCAATCTTGGAAAGTTCAAAATGGCGGCCGAGACAGGGAGAGTGGACACTTTGCTATCTTCCCAGATACGTCACCGTATCTCTATAGTTACAGCGCCTTCTGGGACGACAGAGGTTCACCCATGGAGGAGCCGGTTATACGGATTCTGGCCATCGCGGAGAAGGAGAAGTTAGAGGAGGCGAATGGACTCCAGTGCCTGGTATCGTGTGAGGATGATGCTGACTATGCTGCAGCCATGGTCGACATGGTCCCGTGGTCTGATCCAAAGAACCGCTATGTGTTTAAACGGAGAACGTCCACGGTTGCTAATCGTACGGTTATGCCATTATCTAATGCAAATAATAACTTGTTCGTTAAGACCGTGTTTGTTAGGTTTGTGGCGAACTGTCCCCTTAAACTCTGCAGTCTGGGAGAGACCCGGGTTAGCATTGGCCCTCCGTCGTCACTGACCCTGGAGTCGAGCTCAGTCCCAGTGGAGATTCCCAGGAAACCAGAAGAGCCGATGAAGCTGGGCGTGTGTACTTCTCTCTCCTACTGGCATATCGACCCGACCCGGGCTGTGGAGTGGCTAGAGATGCAGAGGATCCTGGGTGTCGGAGGTGTGGTCATCTACAATGACAGTCTGGACGCCGCGGTGTCGGAGGTCTTCCGCCATTACGACAAGACGGACTTTGTTGACCTTCGCCAGTGTCACACTCTCTTTGACCAGTCCTCGAGGTTCGAAATTTATATCAGAAGTGCCCTCACGACTACTGACTGTCTCTACAGGTACATGTACACCTTTCGCGATATCATAGTAATCGACACTGACGAATTTATCTACCCAGTTCGACATAGAGACCTGGTAACCATGATGGACCAGTTGCGCAATGAAACCTCACCAGAAACTGTTAACTGGGTCTTCGCAGTCGTGAACGTCTTATTCGACGAGGCTTTGGGCCCCAACATTGACGCGTCAAAACCTCGAGAACTGGCCTTCTTACGCCATCGTCAGTGCCTCCCGGCGACGCGGGGACACTATAAGAGCATAATTAATCCTATGGAGTGTGTTGTGGTCTTCAACCATTGGTGCAAGAAATTTCGAAGCTCGGGTCGAATGCAGGAGCTTCGCGTAGATCCCGATGTAGGGTGTGTTCGTCATTACAGAAACTCACTTTGTAAGGAATCAGATGTGGCTGCTAATAGAAGCAACCATTGTGCCGATCGCTATCCCGTTTCGACGAGTTTTCGGGATAACTCCATTCTGCGGTTTGAAGCTCTCTTGACAGCGGTAGTCTTGGACAAATGTAGTGAGCTTGGACTACTCAACAAAGCATAAACTCATAAAACATAGATTTTGTTCTTCAAAACATAATTAATATTTGCAGGCGTGAACAGATTTATTCGTAGGCCACCACCCTCCCGGTCTCTTCGGCCAATTTCGGTATTGGGAGTTAACGGTTGAAAGGAGCCGGCCACTTTAGGCTTCGCGTGTTAGTCCACAAGAGGACCTTTCACACCAGCAATAGTTATCTACATATGCGAATGCTCTCGTTATCTCCTATACTTGTAACATGGATGTCTTATCTTTCGCACTGGAAAGAATAAATGTTACAACCATTTGAAGAGTAAAAAATACATGGATATTTTCGTCTTATAAGGAAACGGCTAATTATCGATCTCGTGAATGGCAAACGTATCTAATTTCATTTAACTTAATTGTAGTATGCGTAAGACCAACAATGGTGAAATGTATTCTCATTCATGACAGCCATCGACATGTGCTCGTGAAGGGGGCGGGGCGTAGCTCGGGGTGGGGTGGGCTGAGCTGAATCGCGAATCCGCAAGAAAGAGTTAGGGAGAGTAATATCGAATCTCCAAGATGAAGACTGCTAAGGACTGGGCGGGAAAAAACAAACCATTGAAGGTGATATCTCGAATATCGAGGAATTCACAGCTAAAACGAATATCGGTAAATATGAAAAGGGTCTTCGCGTTCAACCAGGTATTGTACGGGTAACGATCCCCAAAACTTACCAACAGCTAATCGCGAATTTCTCAGAATTCCTAGATGCCTAATCGCAAACATCTGAAAAGGTACCTGCCGCAGGCGTTGCCCCCCATGACCAAAGGACAAATGATGCCCCCCCCCCCCCGACCCAATGACGGGCCATGCCTCATACAGAAAGTGCCAATGCACTGTGTACTACAACAGCAAGGTGGAGGTTAGCAGTGGGGTCTAGATTGGCACGAGCAGGTATACCGCCATGGATGTGTATGAGGTCATCTCCTTCTGCGAAACCAGAGGACGACAATTTTATCCTGTGTCCCGAGAAGGCAGGAAATCGCACGGGATGTTGGAAATGGTCGCATTTCATATGAGTATCAACGCGGTTCGAACATTATAACAGTTGTTTGACAGCCTGCGCGCTGCTGACAGTCTCGCTAACATCACCCGGCTCCCAACCACAAACAGGATGGCGTATCAGCCGATAAAACATACATATGTAGGGCCCCTGAGGGGGGTAGCCATGTCGCGTGTCGATTTTAAGAAAATGGTCCATGTCGCGTGTCGATTTTAAGAAAAGGTCCATGTCGCGTGTCGATTTTAAGAAAAGGTCCATGTCGCGTGTCGATTTTAAGAAAAGTTCCATGTCGCGTGTCGCTAAGTCTTATGTCGCATGTCGATTCTAAGACAACCATAATGTCGCGTTGTCGATTTTAAAAATCGCCGTGTCGCCGTGTCGAAAAAGCTCCTATGGGGCCCTATATTTCGGATAAGGCAAAACTCGCATCCACATAGTGCGTGACATTTCTAAGTGTGGTTCTTCTTATTCGGCATTTGAAAGCAACCAGTCGTGATTTGCCCACCTTCCTCGCCTAGTCATTCGCGGACCCCGAGGCTGTCCCTGTAAACGTGTCAAGAGCCCCGATAAATAACGTAAAACCCGCGGTCAGCAAACAAAATTGTGTTTCTCTAAATAGCTGTCATTTTGGGGAACACCGAACAAAATTACAGATTGCATTCGCGTCGTAATTATGTCACGCAACCAGATTTACGCTACATGACAGCTTGTAGCACATATGATATTACCATGAAATCCAGCATTTTGATGATTCCAAGAATTAAACATAATGTTACTTGTTTCATAAAACCAGCACTTCAGAATGTTTTTACTTTACATGCAAGTCGCACGTCGACAACAAGATTTACCTCTGCGGAACGTTTATCATAGTGCGTCCAGAATAGCTGGTGTGTATGGAGGGTGGTGACCTATTAAAGTCAACACGAAAGTGGTTTAGTCTCCAATTTGTCTTGATTAATGACCAAGTATAAGGAGTTGGAGGTGACATTGACCCCCCCTGGGGTGATGCGTGTGGAGGCCCGGGGGACTCATTGCTCCGGCGCGACGTCTACGTCAGTAAATCGGGCGGCTCCGACGGCCTGCCCGCTCACATCACCGGAAGTCGTGTATCACTCCGCCCTATCTCCCACTATTGGCATGTCGCCGCCGGCATCATCTCTTCTGGCATCACCCGCTCAACACTCCAACATAACCACGCTCTATCCCACCCACACTGCAGTCTTAGTTCCAAACCCAACTCGCCACCAACCTGCCTCATACTGGTATTATCCTTGAGGCTGTGTTCATTATACTCCGGAGTATAGGGAACACTAATATAGATCTTTAGTGTTCTCTTACGTGATTGGCTTAATAGTTTACGAGAAAACTCATCAACTAGCTTCCGCCCTCCGCACTCGAGGGATGTTTTTAGTCCCTGTGCAGCTTTACCCTTTGATCGCGGCGGTCGTAACAGGCCTCTGCCGTGCGGCAATGCCGGTAGTTTGGCGCATCATAACGGGTCGATAAGCGGCGGAAACATTGACGCAACGGTTTCAACTACAGCATTGCGCGTACCATTCCGCTAGTAATTTCTGGCTGCACGCCTGCCTTCACCAGAATTCATTTCTGGCTGTTCGCCCGCCTTCACCTAAAGTGATTTCTGGCTATACGCCCGCCTTAAGTAAAAGTGATTTCTGGCTGCACGCCTGCCTTCACCAGAATTCATTTCTGGCTGTACACCTGCCTTCACCAGAATTAATTATCTGGCTGCACGCCCGCCTTCACCTAAAGTGATTTCTGGCTGCACGCCTGCCTTCTCCAGAATTAATTTCTGGCTGCACGCCTGCCTTCACCAGAATTAACATCATGAATCATGAGTCCAAAGCTTTCTCTTCCACGCCGATGTGACAACCTCTTTTCTTCATTTGCTTTTTTCCTTTAATTTATCCTTACAAACCGATCACACTAGTTTTGACATTTTAAACACATTTGTCCACACAGTGTTAGATCCTGTGGTATATTTTCCAAAAGATATTTCATCGCAGGTGGAATATGTTACCTTATTTACCTTTCCAAATGACGCTGCAGCTGTCATTTCTAGATTTGTCCATTTTCATCTCTGTTGCCTCCCCCCACTTGGGAGAAACAAATGTTATATGGCCCCGGTGAGGCCATATACCCCTAAATATGACACTGCTTATTGCCACTTTGCCACACATGGAGTAAAATATATAAGCAACCCAACCGCTCAGGGATACAAAATGCCGCTTGATTTAATACACTATTAATCGGCTTTAGGCAGGCGTGGACCAAAGGGTCAAAAGCAAGATGAATGATAAATCGTTGGAAAACGGTCATTCACGTTTGCCCCCCATGCATACCCCCTCACTCTCTAACCATCCTGATCCGTCTCAAAGCTGACAACGAATATATTGATATTGGAATATTTATGTGTCCTATAACCCCTGGTAAATCCACCACCAACACCCCTCCCCCGCGCCCACCCACCCCTCTCCTGTCCCCGCCGCCCCGCCGCCCCGCCCCCCCCCCCCCGGATGCCCTGACCACGACACGGACCCCCAATCAATCCCAGGTG